>OZ023332.1:25891605-25984105 GCA_964007535.1 Brachyptera risi | reverse complement strand
CCATTGACATGATCCTCCAAGAATGGATTTATATTGCCAAATTCAACTGCCATTGTAATAATTTTTCAATTTTATTTTCACATGCAATTCGAACAAGATGTTTTTTTTAATTCAGAGTAGACTATTAAAATTGATAGGAGACACATGTACAACTATGCTGGTTCAATTATTTGTTTAATTAACCGTTTTATAGTGTTAATCGAGTGAAATAGGAACTTTCTCCATTTTTTGTGCACTCTACAGGTCTGAAAAGATCTGATACCACTTAAATATAATGAAAATATGATAAGTGATAAAATATAACTTTTACAATTAGGCCTACATCCATTAAGGCGATAGCCGACAACTGGTAGCTCAGTGGTAGCGCTGCTTGAGACCTGGCGGTGAGTGCATGTAGATCGTGCCTCGGTTCGATCCCCGCCACCGACAATATAGGTCACGGCTACGACCGCTTCCTTCCCGAATTACTTAAGAAGCCTTCATTCATTCTACATCAATTGATATATTACGTCAGTAACAGACGTCAGTAGATACTAGTCATCATTAAAGTGCGTTACTACAGCGTTTTCCCAAACTTCACATAGCTGATTTTGATGTTAAATAAAAATGATCTACTTGTATCCAATAAATACAGGATGCTTTGATTACTCAGTCTCAGTGTTCCCAAATAATATGGTATACCTTTTTGCCCCATAACTAGACAGAAAATTTAGATAGATGATGTGAATTACTTTCCAAAAATTTGCGCATTGTTTTGACCAATTGAGTGTGAAGAGAGATGAAAAAACAGAGGAAAATCCCATTTCGCCGAGTTGAAGGAAAAGTGGATTGAATTTTCCACAAATTACGTGAACTGTGCATGTAAGAACGAAATTTGAGCCACACTGAATAATTCACCATTTCCCAATGTTATCTTTGTGTAACAAAATCGCCCTCAACACAGTATAAATGTGGTACATACCATTATTGCATTATGCTGTTTACTGCATACAAATTATCAACAGATGTAAATTTTTCATAACCTAGTTTTGACAGTCATATGGTTGCGTGTTATGCTGCAGCTCATCATGTATTAGCACTGCAACCTTCCATCTCCTAAAGTAATTGCTTCAAAAAACGAAAAAACAAACAAAAAACAAAATCAACTGAGGATTCGTGTTTTTGTGTTTGTTTTCATTGCATCCATCCATTAATCATGGCGTCTTCCAAGTGCAGTGTGTTAAACGGCCGGTTATAAATACACGAGGCACCCTGAATTAGCTGAACGTTGAAGACTTGGAGGTCACCCTGATGAGATGGTAGCCATGTTTTTTTAGAGGGTTACAGACACCAACCACAACGTACATACATATCGTCGAATGATTTGGCATGTTTGTAACGCTGTAAAATAGCCAAATACTGTAACTGGCATGAACCTTGCCGATGTTTTCACTTTTTCATTTCGATCGGTCATGACTCCATTCTGCTATAATATCTGTTGAACAAAAATGATGGACCAGCCTACATTCTCGAATGTTTAAAATAACTTGTTTACCGACCGTGAACCGTGCGCCATCCAATGAACTTGTGCTTCTCGACGAAGTGGATATACGAAGTCGGGACTGCTATACTCGGCCATAGGGCCCTTATACAATGTCCGAAACAGAGCAATTTAGCCCCAAGTAGTGAGAGTGAGATGCTACATAGATTAAGGCCAAACCCACTCTAGGAGATGAGTCGAAAAGCCAAGGTCAAGGCCTTCGAAAGTACAACGCACTCATGTGGATTGAACCAGTCAAAAACAAAACAACCAAATTGGTATTCTGGTCGTGGACTTGCGGATTAACCATTCTTTGATCTTGATTTTTATAATGAGGAATTATTAACAAGACACCACGAAATGTGGTTCATAAGTAATTGAAAAATTAATAATAATTCAAAAACTGTGATATAGGGAGATGAACTATAGCAAAGAAGTATAATTGAGGAGAGATTATGTACACCGATTATTAACGCGCTACGCTTTTACAATGATTAATATCTATACACCTTGCCATTGTAAATATATACACAGACAGGATACCATTTGATCGATCTGCCACAATATCAGCATAAACGTCAGCTATTGCAACTAGTAGCCATGTGCATTTCGAGAAAAAAAAGCATTGCCGGTTTTCCGGGCTCTCCCCCCCCCTGTCTCTTACGCGGTTGAGAGGTCGACGTACTAGCAGCTCCGGGCGTTGGCCCTATATGCTCAGTTGTCGTCCGGGATTGCGCGACGACGCTTCACCACGGCTTCAAACTGCCCCCGTATTCGTTATGCCCATCAGGGCGATCACCATGGTAACCCCTCAGCAGCAGGTTTTGTCTGTCTGACAATCGTAGATCCGAAAATCTCTTATACGAATGATATATTTGTAGGCTTGAATTCCACCCCACGTATATGACCTTCTTTCTCAGCGCACAATCATGATCTTATTGTATACTCCGGTTATAAATAGGATCATATATACTTTAATACTACATCAAGGGTTGGTGGGGTTGTGGGGGGTTTGTTAAGGAATTGATGAATTGATGTGGAGTTGAAAAAAAATTATCATTGAACCCTCCCTCCTGAATTAAATTAATGAAGTTTGAAATATTAAAATGTACATAAATTCTTCCAAAACACGACGGAAATATGTTTGCAAGTTTGTACATTTATGTATGTAATTGTTGGAGATGTTTCAAATTATTTTAAAATAAGATTAAGACGAAAATGATCTTATGAATTCTACTCATACTCTTTTCAGGGTTTATTATCATCATCATTACTATATTTATTATTTTAGAATAACTTGTTTTCCCATATGTGTAAGGGATACTAATTTACTGCACATTTCTCTCATTTATTGGGAAATTTTCAATTTTTATACACCTGTGTTTTGTATCTTGTACACCTGGTCTACGGCTCAAAACATTGAAGTCTTTGACCCAGAGCTTAGCGTTTTTGGCTTAGGGAGCTGGAAATAGAGCAACTGTAATAAATCTGAAATGTTTTGAGTGAGATTATGTAGAATTGTAACATAGTTTCAGAGGATCACTGAACGTTAATTGACACATATTTTTAAATGTTCTATTTTTGAAATGTTCCATTTTTGAAATGTTTCATTTTTGAAATGTTTCGTTTTTGTTAATGTTCCATATAAACTCAGTGGAAACACTGGAATCGTTTTATGGTGGTTGATATATATTATTTTAAAAATTTCAAATAAATTGTTTCTGCTCTTTTGAAAATAAAATGTATATCATCGACTTAAAACTCATGGTAAAAATTGTTCACTTTGTATTACTCTCGTATTTTCAGTTTCCCTCGCGTTCGTGAATAACCCGCTTGACTAGGTTGGTCAAGATTCGGCAGCCCTCGAAACTGCATGAGGCCGTGGTTCGAATCCCGCATAAGGTGTTGAAAGTGTTATTGTCAACATCACTTGCGCCGCCCTCCGTTGCTCAGTCAGCTTAGGCACCGCTTTAAAAACTGAAGTCACCGTTGGGCGTGAGTTCGAGTTCCACATAAGGCATGAGTTTTTGTGAATATCTATTCACTTTTCAACACTTCATCGTTTCATTATCACGTGCTCATTCGTACCCCCATATAACCTGGCTTTTGGTGGGGTCAGTAAGCAAACAATAATCAACATCACTTGCTCATTGTAACTCCAAAATACCCATCTGAATTCTGGAGGAATCATTATCCTAATTCAAATAATTATTCAATTTACTTACACAAATAAGTGGTTTACAAATTTATTATTATTATTATTAAAAAAAAATTATTCTCTCCAATAGTAGTACAATACATAATGATAATAGTTAATGGTACATAATAGAATAATAATAAACAGGTAAATTAAATCAAATTTACAATAATGTTAAACCTATAGGCGTGACATTCTGTAAGGGTGTTCAAAGGCGATCGACAAACTGAACACATAATTGAAAACATATAACTGATTACAAATCACATTTAGAAATATATCAAATGAAATATACTGATTAGTGTTTACAAATCACATTTATAAAAAATGAAAAATATAAAATGAAATATTCCCACTTATTAAAAAAATCTCATCATATTGAACAAAACTAAAAAAGGAAATCTCGAAGAAAACTCGGGAAGCAATAGGTATAGTTTAATATGTGTCCTACA
Organism: Brachyptera risi; assembly: GCA_964007535.1. NCBI lineage: Eukaryota > Metazoa > Arthropoda > Insecta > Plecoptera > Taeniopterygidae > Brachyptera > Brachyptera risi. Next base: position 25,979,937 of record OZ023332.1, on the reverse strand, counting down.
CGATAACTTACACGCACGTTCACACGCGTTTAGCGCACGCGCCTTGCCGTAAAGCACAGGTCACTCACCTGTTAGCTTATTTGCCCGCAGAAGGTCGGGGTCGTGACCTCGCGAGAGTACATTGCTATCTTTAAGGGAGGCGTGCGAAGGAAGTCTATCCATGACTGGAAGACACACACCATGCAAGAGAATAAGAGATACTAGAAGGTAAATATTAGACACGTGACTATTGAAGAGATCGCACTCCTCGACTTTGAAGACATCGTAAGATTGGATTCTAGTTGGTATGGAAGAAAACACCATTATATGCGATATTTTCATTATATAAAAGAATTTGTCAAGATCTCAGGCCACGTTATGGGTTGCCGAAGAATTCAGAATAATAGCACATTACAAACGATTGAAAATGAAATGGAATATGGATAACAATTGAAGGTAAAAAATGTTGAAGATGAAGAAGTAAAAAATGTAATAATTAATAATCTGAACTAACTACAAAATCAACAGAGAAAAAACAATCAATAGAAAAATTAAACAACACTGATTCGAACTCTATACCACAAAACACAAACATAAAGAAGAAAAAAACAAAAAAACATCAGCATCAATAATGTAAATAAGCATATATAATAACTAAATATAAATGATTTAAGTTGGTTTTTACGGAAAAATATTTTAAATATTTTAAATCATATATTGAATATTATATTATAATAATATATTTATTTTATCAGGTTATATAATTATTATATACCTATAGGGGGGCTTACTTTAATTATTATAAACAGAGATTAAAATTTGAAAAAAGAATTGCATTCTCATTTAGAATGAAAAATAATTCTGACTACAAAGTATTGAAAAGATGAAACATTAAAATCGCATAATGGAAATGGGTTTTCCAGCTAAATCTTACGGGCACTAGTCAAGTCAAAAATCAATACCGGTAGTCAGTAGGTTAATTTTGAATGATTGACATACTTTAAATGTCGTCTCAAACTAATTTAAACCTGTGACTCACTCAGCTTTCCTCTTCGATATTATTTTTATCTATTTATTTAAATTGGCTTTAAAGACACACTGTACTGATGACTACCATCTATTGGCGTCGGTGAATGATATATGAGATGGTGACAAGAAAAGTTATTTTATTACGTGTTGTGGATTGTGGTGAGGAGTCGGCCGTGGCGCTGTTGATAAGAACCATCCCAGTATTGAAGACAGAGAGAAACCACGAAAAACTCTGTCAGGATTGTCGACCATGGTGGGAATCGAACCCCGGTCTCCTGAATAACGGTCCAGAGAACTAGTCACTCGTCTACTCGTCTCAGTCGATATTATTATAGACACACCATGTAGAGAAATACTTCCAATTTGTGAAGGTTAAATCTGAAATGTTGCTAATTGAACATATTTCATATAATTATTGTTCTTTCACACACACACACACACACACACACACACACACACACACACACACACACACACACATATATATATATATATATATATATATATATATATACATATATATATATATCGGGGTCCAGTCTACGGGCTCCCTATATATATATATATATATATATATATATATATATATATATACTCATTTAGTCAATTGATGTATTTGTTATTTGTACCTAATTACTCAATAATAATATAGTCTTCTTCCTCTTCTTGAGGTTGTTCTAAACAAGAACAAAAAAGAAGAAAGAATAATAAGAAAAATAAGATAGTAATAAGAAAGTTAATAATAAAGATTTAAGATTTTTTCTCTCTAATGTGAATGTTTGAATTGTTCTCTATCCCTAAATTATTACCTTGAGATTTTAATTGTATTGTTTGTTAAATAAGTTATCTTATTTTTAATTATATTCTTTGGGGTGGTAAAATCTCTCTTGTGGTTCCCCGTCCAAACGATCCTATCTTTCATCCATATAGCCTTGATTGGGCGACAATGATGTTGTATCAAGTTGCGATGTCAAAAAAAAAATGTATAAGCTTTTTAGATTCACTATACTCGCTATTTAGAACTAACTGGAAGAAATCAGTGGAGGAGCCGTTAATTATCGTTGTTCATATAGGGTCTATTCAATCAGTAGTAAAATAACTCAAATCAGCAAACTACAATATATTTTAAATGCACTGCCTCATAGCTCAAAAATCCATTTTGATCTAATACCATTGCATCTGCAAATGCGTTCAGTGGCCGACTGGGCGTAATAGGGCTCGTGCTGTGACTATACAAATAGGAGCTCGGAGAGAAAGAAATTCAAATAACAATATATGCTTTTTAAAAAATGGCACGTGTCTAAATAACAGAATTATAGAAATACATCATTTTAAAATTGAATCCATTCAAGACGGAGTAGTGTAAGGAAAGAAAGAAAGGAAATGAAAGAAGGAAGGAAGGAAGGAAGGAGTATTGTAATAATTAATTTAGGCTCCATATGTAAAATTGTAATTGCTATAATACTAAATAATTTGTATTATATTTTCTAAATAATATACAATTATAATTTCGTACCCAACCTGTCACCTCCTATTTCCCAATAACAACCGTTAGCCACCCCCGTGGATCAGTCAATTATCGCACTGCGTTAGGAACTGAAGTCGGGTCGGGCGTGAGTTTTTGTAGACGTCCTTTCTTTCACCTATATCATCACTCCATCGTTTCATTTTCATCCACGCATTCGTATCCCCCTATAACCTAATTATTGGTGGAGTCGGAGTATGAAAGCAGCACGAAAAAAAATAAAAAAGAGTATACAGTACAAGTATAAGTTTTTCGACTTTTCAACAGGACCTAAACATGACCTAAACATGACTCCTAAACATCAAATAATGATGGTATACCCGCGAGGCGCTTGCTGCACCGCCACCCTAGCCAGTCCGCCCCTGCATGCATTTATATTTAATGTACCTCGACCTCACTAATGTAAAAGTCATCTAAAATGTATTACACCTTCCATTACTTGAGCTAATCAAAATGATAAATAATTAATACATGTAATAATCTCGAAACTTCGTAAGCCAGTACAACAAGCTCGGACAAACCTGTTGATAGGTTCAACAGCAGCTGCAGTCGACCGTGGGTCAGCCAGGGATTCAGCGTAACGTCTGCTTGGGAAATTGATGTCAAGTCGGGCGTGGGTTCGAGTCCCACATAAGGCATGGGTATAAGCATCATTCTATATCGTCCAGTTCATAGACATTTGATTTAGATTACCAGTACCTTATTCGTACCTATACAAATATGGGGTCTTTCAGAAGCAATTTAGGTATTCTACAATATTTAGAAATATTTAGATCTGGAACGCATATTTAGCCAAGTTTTGCCTTATCTGAGTATCTGAAATTCTGTAGATAAGGTTATTATTCAAAAGTAATAACAAAGAATAAAACGAATATCATTTAGCTAATCGTCATCTATGAACAAAAATCGATATCTTTATTAATCTGTGTGTTCCTAATCATCGAGGGCAGTGGGAAATATGTTCTGATAAGATAAGCCAATGAGATTAGAGCTACGTTTCAAGTGTTATAATAATATGTGACCTTGGCCGTTCTATGAGGTTAATAACCTACATCCTAATTGCCACTCCCCCTCACATCTTATCTCACACATTAATTTGTTGATTATTGATTCATGACTGCTGAGAGGAATAAACCGAGATGACCTCAATTTGGTGCTTGACAACGAGCTATAGTGTGTGTACTGAATAAGGCAAAGATCTTACATTTCAAGGTTTTTCGATTTTATATGATTTTGGTAGGCATTTAATTTTTTTGAAATGTATTTTTTCATATTTATATGAATCGGGTGGACCAGTGGCTAGCACGATAACCGTCATTCACGAGACAGGGGTTCGAGTCCCGACATCGTCGACCTTCCTGAGAGAGATTTTTCGTGGTTTCCTTTTGTCGTTTAGGTTAATAATGTGATGGGTCGTTAAAGCATCAGGCCACGGTTGGACTCTTCCCACTATCCGAAAACACCTGATAGAATAATCTTCTATCTCATCTACCGATTACGGCCACTGAATTTTAGTCATTTCGGTGCGTCGTTGAACCAAAGATAATTTTAAAAACTATATGTATAGGCCTACACATTACTTTATTTCAATTCACTATACTGTAGAGGATGATATAAATTCACTACAGACATACTTTTATTATTATTATTATTATTATTATTATTATTATTATTTTTTTTCATTGGAAAACAAAAGTTAGAAAACATTGCATTTGACTTGAATACAATCTTTTTATATAACTATAAAAGTTGTTTAAAAGCATGAAGGTAAATTTAAATATCTATTAATAGATTAGGGCCTTCCAAGAGAAGAAATTGCGTTTTGAATGTAGGCCTATATCTTTTACTGCGGAAAGCAATCTTAATTGTTAGGAGGCATTTTTAGTTTGTACGATCTAACCAAATCTGTTCGTTATAATTTACAAACAACATATAAAAAATATCCAAGACTTCGAGGCGGTCTTTTCACTTGGGCCTTTATTGTATGAAAAAAAAAACACGAATCAATTGAATTTTCAAACTAGCATATTTGAAAATTTAGTTCTTTGAATTATTGAAGATTCAAGGATATGCGACAGAATTGAAGAAAATTCATGTTTATACGCAATTTACATCTCCTATAATTATAGGTTTCCACAACCCAACTAAAAAATAATTTCAAAATGTGTTATTGTAAAATCGATCATTAATGTAGTGAAATTGAACTTTTGCCAAGGAATACGTTGCAAATTACCTTATAATTATGTCAGACTGAAAAAAATCAGACGTATTATTGTTTTCAGTATTCCACTATAGAATAGTCAAAAATCGCCATTTGATTTACCCTTGGATTTACCATCATGAATTTCGAAACTGCTGAACCGATTTTGATAGAAATTGAATGTTTTGGTCAAGTTTTGAGCTTGTCATCACATTTGACTAAATATTTAGTTGCCACGACTAAACAGCTTGGTCAGTATACAAAGCACTCTCATGCGAAAAACAATTCAAGTGACATGCTTCTTCTCGTAGGCCTGGTTTAGTTTAGGAACTTTTGGCCATATAACTAAATGGCTTAGGCCCAGTATTACCAAGTCCAGTTAGTATTTATCTGACAGTTAATGGAAACAAATACCACAGGTAACCATGGTGATAACTAGTTTGAACTGTCAGATAAAGGCTAACTAGACTTGGTAATGCCAGGCCTTGGTCAAATATTCAGCTCTGACAAAACATTTAATTGAATAACTAACACTCTAAATAGTATAGCCTATAGCCTCTATATAAACAGCAAAATAAAAATGTGTCAGCAACTAAAAATGCATTTACTTGTAGGCCTAACAACTATATTCAACACATAAGATATATTTTCTATGGCTTTGACAAGTAACTTTGTTTACATAAATAAGTTAAAAGACATGCAGTTGTTAAAATTGATAATTGAACAACTTCCCTTTGTGAAATGTATTACAATTACAATACGTGTTTGCATTGATAGGCCCTACTAAAAAGCATAATTTTATATTAAAATTCAGTCGAAGAGTGGAAGTTGCGATTGACTTATATTTATTACAACCTTGCCGAGTGTAACTGATGAATTTGAAATATTATGATACAAATATTTCATATTAATGATATTATCATTAATACAAAACATGAGTGAGTATAGTTAATTAAATCTTATTTCCCAATTTTCAATTCAATTTTTAGATTATTTTGGCACGCAGCATAGATGTGCATATAGGTATTATAGAGTCTCCTAGCGAAATATAGGCAGTAGCATTTCATTATGCAATTACACAACTCAGAAATAAATGAAGATGATTGGATTGGATGTCCAAGGGTAATTAATGGATGTTTTCGGTGATTCCTGCATTCATATAAATGTTTATTATCAATTGTATTGGTCCAAGGTTTAGGCCCTCACAAAAGTTATAAAGTAGATGTGAAAGAAGAATACCAAACGTTGTCATCTCTGCGGCACTGTTGTGCCTATATCTTTCAACATTGACGACTGGGAGTTTATTTTTAGACTTCTTAAAAAGAAGTCAATCAATTAGTGATGTATTAATTTTAATACAGTAATTTTTTGATAGTAATTAGTAATGTAGTAAATTTTTTTTAAATAATAAAAATAATAATAATTTGTATTAATACAGTTTGATAAAAGTATATGATATTGTCATCGTCATATTATATAACTATTACATAGAAAATAAAATATATATAAATGACCAAAAATATATTAAAAATTTAAATCTTACGATTCTTACGGGATCTTGGTTTTTTAGGCTATACCGAAACGGCAAAACCTCCTTAGTCTTCACGTAATGTGTTTTTCTTCGCCAGAAATGTATTTTGTTAATAAGATGATTAATTTAATAAAACATAAAATAATATTAAACCATTGGAAGTTGAACATTTCTAGAATTTTGGCCGATTTTAGCTCCTGTTTTCCAGCGTTGACTGCATTAAAAACAGATCGAGATACGAGCACGACTTCACAACAGCAACGGCAACACCTTTATTTTTGATAATATTTGCAGATATTATCTTAAGGAAAAACAAGTTGTTCATACAATTTCATACACATATGGAAAATAACAGAGATCAACCAGCTATCAAGGTCCATCATTGATAAAAAAAATTATATAGATACACGATGATTCATAAGTGTAATAAAAACATAATAAAATATCGATTTAATTCGTATGGCATGTATCAATTATTATTGATGTCTCGTCATGCCTCGATGTTGAACTACTCTGGTATTTATTCATCATCTCACTTTCATCGCATGCAACCATACTTGTTCGACCACTCTCACTCTCTCTCTCTCTCCAATCTCTCCCCCTAAAACCCCACCTCCCCCCCAAAAAGCATCACCCGGCCAACCCTCCGCCTACCGTCGCAGCCCGCTTCTAGGTCACGCCAGCATCCCGGCGAGAGTTTGACAAAAGGTCAAGGTCTAGGTTATTCCAGATGCGTTCCCAGATCTCTGTATTCAGCTCCTCCTCGAGTAATTCATTTTACACCGCCTCCTCTTCTCCATCCTTATAGTCTGCCCACCGAAAACCGGTCTTCACGTAACCTTGAACTCTTGACTCGGGTGTCATCGCCGAAAATTTAACCACACAAAGAATTTCAGGTGTGAGTGTGATGTAACTGAAATCGAAAATGCGTGAATTGAACAACAATTCGTTTCATTTTCGTCCTCTCTTATCAGAAATTGAAATCGAAATCATTATAGGAAATTACGGAACTTGACAACGTTTTATCAAATGGTTAGCATTTGATAGTACAACTTTCAGCCTTCCATTAGAAGGTTCTTCAATTTTTTTGTGTCCATTTTGTGTGTATGATTACGCACTTTAATGTTTGTAGTTCTCTGTACACGAACGGAAAGGCTAGTTTGCCCGAGTTTGCGTGTAAGCAGCATACGAGTGCGCAGGGTCGGCAATCGATAAGCCGGGTGTTCGAAGCTACCGTGTGGGTTCAGGATCCTTATTCAAGGACAAGGCCACGGCGCTGCTGAAATATTCCCCGAGCCCGGAGCCGAACGAGTGCTTCGCGAGCAAGCCGACTAGTATCTCTAGGTCAGACGTCGTCCGTCGTATGCAAGGTGACGAGCCCGCTCGCGGTCACTCCCATGTGCTCACACAGAAGACATCTAATAAATTTACCGACAAACTCTATGAATATTTGAAAATCAATTGTGTATTGGGGTATACTGATTGTTCATATTGTGACTGGAATTTTTTTAAAAAGTGACATGAAAATTATGATGGAAATAATTGAAAAATGACAGAGAAACATGCGGTGTGAGTGATAAATAACAGTGTTTTACCAGCAAAGTGTTTTTTAAATGAATATTATTATGAATATTATTGGAGATTTTATAAGTGAAGACGAGTTTATTGTTATCCTCTCTACATTTCAATTGTGTTAGTGTCGTTATTATTATTATCATTATTATTATCATTATAATTAATAGTGAACTGAAATTCAGCTTTTAGACTATCCAACGTTGTTACAACCATTTGTACAATTGACGGTAAAATTAGAATTATAGTAGAGTCTTACGTGTGCACGCAAGCGCGTCAATTGCAACCCCTTCGTTGCGTTTGAGGTTTGAAATTCACTTTCATTCATTGTTGCGCAAGCCTGCAGAAGTGAAGTGAGAGAACAAGCCGTTGGCGTACATGACATTGAAATAGAAAGTGGATATTATGTGGATTGTGGATGCTGGTAGTCTCCCGCATTACACTCTAAAACTTGTTTAATAGTATAGATTTTTTTAATATAAAAATAATATAATATTCAATCGCAATGCAGCCTGTAACAACGACTACACCTTTGCCATCCGATCTCTCGATTGTGAAAGATTTTCGAATGTCGCCGGCATCTGCATCAATTGTATCATCCTCGACGTCTTCACCCCCAAGGATGGCGTGTTCGTCGTCCATGCGTCCACCCCCACCACCCCCGCCGCCAAAGATGGTTCGGGGCGAGGGGAAGTCTGAACGGTCGCACCACGAGGAACCTTCCAGCTCTATTCCTGATCTTGGTGAGTTTATTATTGGAAATCATAGCCAGCCCATGTCTGTAAAGACGAATGGTCATCGTTCGTTATCGGTCATTACTCGATCATTTCAGAGGTAATAATGTGTAACTATGATGAATTGAGATTTAATTGATACACTTATATCCAGATAAGATAATTGTTTCATTTGGGACTCGAGATAGCTTATCTAATTCTGCAGACCGTATAACAAGTTTACAGCATTCATAGAAAAAAATATTGTCATTGTCATGATATAATATGATGCAAACAAAAAGTTATGATGTCTACACACTTAAAAAGGTGGTCAAATAATGTGAATTACAATATATATTTAGGAAAAATATAAATGACTGCATAATTTTAAGTATATTTGTAATGCAGACTCTATGGCCAATCAAGTCCTTCCGAGCAATAGTGCTACATAGAACTTTTTATATTTCTCATTGTTGTGTTCTGGAATGCCCATATTTTACATTTCGTTTGACTGGTATCATAGCTATATAGAGAGATAGTGAATGATTTTATATTTAATCGATTGCCACTTTTCTGAATATTTATAAATATGCATCTATAATATTCAACTATAATTTCGAATTCATCTTCAATACAACAAACTATTCTGTCAGTCTACTATAGTTTCATTTTATTGTATTTATTTAAATATTATTTATGATCTTTCAATAGTTCTGTATAATCCAGTGAGTAAATCAATCGTTATGAAACGTGATTTACTACGTTGACGTATGTACACATATCAACTTCTATGAGGAGCTATTCGTATAATAAGGATATATATGTGTCTATACGTGGCTCGATTTAAATTGTAAAACACGGATTGGATATCTGCTTGTACCTTCACCGAGCTTGTTCTTCGGGTTATTGGCATTACTTGTTCGCTCGTTGCTACTGGTGTTGGCTGTTGGGAGTCAAAGACACTGGAGGCAAATGACCCAGTGGGGTGGGCTTTGTGTCATTGACTCATTGACTCAACCATCAAGACATCACCTAGTGTCGGTTGGATGGCTTAGCAGTTGGCTGATCACGGCTGGGACATTGTCAACTAGAAAGATGTCCATTATATATAAAACATCTTGATAAGCTTTTTATTAAATGTGCATCTGTTTTTGCTCAACGGATCTGAGGTGTGGCTGTTGGGTGAGATCCCAGTCTTTTCCCTTTCGTCATCCGTTGGTATTTCGTCTGCCCACCCTCAATAGCTGAAAGTAACGTACGATTCGCCGGGGGGATGTGGGAATATGGGCTGGCTGCGAGGGGAACCAATCAAGAGGGTTGCAGATGTAGCAGGATTGACGTAACAAAACGCGATTGTTACGAAACGCATCCCCCTCCCTCCCCCTTCTCTCACCTGTGTCCGGTATTCAGCAGACTGTTATGCCATGGACATTAGGGTAGTCTGGTTCGACAGCTGGACTATTTCAAGGTGCGAAATACGGTACATGTGTGCATAAAACTGTATTAACGATATATTACGTAGATCCTCCCTCAAACTCGAGCATCAAAGTTGTTCCCTATTCCTGGTGTCAAAAATAGAGCCAGACGATAAGGGGATGAGGTTTGTGACGAAAATACACGGGAGTGACATTGAATTTGTTGATGTAGGTACATTTCAAGTTCACGAGCTCCTTGCTCTTTCCTTAGACGATAATAGATCGTCGACAACGACGCCGCCTCAACATATTATAGGGCCTACCTCTACGTCTATATCGGCCCTACTTTTATTTGATACGAACTTGCGTGCTTCTTTATTAAACGACCACCGATTCGATCTCGGAAATTGTAGGAGATAAAAAATAAGTCGATGTTGGTGTTGTTGTAATAACCCCCATAAACAATATCTTTGTAGGCGGCAAAATGTTTTATAGTGTAAATTCAGGTAGCGTATCACGCATCAATCTCTCTCTATTTGTCGCCATACACTTCAGCTATTGCACATTTTCTCGTTGTATTTCGTCTTCAAAGGACGCTAAACCCCTTTCTTTTCACTTTTATTTCAAGGTTCACATAGTTATGTTGTAAAAGTATAACATAATATTATAAGGGTGCATTTGAAAGTGAATCTGGGAGTTGTTTTCGTTGTTGATAGGGTTTCAAGGTCTGTGCAGGTATCCGCTATCCAGCGGTTTGCTATGGGGTGGGTGGTGCAATTTAGGATTGAACTATAGTAAACTTCTATAATGGGTATACCTAAGATGATTCTGTAAAGGGCATAATAATTGTGAAAGGATTGTGACTAAGAAAATACTGTGAAAGGGTTGCAAGGACATTTTGTGAAATATACAAAAGGTTTTATTATTCAAAATGTGTTTGTTCTTGATTTGTATATACGCTGGTGTAAAGTGTGAGGTCAAGAGCCCTAGCTTGAGGACAGTGATCTCTACAGAACGTTTCTCTGCATATATCCATCACAGCAAGACAATCTATAACCAACCAGCATTATTATAATTTTTATAAAACAATATGATCGCAACGTAACTCCTTGTGAGCTTTTTTGTCGATCGTTCCGAGTCAACGACGCTGTAGGATGCGGGCCTTCGGACCTTCACCGGAATGGTATTCAGTTGATAATGAAAATGAAAGTATAATATGATTAGATCACGTGTTTTTTTTGGTAAGTTTTTCGACGTAACAAAAGAATAGCGGGGTTCATGGTCGAATTTGGGTGACCACGGGCCAACGAACTTGCCGCCACTTAGAACACAGCAACGTTGTAGTGTGTCTGATGATGGCCTTGTCATTTTAGGCTAATGCAACGGTTCAAGGATATCATAGCTCGTTGGTTTATGACGAATAGTCAAACTTTAAAGTTGGTGGTTGCAGTTTACACACTTGCTTTACAGCATCAAGTCGAGTGCATTATAAACATAGATTATTAATAATTATAAGCTGACATACAAAGATCATGCATTTAATGTTCGTTGACTTCTTTGTCTTTGAAAATGGAATTTGCCGAATATCCAGGGCATTAGCTAACGTTATTAACCTTGAGTGGCCTAACCTTCATGTTCACTCAACCCAGTCCTTCATTTCTGCCCACCTCCTCAAAAAGAACAGGCTCATCTTTACAAGACATTGGCCTTGGCTGAGTACACCGCCTCAAATAACAAGATAATTTTCTCTCGAAACGAAATTCTCCCTCCACTTTTCGCGCCTCTTTTTTATTCAACCTATCAAGGCCGAGGACGTACATTTTCTTTTCAACCACGTTGAATTGTTGCATTGAATTTTAGCGGTCAGAGGACTTATCACCTAGCTTGTTGTACGCGAGCAGAGGTTCAGATCGCAATAATTAAACTACGACCTGCACATAACACTAACCGATTATACATTTCTAATGCCTTCTTGTTCTATAGATGTGTTAAATCTTGATTCTCTTCAATTGAGCGAAACTTTGACTATTTAATGATATATTCAATATTTCTCGAACGTTCTGATTGACTGGTTATGACACCTGAGGGATGATCGACCTCCTGAGGGTCCTTGACCTCTAGCCTGACCACGCCCCGGCCATCGCGCATGCGTGTAACTTCAATCACTTCTCATATTGGTCACGACTCGAGTCACGTGGTATAGGAAACACCGGTACAAATACATTTGTATTTAATTATCAAATACATTATTTTTTATACATAGGCCTATTTAATTCATTTTTATCGACATTGAATAAATGAATACATTTATCTGTACAAAAAACAAATATGTGAAGTAAACAGAAGAAAACTTGGATAAGAAAAAAATTAGAATACATTAATAAAAACTCACTAGCGAATAGTATAACTGAATTAGTAGTTGGATTTTGAAGCAAGCTAAGGTAGAGACATAGAATGTGTTTTTTAGTCCATGATAGACAGATAGAGATGAAGTTCAGCAATCTGCTTCATCCCTATTCCCTTTTCATTGACGGGAAAATTGAAAGTCGAGTATAAAAAGTTTTGTGGCGATCGCACTTTCTGTCTCGTAGAATAAATAGAAAGGTTTGTCTCACACGCGGCTGACCGTGAACCTAATAGCAGCTAGGTCATTATTATAAATGTTTATTTAGCTGATACTTCAACTTCAACAGTACTGACTGATATAAGCGAAGTACAGTATCTACCCAGTTTATGTTGATGTTGAATTGACCCGTATAACAAGCACTGTACTTCATTGTTATGTTACATTTTAGGCAACACCTGTGCTTTAAAATATGCCCTTTCGGAATGAACAGCACTGGCAGCGTTCATAATCCAACAAGAACCCCATTATTGATAGAGTAATGTTATTGATTGCACTTGGTCTTGATGCACCCTAATGGTAAAGTTTTTTCTATGCACCCTTCTCGTTCGTATCGAGTTAGGTGAATGCCACCCCATCCCCCATGGCAGTGCCAGTGTACAACTGGGTAACTATGGCAACCCCCTTGTTTCCCCCAGTTCACAAGGGGGTGTGGGGGATGGGAGTTGCACCGTCTCGTCGACCGACGCTCGTCTCGCCTATTCAAGAGCGACCCCTGGACGTAAGCGTCGGCGCCGTCGTCATGGTAGCCGGCTTGGCCTGCATAGTAGTGAGATGCATGCTTACCCTCCATTGTAGTAGGCCTTGGTTACGCATTCCACTTGGTAGAAATAGCCCTACATCACCCTCTCTCGTCTCTCTACCCATATACTCAAAACTATGTCCTTTGAATATAACCACACATGACACATATGGTATCTGGAACAAGGTGGAGTGGTGACTGTTCCCTTCAATGAAATTGTCAGACAAGAATATAAAATGATATTTCCACACTGACCGATATTAAAAGTCGATATATTTTCAACATTATCATCGTCTACGACATTGCTCCCAAGTCATATAACATCTGAACAAACTGCGCACAATTTTTTCTTATAGGCCTACGTCCATATTATCTGACTAGATAAATAAGAGAATAAGATTTTCTCAAAAGGGGGGCGCTGAAGAGCGTACACCGGAATTAAGTCAACTCGGTCGTGTGACATGTGCTTCGGGGTAATTTTAAATGAAATTTGGTTATGGTTTGGGTGAGAATTGGACACCCAAACCTATGTCACACAACCGAGTCGACTTCATTCCAGTATACGCTCTTCAGGCGCCCCCTCAAAATGTAGGCCTATACAAATAGCTGTACCGGTAACAAGATTAAAAGGTTTATAGTTAATATATTCATTAAGTTATGTTGAAAAACTCTTGATATCGTGAGAAAGAATCTCATATACATGTTGAACTTTTTACAATTCTACAACTTTTACAGTTCCATCTTCCGATTATTTTGATCAAATAAGTTGATAATTCCGTCTCGCATTCCCCCAAACTTGCTGTTGATGTTGGGCTGATGGCTGAAAAGGGGTCCAGTCTATCCCACTCCCGCCCTTTGACTCCGGCCCACTCTACACATCGCACAACAATGATAAGCGAGAAGGGAGAAGGGAGGATTAAAATTAATTAAGGGCAACTTGCAGGGTAGGGGTGGTACGCGATATAGGCCTACTTATATAGGGAGCTAGGGGTCCAGATAGACTTTTGCCAACTGTGATGTAATGTATGTATCCAATCTACATACTCCAACACCAACAGTCACACAAGCACACGCGTGTATGTGTAGATCAGCCCTTCTCCCTTTGACAACATGCATGTGACGTTCACCACATGGGACGCTGGGCTGAATGGGGCTGCTCCATGTTGCGGTGAAGGGGAAGGGTCTATTTTCTGTTAGGGCGTACTTCAAATAGTATTTTTAGAATTATTGACGATTAATAATAAAAACAGTCAAGAGTACAAGGATCCAGTTCAAGGATTCTTCGAGCATAGAAAGCGTAATGAAGAGTAGAAAAAGTCAAAAACATTTCTCGTTCTTCCCTTATGATTGTGAAAAATACCAAGACATTCACTTACCTCCCAGTTTCGATCTATATGCTATGGCGATGTTAGATCGTATAAAAATGTAATGTGAAACTGCGTATGCATAAACCGTTCCACCTTCCAATCAATGAGATTTATGAATTCACTTTAGAATCTCTGATATATAGTTAGCTTGACAGGCGACATATATGTAAACGGTGGTGGTGAGAGGGGGAGGAGATTTACGAAACGAACGTGAAAATGAAAAACGTGAAAATGGGTGAAATATATTGTTTCAAAATGTGTAAATATCGTATAACTTTCAAGTAGAAGCGTGTGCGAGTGACTTTACAAGGAGAATACGCATAATATCTAGATATTATAATAATGCATGTCAGAACCTATTTCCAAAATTTCTTCAGGAGTAAATGGCATTTTCTTCTCAATTTCAAACACACAAAGCATACAAAATGAGAATTGAAAATTCTTTCTGACTCTTACCGAGGAAACAAATAATTGTTAACTGTTATCTAGATCCGAACTTTGAATTAATTGGAACCTCTTATTCAACACTTGATAATATAGGCCTAGCAAAGAAATTGCGTTCGTTTAATTAATAATACAGATTAGTTTTACCAGTTATATGAGATATCTACATCACCATCCAAATTTAAATCAGAGCTTCAGGTGTTCACCGATAGATCTACGATCCCAACGCAACAGTGCACTCATTCTAGCGCCAGGCGCTTGAACTACGTAGTTGATGAGAACCTATTACCTGTCTTACAAACATTTGCTCTTTCGTTATCAAACAAGTATGCTGAATTAATGTATTTATTGTTCAACGTGATGTTTAACGACGATATCAAACGAATAGATTGATGTGATTTTGGCCGCGATTATTTGTAAATATTTTCTCATTCCCACATCGGTCGTTGAGTAGAAGTAAATTTCTTATTTTGTGATCTTCCTGTATTTACTTAATCAACTTAAATTTTAATATGATAAAAAAAATCTAAATTTTGTATATGATGTTTTTTTTAAATAATTCCAAGCTGTCCTGAATTATTCTATGCCCTTGGGAAAAACTATCATCATATTAGATTTAAATTACCCTTTTTATTATTATTAACTTCGAAATCTTGATATACAATCATTGTTTTAATACTTTGAGGCGATCTTGTCATCATTTATAACACATTTAGATCGAAAAAAATTAATTTCCAATTGGAAGTAGATTTAAATGATGAAAAGAATAGTTATGTGTGAGTTCAAGTGTTATATCACATTTTTATGTTGGTCTACATATTTATTTTAGTTATTTTTGAATCATGCGTAGACTGCGTACGTGCAGACCTGCATGAAATGGTCTACTCCAAAGACTTTATTGGCTACTCCTACACGCATGACGACCTAGGAGTCGACGACCGGCGTCCGAGTTCGATAGCACTTATAAGGAAGGCTAGATGAACCCAGATCTTCTAGATCATTCTGATGTCGACTATGGAATCTAAAATAAGTTACATATTGTTTGTGTGGGGTGGTAGGATCGCCCTTGTGGCGCCTCTTCCAAACGATCCTACATTTCATCTTCAACCTCAAATAAAGAAAGGTATTTGATATCAAATATCAAATTTCGATGTTGTAATAAATAATATATTATTGTTTTCTTATTACAAATAGACAGTCGATTCTACCGGTGACAACGGGGACCTCCCCCATCGAATCGAGCCCCCAGACCTTTTCCACCCCCGCGGCGTCGCGACGCGTTTACACTCGCACGCAGATCAATACTCACGCACTTGGCCTAGACCCTGCTGCTTGCATAGCTACTACAACCAATCAGACTTCTCCATTCAGCGGCATTTATCATTTTTTAAATGCCCAATATTGTATAAAATATAGTACATATTTTATCATTATTCTACTTGATATATAGTCAAAGCGTTCAAATGAAATATATACATTCTGGGATCTAATTGAAAAGCTTAGTTGAAAACTTGACATACTTGAATGTTGGCTGTTATAGGTGCTTACTGATGGTCACCATGGTCACCGAATTTTATTATGATCACCCAAACATGAAGATTCACTGCCATCTAGTTATTTGCTATACGTTTCCCAATAGAAATGGTTGAATTTGTTTTGCTTTCAGTAGTTTAGAACTGTATATAGCCAAAAGGCTTAGAATATTATGAAATAAATTTGGGTGTAGGTTCGACTCCAACATACGTCATCTCAATTTGTGTGAACATCGTGCATCTATCACCCTACTATTCGTAGCCCCAGCGTAACCTAGCTTATGGTGGGGTATTTAAGTAAACATTTTTTTAATGCTGCTTAACGACCCCACCAACAGCTAGGTTATATGGGTGTACGATTGAGAGGGTGGTAATGAAACGATGAAGTGATGATTTGGGGAAAGGCGCTTACAAAAGCTATGCCTTATGCGGAACTCGAACCCAAGCCCCACCTGACTCCAGTTTCTTCCGCTAGCGATAGTTGACTGAGCCACGGGGAACATAGTCCGTGGGACGAGTCATGAGTGTTGGCGGATTCGACACGGTTGGGAATGTAGGCCTACATTGTGCAGTCCACCAACAGGCCTGCATTCTTGGAAGTATGGAACTGTAATAATGACCTCGAATTAAACCAACTATCAGTTGAGATTTTAATTATAATAGATTCATAAATACCTCTGTATTTAGGCCTAATTCCATCACGATACATATTTTCTTACTTACACTTTATATATAATCTACATTCTACACCCTTGAACAGAATTTATTTTGGATTTCTGAGATTGTGTTAATTCATAGTACTTTGATTTTTTTAAATTATTATTCACAGTCCCTTAAGTAGTTGGAATGTAGAACTGTTTTGACGACTCTGGAAGAAAGCTATCTCACCCCTCCCCGTCACTCCAAACCTCCATCAAATTTTGTGTAATATATATTTTAATTTCAGTATGTGTTGTGTAAGACATTTTATATGCTTAGAGATCCCCGCTGAATTTATTTTACGTCGAGATAAGATCGCGGGGGGAGGGGGGGGAGACAATACAGTCTCATTTCGGTATTTTTCCTGCGTAAAATTACTTTAATCCCATTAAAAAATTACTCACTAATTAATTGAGTAATTTCACTTATTCTATCAGTATGTTATATAAATGCCATTAAACAATTAAACAATTGGGTGCGAGGGGTAAACAACCAGTAAATTTGGTGTAGGCCTACACCTGATTTCAGATTTCAAGGGATATCATGAGATATCAAGAAGATTCCAAGGGATTTCACAAAAATTTTATGACTACTGTACACCAGATCTCAGAAGTTGTTAACCCCTCGGTCCCGTGTAAGGCATGGGTTTTTGTAAATATCATTCATCACAATAATTATCATCCACTCATTCGTAGCCCTGAATATCCCAGCTGTTGGTATAGGGTCGTTTAAAATATAATAATCATCATTAATAATTATTCATAAATAAATTGTAAAAATAATTTATTTGTGACTTGATCAATTATTGAACAAAAGCCTCTAGACTGTAGATGTAGTTAGACAGATTGAAAACGAAAGGGGAATTTCTTTCACCACGACGAAAAATTTCACTCTTATAATAAATAACATAAGATAGTTGCATCGTGGGCTAAAAAGCCTTACCTCATCCCAAGTCGTGTTTCGCGTCCGTGTAAAACTGGCATATATCAGCGTGACTCGTCGATTGCGCTTGTGCCATTCTTTCACTCACCGACCAGTGTTTGACGTACTCATTCACCTCGTTTGAGTATGTTGAACTCGGCTAGCGGGGAAACTGGGACGCCGTGCCTGGGTGGGACAGAGACAGAGGCATCAGGTTTCACTGTATCACAGACAGAGAGAGATACACTACGTCCTATATACCTATAGCACATAATACTCAGCCTAGTGGACGTGTTCGCAGAAAAGGTGGCAATGGCACTGTTATTACTTCATCAACGAAGTGACGAGATCTTGTCTTGATAAAGCCACTGTGCCAAATCTTCTGTCGTTTACGTTCATTGTAATTTGTATTTTCTATTTGTTGGTATATTCGTTTACTCATTACGGTAATTGCAAACAAAAATCACGTGATATTATGCTAATACTTTACAAATTGTGTGGACTTGAATTATTTCACATTTTTATAAACTTGATTGAACACAAATCATTTCGTTCGATCCAAGTACAATATATTATTAACGGAAGTAACAACATTTTGTGTGTAGGCCTAAATGTAAAACCAATGAAATGTTACAAAAATATTATCCCAACGTGTATACTTATTTGGATGGCGTGAAATTGCATATGAATATAAAGATGAAGTTTTTTCCTTTGATATTTATTTGTTGAAACATTCAAACTGTTCATTCTAAACTAATAAATTTGATCAAATTTAGAGCTAGCATTGGTACCGTAATGTTGAACAAACAATTTATTTACCGAGACGCGTGGCCGAGTGGCAACACACGTTCCGTCATTCGGGAGACCGGGGTTCGATTCCCGCCATGGTCGACCATCCTGACAGGGGTTTTTCGTGGTTTCCCTCTATCGTTCAGGTTGATACTGGGATGGTTCCTTAACAACAGGCCACGACCGACTCCTTCCCACCATCCAAAACACCTAATAAAATAACCTTTCATCTCATCATCCCATCATCTCACTCATCATCCACCGACGCCAATAGATCGTAGCCATCAGCATAGTGCGTCGTTAAACCCATTATAAACAAATTGAAAAAATTGAAAATTGAAAAAAAAAATGTTTTCAAGCAATTGTACGCTGTGATCTGGTCTGCTGTAACATTAAAAAATTAGAATAAGCTTAATTGGAATTTTTCATATTAATCCTATTCCCCTCCCCGCAATTCACTGCTAAAAGCTGTCATCACTTTTGATTTTTAAAATGTAAAAAGAACAGTCCATTCAACGTCTCATCATATTTTCACTTCACCTTCAGGCATATTATTTTCGTAGCCTACTTCGTACCATTGAAAAGGAAAAGTGTAGATGATAATAATGTTGTTAATGTAATAGCTGAACAATGAGTTCAAAATATGCTCCATCACTTTCGCTCTTCTTATAGGCCTATTATTAAAATAAAAAGTCGAAGACAATTATAATAACGCAAGCTTGGAAAGGTATTGAGGGTGTGATGTTTGTTTTACAGAGAATTATCTACTTTCTCGTTGAGATTGTAATTCGTAGCTTATAAAATATGTAATAACTTTCAATTGTTTATATTTAATTGTTCATATAAAATGTTCGTTCGAAAGGTCTACAGCAAATATTTTTTTCACACTAAATTCACTCATTACTTTCGCGTGAAACACGAAAATAAGTCAAATTGGGTATAGAGTTGCTAAATATGTTTTTGAATATGTAACCATGGAGACACATGGTACAACAAAATATTTAAATGTTTTATTTAATTTGTATTAAACTATGTAATATTTAAAATACGTAACTGTGGGGCTTAATGGGAAAATGAAACTGTTGATTTTATTTCTGATACCATATCGCCCTATATACATTTAATTAAAAGTGCATGCTGGATTTAAAAACATTCACGCATATTATCAAACAAAGTCGAAAATAGTTTAGGCCTATATCATTCATTTTGCACACTTTTTGTATTGCAATTATAAAAAAGTGTAGCGTTGTACGTAAGGTTATAATGTTACATGTGACATGTATACCCACGAACGATGAAGCTTTAGATCGCCAGTCTCCCCTATCCCACACGACTAGCGCGCGGGTGGTTCGCTTCTTCATCTCTCAGTCTCTCTCTCACACACACACACACACACACATATATATATATATATATATATATATATATATATATATATATATATATATATTATATATATATATATATATATATATATATATATATATATATATATATATATACATATATATATATATATATATATATATATATATATATATATATATATATATATATATATATATCGTCAATTGTTATTTGCAATTAGACCAAAGTGTAGCGTTGTACGTAAGGTTATAATGTTACATGTGACATGTATACCCACGAACGATGAAGCTTTAGATCGCCAGTCTCCCCTATCCCACACGACTAGCGCGCGGGTGGTTCGCTTCTTCATCTCTCAGTCTCTCTCTCTCACACACACACACACACACACACACACATATATATATATATATATATATATATATATATATATATATATATATATATATATATATATCGTCAATTGTTATTTGCAATTAGAATGAATGAGCATACCGGTAGCAATGACTTTCCACTCGACTCTCTCTCTGCACTTTTTTTCTTTCTTGTGCTCCCGAGCAGGCCTACTCACAACTTGAGATGCAATTGAGAAACATTAACCTATTTTTAAAAATTTTAAACTACATCCATGAATTAATAAAGACATGCTACATCATGAGCATGTTCGCGTCAACTGTTACTGCAAATCGTAGTTACCGTAATGTAAACTAAATAATCGAAAATGTAGAATCTAGAAAATAAATAATATATATATTTGAAGGCAGAACAATTATAAAATTCGTTGTTGAAAATAATGCAACAGAACAATGATGAAAATAGATTGGTATACTTGTATCCACGAAACAAGAAAATCGTCTACCAACAGAACAAACACAAATATCCCGTTTTTGTACAGTTTTGTATTGTGATTTTCCAGGACGAGGTTTGCGATAATAACCACAATTACATCTTTCGAAAGTGTCAAATCCTTGCAGGATTACGTAATTACTAATGTTTTCATATTATCAATTAATTACACAATTAATTATTATATTATATTATGTTGGTATACGACCAATTGTTTCGTGTGGAATGTGGATGCACTATTATATATCACTCTAATATTATTTTTCAATTACATTATAAAACAAATAATCTTCATTTTGTTCATCCTTGTATATATACTTATATACTATCTGTTTTATGATATTTGTGACTAGGATTAGGCCATTGCGATTTCGTGTAAGCGACCTCAATACACATCGAGGTTTTGTCAGGCCATCGAACTCTCACTCGCGATCTAGATCGGTGTAATCGCTCGCGCTCTACAGCTCGAATACTCGGAGCATAATATATGTGCTGCTTCTAGTACAAATATTTGCTCATTTTTTATGTATCGATGTGTTGTAATTACTCTGTAAAGGGTGTATTATAATTATAGTTGATAATCATGTTGGTTTTCAGGTGGAATTATAAAATCAGTTGTTACAATTTTTACACAATATTCATGATAGTATTTATGTTCATCATACATAAATGCATACATAAATATCATGCATACGCCTACATATACATAAACTACAAATTATGTTATTCAACGTGTTATTATTATTCATTCAACGTAAGATTAATTTTCACAACAGGTAATACATTTTGTCGATTCTTCAACAATGCTTTTCTGAGACGATTATATATATCATCATGTAAAAGATTCACTGTTTTAAATATATATATATATATATATATATATATATATATATATATATATATATATATATATATATATATATATATATATATATATATATGTATATATATAGATATAGATATACATATATATAAATATATATTTATTCACATAATAGGTACATTATTATTAGCCGATAGGTTTTATTGTATATTGTTTGTAAGAGATGTCTGCGTCTGTGACGCCACCGAAGCCAACGACCAAGATCAAACGTTTATTTTTCATTACTCGTTGCCCCAGTCAACGTTCATTTACCCCGGCAAAGGGGCCGAGGACAAACCCGAGGATACACGAGCTCGGGACGCGAAAATGGCCGAACATTGGGTAATTTTAGCAGTTTTGTCTCAATTGCTCTGTTCACTATATATGTAGGCTTATAGAACATTGATTTTTTTATCGAGTTCAAGCGAGTTTATGAACCCAAATACAAAAATAATGTTGAACCGTTGATGGGATTTTATATTTTTGGTGATAGCTGAAAGCTGATGGTCAATGTAAATATCAATAATCTTAATAAATTATATTACAAAAACATAATAACAAATTTGTATGAATTTTGCCTATCATTCAATCGAATCGGTTCACGATAAGAAAATATAGTTTTATAAAATATGAATATGCATGTATATATATATATATATATATATATATATATATATATATATATATATATATATATATATATATATATATATATATATATATATGTATATATATATATATATATATATATATATATATATATATATATATATATATATATGTATATATATATCTATATATATATATATATATATATATATATATATATATATATATATATATATATATATATAAATATATATGAGAATATAAATTTAATATGAATATGAATTCAATATAATATAAATATATATAAATATAATTTATAAATAAAGATAAAGCCTTTTACGCATGATTTAGAAACTAACAAAGAATAACATGGTTTGAAATCGGAGAAATCTGTTGACTATTGGCATTGACTTATTTTCATCACCGATATTTTGAAGAAGGACATTGCACAAAACTTTTGATGAAAGCCATTAGGACACAATATGTATTAAAATAAATAGCAACATAAACGACTCTTAATTAGAAAAATAAAATTGTACATGAAAAAAATCAAATATATGCCTAGTTGCATTTTTGTGTATATTTTTTTTGTAACTCAATATTTCGATTCATTCCAAAAATCTTTATCGAGTATTCCAAACTTATTTAAAAACAGACGAGGTATAACTTTTTTTTCCAAACATATTCACAATCAACTTTCAATACATATGTACGCAAATTCAACTAAAAATCGGCTTGAACTAGCTTCTATATAAATAACAATAATATTTCTCCGTTCGACAGATGAAGTATACTTTCACTGATTTGTCTGTATTATATTTATAGAATATATGATATAGATAGATATATAATTAATTATTTAATTGATGAGTACATTTTGCCGGTGGTGCATTCGCTATAAACTATAACTACGCGATGGCACATTGGTGCGAGGGTGAAAGTGGGATGAATTCAGTGAAAGCCTTGCGATTTGAAAGTGAAGTTTTTCTCGAGTTAAATGTAAGTTAGTGTGTCGGTCGCCTCGTGAACCAAACAATAGGCCTAGAAATCACAATGACACTAACCACCTCCACCAACACAACTATAGCTCCATCTCTAGATACAGTATCACGTAAATAGAGCACAACACTCAATTATTCATTTTATTGAGATATTTGTCAATATTATTTTTTCAATCATATCTAAACTTTCTTGTGAAAGTGTTTGCTTTTATTACTAATCATAATATTTATGGTGCTGAATATTGTGGAGTAATACTATTTATGGTGATGTACACCAGACAATGCATAATAATATTTATGGTGTTGCAGAGTGAAGTAATAATATTTATGGTGCGGCACACCGATGCAATAATATTTATTGTTTGTGTGCGTTATAGAGTGAAAATAATTGTAGAATATCGAGGCATTTAATATTAATATAATTTAATATTAATGGTTCCCCCAAATACACAATTAATTGTATCTGAAATGGTGTCCCAACTGGCCAGTACGTGCCACGTTTTTAATTTCATATATATATATATATATATATATATATATATATATATATATATATATATATATATATATATATATATATATGTATATATATGGGCCTATATCGTGAAAATGAACAAATAATTGTTTGAATATTCGGAAATAAAATAAATATGGCCTCTCAATGAGTAGGAACTCAATTATTTGTCTGAGCATCACAAGCACTTTTTACAGCTCTGTGGGTAAATTATGTATGGCAAATAATAATTAAATTGAATATTTTGATCCTGTAAGTTCAGCGAAAATACGTTTTGCTGTCAACATTATTAATAGTATTATTTACAGTGTTATTTAACATTGATTACTCTCTAATAATATATCGTTACACCGACATGTAATGAGAGTGCATGGTATGCAGTACATTTTTCAATATATAGTTTACTTTTTTTTTCAAAATAATAGTCACATCATCGATGTGCGGTATCGTTCGTCGTTCGTTCATCAAGTGGCATAATATTGGTATCGTTTGTGTGTGTTGATAATTATAATTTGGCTATCACTTTTCATTACCGTTACATAAGTCAAAACACAACAACTCAATACATGCACAATAATCAAACTAGGTATGCATATACGTAGTATGTGATTTCCCAATCATCTTTATCCTACGAGTTCGACCACATAAAAAGTTACAATTTCGCTCACAATCATTGGGGTTAGACCGTTATTCTATAGGCGTAAATACGTTACACAGAATAATTAAAAATAAAGCTTGTTTAATCAGTTCCAAGTGAAAGTTAACTAATAATAAGTTTATTGTGATGATTCTACTATAGTTTCACCCTTCCATCAGAGACAATACAATCTGGTAATATTAAGTAAAAGTTAGTGGTTATTGACCTGAGGGCCGGGAAGTGAGTTAGTGGGTCAATTATTTAGTATGATAGTAATAGTAATGTGTATAGTGAGTGAATACTGAATAGCACCTCGGCTCAGTCAGTCAGTCAGTTGTGTGCTTAGCTAGCCCAAACAGCTGTTTACTTTCTCTCTTCGCTAGCTTGTTGCGCCGCTACTTTACGCCGCCGTTCACCGCCGCCTATCTTGTGCATGGAACCACTGGCACTATACGGCCCTACCTTCACGCTCGTCACATCCATTACGGCGATCTTCGGGGTTATCTTCAAATGTGGGACAATATTCGTCCAAGTGGTGCATCGATTTTAATACTATTCTCATAATTTAACGAAAGGATATTTTACAATCCTGAAATTATTATGAGGCAAGTGTATTTTTTGTAAATGAATTGACAAAAACATTGCGCGGCAAGTTGTGTACTCTTATTAATAAAAGTGTTTGTTGACTGAATTTAGATTCAATATAATTATGCATATAAAACATTCGTTAATTGCTGGTTTATTGAGCAAAATGACTGTGAAATACTGTAAACCTGATGCTAAGGCTGCATGTACTCAAGAAACGGCTCAAGACTTCGACCCTTACCTATCTCAGGACAGCGAAAATCTCCTGGGCAGAGTATTAGCAGGTAAAGCATAACATCTAGCCCACTTAACATCAATCAATTGATAATAATACGCAAATAGTTTTCAATTACAATAATTCATATTGCAACAAGACCTCCAATAGTTACAATTAATTAAATAAAATCAACTACATTTAGCTTTAGACTCGACCCTTGCAACACGGAACCAATGATGAAGTTACCTATATTTCATTATAAATATAAATATTTTTGTTTAATAATTAATCACTTGAATAATACATATTCTCAATCTCATGAAGGGATGAACGTATGATAATTGATTGGCGAGTTGTACATGTCTTGTATCTACCTATTTAATTAAATTCATTGGCTTCTCAGATTTAGCAAGGCGGTTTAATTTGCTCGCCTCAGGCAAATTTAAATCTCATCATAAATAGACAAGATCATTATTGGTAATACAGGGGTTTCCTGTCATGTTATCCAATTCACTCTCACCCTCTGTTGAGCGGTTGTTCGCGATGACGCAGGTGTCCCTTGTTTACACTCTCGTACAAGGCTCATACCATATTTTCAAGTGTTTTCACTTTCAAAATACTATTAGCCATCATTGAACTATCTAGGCCAAATGCAGGCCCTCCGCGAGGCTAGGGCATTGCACCTATGGCCTTCCTCAAACTCGCAACTCTTTATCGTCGTGACGTATTTAAATCCCCCACTGCCTTGCGTCTAGCCTCTTACACAAGGTTCTTTATTTCTTGTATTCGACGATCGGTTGACTGTTACCTAAAAGGAGGTCAACCGTACCTGTGTACGAGGCTAGTTCGTTCACCTCCTATGTAGGAACTAGGCCAAGATGGAATGATTTAAACGCGCGTCAGAGCAACACTGGCATACGAGCTGTAGGCCAGTCGCTGTACTTGTGCCTTTATTGTGCGGAGCACCTCAAGATTGACTATCTCTCTCATAGCTTTGCTCAAGTAGCGAGTTCAACGCTCTGCACTGGTAACTGGGTTACCGCTCTCCCACCATAGCTACAATCTACTCATTCCATACACTATTTGTCACTCCAGTCTCAATTTTACTTTCTAGATTTTCCGCAAGATTGTGAAATTATGAAGGTCGATTATCTTTGTGAGTCGATTTCAGGAGAAACTGTATGTCTGCCTACCTTATTTCCTAAATTAGACCAGATTCGATTTGTACACAACAGCCCGAACTAAAAATATTTTAAAATGATTACTACACATTATAATTTGTTTCAATTTTTAAAAATTTTAATATGGTCATTAAATACATTATTTTATACCGAACTTTTAAAAAAAATTGTATAGAAATATTTGTATTTTAATTCCAATTGGTATTGAATTGAATATAAAAAAAGAACAAAAAATCAATTTCAATTAAATTTAATAAATTGATTTAAATATAAAAATCACAATAATGTAAAAAAATCAATATAACAGAGCACTTTAGAGTTTAGTTTAGATTTGTATGGTATTGTGCCTGGAAGGGGGGTGGGGGGGTTGAAAAAATGAATCGCAATTCAAATACCAATATCAAATACATGATGTAAATGCGCTCATTTATTCAGGCCTACAAGGGGTGACTCCCACTATCTATTCAATGTTCATCATGCCCGACTAGTGCGTACGAACTAATTGATAAAATACTAATCAATTGATATTGGTTCAAGCCCCTTTTCGGCGACCTATGTAAGTGATATTGTTATGACTCGTGTCTTCATATCCTGTGTTCATTTTGGAGACCTACTTATTATCATAACATATTATAAATTGGTGACTCCACTAATGTGAGTCGCGAAAAAAAGTTTCTAAACTGCGTGCCGCCATGCGATGATGAAGGTTCTTACTCTAAAAAAGCCATACGGAGGCAATGCCCTAGCCTCTTGTAGAGGTCCTGTTGACCTCGATTCTCAACCAAAGAAAAGAGATTTGCAATCCATTTCTATTTGTATAGTCAACTCCCTCGTCGCGAGGCTTGACGTAACCCAGGCCGACGTCGACCTCGGTACTCACGGAGCAACGTCCTAGCCTCATGCTGGGTACCCACTGACCTCATTTCACCAGCATGTAAACACAGTTTATTGGCACGAGTAGATCGGAACCTTGGTGTGAGACTAGCTGCACATAGATAGCTTGTCCCAGTTTGCGGGCACCAAGGTGAATGTCCGTGATGTAGGCCGATATCCCCTTCCAGGATCCCGATTATACATTCAAGTACACTACATGCTTCAACCCACTATCACAGCAATGGCAGTCGTTTCAAATCTAACCTGTGCATGGAATTTTACTCAACAAATGGCAATATTGAGGGTTGAGACAATTTTGAATTTTGAGATAATATTTGAGCATTATTATTTTTAATGTATAATAAAAGTTTTCATTATTTTTTATTTTTCGTTAGCATCAAAAAAGTTATGCTGTAAGAGGACTCAAAATATTGATTAAAATTACTTTGAACAAAAATTTAAAATACCAGAATATTTGTATATAGCTCAAAATAGTAAGCCAAAACTACTGAAGAGCAAAGTTCAGAGGAAAAAATTGAATAACGTGATTATTTTGAAAAAAGCTTCGATTTCATGATCCATCATATGGCAATTAGCACGTATAGAAAACTTTCCTTGATCCCAAACATCTTTAAAAACTTCAAAATAATCGTGATTATATTTGAACAAGAGTAATGAACAAATGATCTAGAGAAATCGACCTACTATTATTATTATTTGAATGACAACAAACGAAAGCGAAGCCCTCCTCCTCCCATGGTTTTACTAGACTAATAGGCCTAGAGGAAGTGACCCAGTCTCTCTCTCTGCTTGGTAGCTATAGCATAGTGGTTTGGGGTCATCGTGTGATCAGTTGACTCTCGATCCAAAACCAGACGAACGAAAATCAAGAAGACGAGATGAAAGTGAAATTTGAAGCCCGGAGAAAGTTATCGCACGGAGAGTGAGAGTAGATAGGCAAACAACTAAGTAAGGTGGAAGAGAAGATGAAAGTTGTGGCTCGCTTGGTTACTTCGTGTCAGATGGAGAACGTGATAAAAACACGAATTCGATTTTGAATTAATTGAATTATCCATCCTTGATGGTGTGTTATGGTTATTTGACGACCGTTTGAAATGTAGTAGATTAAATACGAAGGTACACGCTGAAATAATCGAATGCTTTAATTCGCTTAACTCGCATTTAATTTAATTTGCATACAATTAAGTATTCGAAACAATATAATCCATAGCAATAAATAGTAGCATAACTAAATTTTTCTAGTCATGATACAAACCGTGATTGATATTTTATAAATGTCAATTAGATGCCTGGAACGTAAATAAAGCTGAGACAAAATATAGGTGAATAGAATAATGTAATAAGTAAATTATTGAGCTGGCAATTCTATTTTAAAACGATATCCAAGATGAAGTCAGATATATGAATGTAAAATGTGACTAACAATAATTCACCCTTATCGTCACAAATTACTTTGCAACGTAATCGTCGATTAAATCCCACCAGTCTAGGCGTCGTGACAAATCGCGTGTGATTTTTACCACTGTTGGCGAATAATATATGCATGAAAAGTCATGTAAAACTATGATTACGATTTACACCCCCTTAACCCCACATCGTCAGGTTATCTCCATTATTAATCTGTGACCTGACCTACTCAGAGGTTCTGAGGGCAACGAACCTGACTGTTAAAGTTGCCTGGTTTTTGTGTTTTCGGGGGAGGGATCATTTCACAGCAAAGTGTTCTGGATTCTAGGGAGGGCGCCTGCGCCGATGAGCTCAGTCAGGTCGATCTGGGGTAATTGATGTTACGAGCACACGTAGGGTCAATGACCTCATCTCACCCTTACACTCACACATTTTGCACAACCCCATCCCACAGGTTGTTGGAACTTATTGCCAGTCTGATTTTCCTATATTTCTCTTTGTCGATAAAGCTAGCTTGAAGGAATATATGTTGACGGATCTAGATAGTAGTTACCGTATCATCAAATCTACTTGAGACGCTATTAAATAAGATTTTTTGTTATCCAACTTCAAGACAAAGTAAAAATCCTTATGAGTCTTTTAAATATTCACGTTTTTTCATGTTGTTACTCATATATAAATGAGTGATTGACAAATAAGTTCAACATTAAATGTTGAAATGATGTTACATAATATTTTACTTTGTTTGATTTTCAAATGGTGGCTGAAGAATATATAAACGTTTTTCATCTAGAAAAATATCACATTAATTTTCTGAATTAGCCCAATGACGTTGAAGATGTCCATTTTGATAGCAACTTAGCGTTGCAACACGGTTCTCAGGCTCCGCCCACTCACCCACTCACAACTCGTCGACCCCTAAAAAGCGCTTGCGACCCAATGTATAGACTGACGTCATTCGGGTGGACTATTAATATGAATATAGAACTCCAACCTTAACTCCGGTCGTTTACCTCTCTCCGCTTTTGATACGAGGTCACCCATTATTTCGTATTGTGGAACCATTATTGATTACGTCACGTTGCTATTGGGTATCGATTGTGACAGTATTTTTTATGTTTATACACCAATAACATATCATCGCATGAGAGAAGTTTGATTAAATATCTTTCGGAATGATATTGGAAATACACCTACTAACGTATACATTCGAATATATTATCTCAAATCGTAACTGGGTCGCTGAGGAATGAATATACAAAATGCAATGCAGGATAACAAATAACATTATAGTACGGTGAATCCATTTGTGTAAATTGCCGAGTACGACAACAATTTTATAATACTTGTTGATATAGTCAATACTTGTATTCAGTACGATTTGAAATATGTTATTCATTTCACATAAATCAACAGTTTTTTCTTTCATTAACTCATTTGAAGCCGTATTCACATTTTACAACAATGAGATTGGGCAACATTGATTTCTGGACAATACTTTCAAATCGATGTTGATTTCTCAAAAACTATTGAAAAAATGTGTCGATCTGTGGAGTGATTTTTCGTCAAGTTCATGTCAATTATAATCGTTATTTATTATTGATATTTATATGTACCGGTAATGCACATTATGCATAGACATTTACAACATTTAGTTGCATACACCAAAGTTGCGGTACTAATTTATTCAATTTAAAATTTAAATAGCAAACTACTTTCAAAATTGTAACTTTTTCGACCAACTATCTGCGATCACAAAACTTGCAAATCTACACTTTGATATAACATAAAATAATCAAGTATGAATAAAATATAATCCCGATGAAAAATGGCATTCCATGAAATTGACCGTTTTTAGATGTCATCCCACTGTATTCCATACACTGGACAGCTGTGGCCTAGTAAACTACATTTAGATGAATGTGTCACAAACTCACCATTACTATATATATATATATATATATATATATATATATATATATATATATATATATATATATATATATATATATATATATATATATATATATATATATATATATATATATATATATATATATATATATATATATATATATATATATATATATATATATATATATATATATATATATATATATATATATATATATATATATATATATATATATATATATATATATATATATATATATATATATATATATATATATATATATATATATATATATATATATATATATATATATATATATATATATATATGTATATATATATATATATATATATATATATATTTATTCATTTATTTATTTATTTATATATATATATTTATTTATATATTTATTTATATTTATATCTATATTTATGTAGATAAAATTCAAATCGAAATGATCTCATCCTCAAGCGTTGATTAAATTCACGCCTTTTCTTTGTGTCTCCATTTGACATTTTTACGATTCTTGTTGCAATTGGCCTTCCACATTAAACGGAGCATGAGTCTTGGGAAAACGAACTTTCCCTGCTCGGTTTGGTCGCCGTCCGTCTATAGGATTTACGTAAGACCTGTGTTGTGTGTGTGTGTATATGCCTCTTGCTTGCGGTTGTGGTAACGTACTTGGCGAGTGCGAGCGGCCCAGTTAAAAACCATTAGGTCGGTGACCTGCAAATCGGCCACTCCGATATAATATGTGTTTATATATTAGGGTATTTAGTTGGTAATTTATTGTTCTGTTCGTAAGTAAATGACGTCTTCGCATAAAAGGATATGGCAGAATTTATAGACTGTTGGATATTTTTGTGCCAGTTATCAGTAGAGATGAAGGTTCCGATCGATATTCGTCACTATTCCACACCATGAGCGCACGAGTGATTCACGCCTTCATCTTTCGTGAATACAAGTATGGCTACGTGTAATGTAATATGAATGTAATTTTATTACATAGGCCTACGTAGGAAATCTCAGTCGGTATGGCCCATTACGAAAAATTTAAAACACATTTTCTAGCAAATTGCTAAATATTTATCCAAAACATACATTGTAAGGTGTTATTCCAATGTTATCTAAAAATGCTCACGTTTATAGTAAAAACATGAACAAAAATGTGAGCTGAAAACATAATTAATGACATGATTGAATGAAAACAATTTACAACCCACTAACAGGACTGGTGTAAATGATTACTGTGCGTAATATTCACGGCAAACCCTAAAAGGAGCCAATAAGGTGCACAATTGCGAGTCGATAACTGGGATAAAAGCTCCCTATTCGCCCCGCAGGGCATTTTTAAAATCTAAACAGGTTAAGAGGCCTCTTTACATCTTGCCTACCGGCTTGATTGCAGACGTTCGGGGCCCAAGTTGGCAACGGAAAACCAATAATTGTATTGACTTACAGTTTTCGGTTAAATAATCACCAGTATTCAATACGTGCTCGTACGAAGAGCTTTGGCTCGTGGTATATTTTCAACCCTTTCAAAATAATTGTCAAAAATCAACATCTTTCTACCTGTTTTTCATTATTTTCACGATTTTTTTAGAGTGATACAATATGACATTATGCTCTTTAGTGAACGTAGAGAGACAGATATACTCATTGCTGTTTCATTGCAGAAAGAATTAGACTGATTGGTTCAACCGTTTACCCACCATGTGATGGGAGCTAAAAGCCTGTATTGGCACTTTTTATCCTGTTTTGTTCGTTCCCTGTAGGTTTTACTCATGGGTTGTGAGATGTAAAGTAGCCTCTTGAAAGGATTTCTGTAGGTTTGTAAGAATTACGGTAGCGCAAGATTAGTTAGGCTTACTATGTGTTACTCAGGTTATTGCATTCGTACCACAAGCGCTATCTGTGATCATCTTCAACGGCCATGTACAATAAATTGGATTGTTTTGGAATACGAAAACACTATCATTGATCTGTAACAGTGCACTGCGACCTGTCTCCATCAAATATTCAATCTCCTCTATCTAATGCAGTAGTTTTTTTTATTGAATAGTCATTTTAAATATAGTTTCAAGTTTTTATAACACATCAGACCTGTAATATTTGTCAAAAAAATGGACCTAGAAATCTTGAAAAAAATTCGAAGAATTTCAACCACAGATGAAATGGGTACTGTGATGGGTTTGATGAACTTACTTTGTAAGTTGTATGTAATAATTCTCAAGAATAAATATACAGCAAACCTATTCTATCCCTTTTCACCATTTGCCCCACTTTGATCATAAAGTCACGCCAACCCAGACTGTGCCATGTGTCTGAGAAACTACTGTTAACAATGATCTGGGCGCAGGGCGCTCAGCACGCTTATGCAACGGCGGTCGACACAGTATAGATATCTACAGAAAAAAAAACACAAGCTACATAATAATGTTGTTATGCGGTCGGTTCTATTATCTCAAGGCCTTGGGTCCTTGGTTTGATGCCGGCCTACTTTCCTCTCTGAACCGCGGTCAACGACCGAGTTCCATCTAGCCTCATTCGAGTTGCACCATCCTACTTACATTAAAACTTATACGTATATGACGCTCTATATGCGCCATCCCATCCGTATACACACACACACACAAACACACATATATACATATACATATACATATACATATATATATGTATATATGTATACATATAGGCCTATACTTACACTTTCTCGAATTCATATTATGTAAACTTGGCACTCGCACAAACTCGTCGGCGATAATTTCACACATTAATTGTTATATCGTTTGGTTTTATCCGAGCGAAATCAAAAGTGTTCTCTTAAAATGAAATTATGTTATAATTTTCGTTATAATAATGAAAATAGCGTGGGAGATCTTCTTTGACTTATATCGCATGGTAGGGTAGTGGCATCATAATGTATAGGTTCAACCAGATTTTCTATGGTGAAGGGAAGGAAGGGGAGGGGGGGATGCAATAAAATCAAAATCCAGTGCTGATCGCTACCCAAAATATGCTGTTATTGAAACATAATCAAACTACTCACTGAGTAGGGCCTACGTTCACAATAATGTCTTCTTGTGTTAATGTCTTAATTATGTCTTAAAATAATGTCTTCTTCGCGTGATAAAATAAATTTTCCATATTTTCCAACAAGCTATTTTCATCTTCCTGACACAACAAGTAAATCGTATGTTTTTGACATTATTTCTATTTTATTTCTGTCACTTTTCTAACATCCCATTTTTTCTGTTGTTTCAGGTAAGTCAAGTCGCAACGATCCTATTGAATTTGCTAAACGTGATCCTCTTCTGAGAATCTGCATGGCCACGTGACTCGCTCACTGTGGCAAACTGGCACGTGTCGCATTCCGTCGTGAGTATCTCAGAGGAATATCGTACATCGGGCACAGCTAGAGTGTGAGCTAGCAGGAAAATGAGAGTGGAGTGAGAAATTAGTGAGATAGTATAGGCGTGACGTGAATATGTCTTAGAAATATACTAAAAAGTAAAATTATCAATTGCAGGAAAACTAAAAAGGTATAGGCCTATATAAATATCTATACGGTATCTATATATATATATATATATATATATATATATATATATATATATATATATATATATATATATATATATATATATATATATATATATATATATATATATATATATATATATATATATATATACATATATATATATATATATATATATATATATATATATATATAAATATGTATATAATATATATATATATATATATATATATATATATATATAAATATGTATATAATATATATATATATATATATATATATATATATATATATATATATATATATATATATTTATATAAATCTGTATATATATATATATATATATATATATATATATATATATATATATATAAATCTGTATATATATATATATATATATATATATATATATATATATATCTATATTTATATATATATATATATATATATATATATATATATATATAAATCTTTATATATATATATATATATATATATATATATATATATAAATCTGTATATATATATATATATATATATATATATATATATATATATATATATATATATATATATATAAATCTGTATATATATATATATATATATAAATATATATATATATATATATATATATATATATATATATATATATATATATATATATATATACACATATATGAATATATATATAAATATATATATATATATATATATATATATATATACATATATGAATATATATATAAATATATATATATATATATATATATATATATATATAAATATATATATATATATATATATATATATATATATATATATATATGTATATATATATATATATACATATATAAATATATATATATATATATATATATATATATATATAATTCTATTTGCGAATATAAAAGAAATCAAGGGTCGAGAATTTTTCGTACGAAGTTGACGAAATTTTGTTACCTGTTACCATCGAATACATAATACCCAACACATTGTTTCAAGTTTCTTGTCAGAAATGCTGTTGTTATTCATAGAGACAAAACTGTAACGAGGCTTGATAGATTACTTTTCCTCCTTGCGAACAATTGAACACACGATATGTTGACATGTTAGTCTTGAGTTGGATTCCCCGCGAGGTCATAGAACATACTTTACTTCCCCTTCACCAACTTGTTGTTTCCTAGATAATAAAATTGAAAAACATCGTTTGATTCATATATTGATGAACAAGTGAAGAGATTTGATACTTATCGATTATTTCTATTCCAAGTCCCCGCCCTTAAATTTTCGGGGTTTTCCATAACATTGATTTGGACCCTTTCACGACTCTTTTTTGGGTGACGTCTCCTAGCTCGAATTGGTTCTGAAATTCATCTGTTTGAACTTGTGACATTTTTGTTATTTCATCATAATGGTATGCGTCCAGGGTATTTATTACCTATATTTCAAGTATGACTTGGATTTTAATCAAATCGGTTAGGCTATTTTTTCTTCTGCTTTTGAAATCACATAAAATTATATCACTATTGTCAAGTGGGCCCTACATTATTAGCAGTACTTACATGTACACGGCGTTTTCCAATCAGAATTATTGAACAGCGGAAAATTGTGAAAACGGCTCACCGATTAAAACGGTTCTTCATCTATTATGTTTAAAAATAATTCAAATTTTCTCAATTTATTTACGGTTTGGATATTTGAAATAAAAAACATATTAATTACCGACCGTCTAGCTTGGATAGTCAGTGAACTTCAGAACTAAAGTCGAGCGTGGGTTCGAGTCCCTGATAATTGGCACGGGTTTTTGAAATCATTCATCTATCATTCTTTAACTCGTATCCCCAAATAGAAAGGAATAAGCTAACCAGCATACCGGCTCGGAATATAATGTCCCAGTAAACCTGTATTACGTAGGGGGTTGTTACCCTTTTGATTGACACCCCATGCTACCGTGCAGTAGGTGAGGTCATGACAGGTTATAGTCGCGTGTCAGAACGCTTTCAGGAACGTGAGTCATAGAGTGGGCGAGGGTGAGGGGTGCTGGGGAGCATGCGCACTAGCTCCTTTTCAACCCCATGTTGCTATAGTGATATGCGAACACCCTCTCTCGAGTCATCATTTGAGTCGAGCAATTTGACAGGAGAGATATTGTTTGTGTGCCAGAGCTTACAAGTAGTTTAGTAGAAGCGTGTTTGTTGAGGGGCGGTGCAATTTTAAATCAGCGAACGACGCTTAGGAGCAGAAACTTGAAGAAGATATTATATAATTATATTTATCTACTTTTTCTACCCGAACGAATAATAATTATTGAGAGATCGTTCTATTTTTATTAAGTATTCTATTACTGTATACCATTTTTGATATGTATTTTGAAGTGTGAAGTCACAATCGTAAATATTGCGTCCGAATATAAAGAATATCGTGAATACATTCGTTATTGAAAATGTGCTGGACAGGTGAGTCATCATTTTAAATTTAAAAATATTTCTGGCATGCCTTTTCTCGGTTTATCACATGATTATCTATCTGTTCAATTTCATATAATGTAATTTGAAAGTAATTTTTATTACTGTGTTATGCATTTATTCGGCATTCGGCTTTACTAGAATCTAGTCGGTAGAATATTTAAATTTGGCATGTGCGAATCAACGAGGTGCGAATTCGAAGTTACGACAGTAACGAACTCTAGTGGCAAGACATTACGTTAGCGCATGGTTTGCGCTGTTCCCGATAGAGGCTACTGCTCTATTCATACCTACATTCGATATTGCAGCGCGCTCGAAATTCAAACTCAATAGTTGCCATTCATTCTGTATAATATTAAATAGACATACATAGATTAGAAAACGCTATGGGTGACTGTTAATGTGGGAGAGCGAGTAAGGTGTTGAATCTTGATATGTTCAAAATTAGTTTGAACAAAACTTGATTTGTATATTGATTTTTAAAGTTGATGCAAATCGAATTATACATAGATCGAATGTTTATTGAAGTTTGAAAAGATATATCTAGTTGCTATTTTAATTACTTGATACTAAGACGAGTGTGCGGCGTGGCTGAGTGTTTAATAAACTGTACCGCCATTCAGGATATCGGGGTTTAATTCCCGCCATGGTCGACGATCCTGACAGGTTTTTTGAGGTTTTCCTCTGACGTTCTGGTCAATACTGATACTGGGATGGTTCCTTAACAACATGCCACGACCGACTCCTTCCCACTATCAATAAATACCCAATAAAATAACCTCTCTTCTCATCATCTCATATATCATTCACCGACGCCAATAGATCTTAGTCATCAGTACAGTCCGTCGTTAAACCTAATCTAGAATAAAATAAACTTCTGGATAAAAAAAAAATGTACCGTATTCAAGTTTTTTCATATCAGTTATAAATGAACTCTTCTTTTAAAATTGCATTTAATTGTACGCTGTATTGTACGCTGTCGATTGAATGAACGTATGTGTGGGTTAACGGCGTGTCAACGAAAAAATGATTTTGCGCTCTTTTTCATCTGTTACAACACCGCCTCAATCTCAAGGAATGAATGGGGAAAAGTTCAAATGGAGTCATGGCTTGCTTTTATTATTTTATTTGGTGCACTCTTTGTCATAACATTTGTTTACACCCTTTTATGGTCCGACGAGATTCTTTGTGAGTTTCATGCATGGTTACTAAACTGCATGACGTAATTCACGTAACGTTGGCCGACAGCTAGCGCGAGGTCTTTGACCATTATTGAGGTCATGTATGATACCCTCCCCCACGAGTGTTATATATATATATATATATATATATATATATATATATATATATATATATATATATATATATATATATATATACCAACGCGAAAGCTATTGTTCGAGCTCATTACTAATAAAACGACAAATTGTTTAATCGAAAAACAATTTTAAAAAAAATAATAATTCGAATATTTTCACACAATTTGTCTTCTTATTTAAATATGTCAGCTCTCTATATATTATACACCCTATTTATGAAACCGCTAACTCAATTAGCGAAAGTAAACGACTGGTATACCATGTACCAAAGCACTATAGCATATCTCATGACTAGATGTTAGCTTGCTGGCCTTGCTTAGCGGAATGCGTGCTACTCAGAAGTGAACGACTCATATTCAGGTCGTCCTTACTTGTTGGCGACAACAAAATCATTTACCTAGATTCGAATAATTCTGATAACGAAACGAGCTCTATCCGAGAAGTGTGGAATCATTTTCGACAGAGATAAGACCTTTATTTTAGGGTCAGCAATCTAAAAGTCCCACTTCACGGCGAGCGTTGAACCCATGGTAGACGACCCAATTATATATATCCCTACAGTTGATAAGATGACATCACTCTGTTTGCAACACTAGTTTAATTTTATATTACCATGTTTGTGTGCCAGTGCCAGTAAATGTCCCCCACACACATACAGGACAATCACACCCGTCTGGATAACCTTGCATCCACTCGGCCTGTTTCCAAATCGCCTATTATTCTGTCCAATCGTTTATTCAACTTTCTCTCTCACAAATTCAATCGGAACGTGACTCGTATTTCTGTTTCGTTGATCAATCACTGGTTGGTGCTCTTGAATCGAATTTCGACGTTTGCATCACGTTTATAGGGTCACGGTAGAGTTCTAGCCAACCGTCAGTTGTTTTTGTATATAGAAATTCGTATCTAGTAAATACGTTTAAAAGAAAGGGGTTTTTCGTTGACGTCGCGCACCGGTTTCGTTGCGAGTAAAGTAATGCGAGTGTTATGTGAACTTGTTCTGCTTCTGATGTGTAACTGAGTTGAGTGACCGGGAATGGGGTCACACATATAGCACTAATGGTGGTAGTAAATACAGAAGCGATTTGCTGGGCACTATATGGGGGAACAACGCGATTCAATCGGCTCGGATCTTTGCGTGAGGCACGGAAGAAAATATTCCGGACTTGAGCTTAGAAACAGAAATTATAATTTGCATTATTGAACGACTTGGATTTTCCGATGGAGAACACATTGTATTCAAATTTGTAGTTAGCACGTCATCAAAGTATCGTCCTGAAGTATGTCAAATCTGTATGTACTCCAATGCCCATTGTCATGAATCATCCGAAAATCGTGTACAAATAGTCATGTAATGTTGGTTAGTTAACTGTAATTATCCATAATTAACATGAAATTGAATCGTCTTCAGCTCGTTTAGTATAATGTGTGCATACTAAATACAAAGACATTGCATTTCCGAATACATAATGAGGTTAAGTCTTTGAGATCAATAAGTGGGGTTCAGTGAACTTGACTATATAGTAAGACGATATGTTATATAGCCAGGCCATTGGTCCTTCTACGGTGACCTACGAACAATACTCTCCCTCGGTTAATGGGCTAACTTCAACCTTCGCTAACAAAAAGAAGAGCTCAGGAAGAACTGTCTCGAGTTCCAAGAAGGTACGAGACTTACGGTACTTGACAGTCACCAATATACTACAGTGAGATAATGAGAAACAATTCGTCTGAAATGGTTTTAGTCTCTTTAGAATAGAGGGCATTATGACGCCATGCACGAATTCGTATCATAACAATGACGAACAACTAACAAGTAAAGGTTCCTCAAAAATAATAGCCAATTGCCTTAGGAGAGGCCGTTGACTTCACCATGTTATGTTTTGTAGTGGGCCCACGACTCTCGTACACCAACTTGAGAGTATAATCTGTACATTTGTTGGTATCATTTGAAAATTTCACAAAAAGGTCCGCGTTACGAATAGCATTTTTTCACAAATAACTCAATTCAACAATGTTGTTCAATGTGTTGTGGATTCCTGATTCAAATGCATACATATACATTCTGAACCAGTTGTCATTTTGTGATTTTTTGGTCGAGAAAAATATTTAAAATATGTGGATATAAGAATAAGAAGATAAATTATCTTTGTTTCACAAATTGAGTTCTATTCTAGGCCTTGGACCAAGTTTTGAAAATATTTAGTTCTCACCTTAATTCTCTATCTATATATACTTTGGAAATCTCTCGTTCGGCTAAAATCAGTCCATGTTCATCAGAATGGAAACACAATATCTATATATACGTCTGTCGTCTGCTAACACCTAAGGACGAAACCTGCAGTCTTATATATATATATATATATATATATATATATATATATATATATATATATATATATATATATATATAATATATATATATATATATCGAATTCATATTTCATACTGATTTTATCAATATTGCAGTTGTCTTACAGTGGATAAAACTTGTTCAGTATTTTCATTTCCTTCACAAGCAGAAATAGAACACAATAGATTAGAATTTCCGGTATATAAAGATTTCCTATACGTACGATGAATTATGTGGTACAAAAAAATGACCAAAATTAAATAACTACGCTGTCGGTGTCACACACACACACACACACACGCACACACACAAAATGGAGTCTACGCATATTTTACCACTTTTTTTATGCCAATAAATTCTCTTCAGGACGTATTTTGATGTATCTTGATCCACTGCGTAATGTAGCAGCAAATTTACATCAATATCTATATTTTTCACAAGGTATTAAACTTATGCACTAACTTGGTCACATGTAAAATCTTCACTGATGATGAATAATAAAAATAGCGTTTTACAGATTAAGTGAATAATATCACAACATAGTTTTTGTATTTCTAATATAAATATTTCAAGTATTTAAATGTCAATATATATTTTATTATTTAGTTGTATTGTGATTTAAATCGAGAATAATTTTCTAATAACATGTACGATCAAATAATTTGACCAATTAATATAATAATATTGATATAAGCTTATTTATTATCATCATTATTAATTTCATTATCATAATTATTACCATTTTTCAAAAAAAATTCTTCAATTTTCATTTGCTCATTCTTTAAATTATTATTATTATTATTATAAATATTATTACTGATATTATTTGATTGATTTCTCGTATGACTGACACAAGAACAGTTTATTAACATATCCCTATCGGGCTATGAACCCTTCTGCTCTCACGTATACACATTTTGTGTGATTGACAGTTCTGTAGAATATAAATGAAAATATTGACATTGACAATGAACACTTGGATTCATATATCTAGTTCGATTAAAGTAAGATGATCATTCATATGAGACTATCTTGAACAATATTAACGATCCCAAAGATTTTCCTAATTACTTTCAATTCATCCATTTTCGTTTTCGCTCATTTATTTAATTTAATTAGCCTTTACAAAGATAGTTTTAATTAATGTTTTTCCTCAACTTTATATCTGACGTCAAGCAGAGAGTTCACCGTTTTATCGTATCAAGATCTCTTTCTGTCTTACTGGAATGAAGATGAGGTGGTTTTAATAATTTACTCGTAAAATGAAGTAGGGTATGATGTTGAATTTCCTTGAATTTCAATACTCATTTGAAAGAATGAACGATCCTGTTCTAACGTTGATTTTGTTCATTTTCTTTTGTGGATTTCTGAAAATTTCGTCTGATCACAGATGGTGTTCTTCACAACGAGTATCATCAAATTGATATGCATATTAGGTATAATCTATTCTGTGCAGAGTACAACCGCGAAACCACCTGAATCAGAATATCTTTTCGAGTGGGCTCTAGGCTATCAAGCAGTATCTGATGAATGGATGTTTCGTAAAAATTATTGACAAAGGAGAGAAAAGAAGTCATTTATTTCGCGATATCAATATGCAAACAAAGACACAACATACCGCTCGTTCAATGTCCTCTTTAATCCATTTTTAATATACATACACGGTATAAAAAACTTCTAATAGTATAGGAAGTTTTTTAAACTAATCAAAGGTCGTCTTTTTAAAAGGCTTATCGCTTGTATTAAACTGATAATAGTTTTGCACTTGTTCCACTGAGTTCTAGATGGTATATTATTATAATTCTAATATTATTCTCCACGATGTCGAATGATCGGGAAGTTCCCTAGTCTATCAGGTGGAGTCATCTAGTCAACGAACCCATGTCCCGTTAGTCCTGACCCCGGGCATAGGAAAGCAAAGCAAAGTGTTTCGCACTGCACTCATGGAACGTTGCGTGCAGAACCAACCGTGGTGCACCATTGCGAGCATTGAACCTGACCAACGGAATAAAGAGCCATCACCACTCGAGACTTTCATAGAAACTATTAATTCGTAACCGGCAGAAATTAACCAACAAGATTATCATTAACAACCGATACGTTTTCTTATGTTATCGGAAATTTTTGTTATAATTTTTCCAGGAAAAAAATGATAGATAATTCATAAATAATTAAGAATGTCAAACATAAACTCTCGTATCTCAATCCAATATGAAGTCTATACGTATAATTTTGTATGTGAAAAATTATTCCGTCTTTTGATTGTATATAAGTGAACGTATCTAGTTAATAATTAGGGCCTATATCATATAAATGAATTGGAAATGGTTATGAAAATAAATGTATGGAAATCGAACAGTTATGACTAAACCCTTGATGCAATTGCTCCCAGCTTGCTCCAAGGAAGCAATGATTTGTTTTAGGCAGGCTTAATCTGTGATTGACCCATTGCAGTTATGTAATCCAGTTTTATTAGAAGAGCGTAACTGCGTAAGGAAGCGAAGATTCACTTTCACATGGCGGTGAAAAAAGTTGCTCCTATATGATCTTTTTTTGCCTGCATCACAGGTTGAAACTTATTACCGCATAGTATTGCTAATCAACCTCAAACTTTCCCCAAAATTGATCCCATACCACAATTTTGAGCAAACCACATTTTGAAACGATTTATAACCATAAAGCCAGCTGGTAAATATTCTCCGCTTGGCCCGCCTTCTAGTACAGTAAATTTGACAATATAGTTTGACCTATTCTAA
This sequence comes from Brachyptera risi, assembly GCA_964007535.1. NCBI lineage: Eukaryota > Metazoa > Arthropoda > Insecta > Plecoptera > Taeniopterygidae > Brachyptera > Brachyptera risi. The sequence continues at coordinate 25,936,605 of OZ023332.1, read as the reverse complement.
TATAATATTTAAATATTAAAATGATGATCACTTTCAATTGTGACGCAATAATGTGTTATATTATTTGTATATTCGTATTAAATATTGACAATTATATTACTAGACATCTGCGATAGTAATAATAAGTGTTTTTAAGCATTACAAAAAAAAAAAATTGACGGCTAGTGCTGTATCGCAAATTTGTTCAATTGCATTTAAACTTCAAATTTGAACAAAGTCTTCCCGATTTGTTTGATACTTTGTAATTACAGTATTCATGTGTTTGATGTAGTTATCTATTTTGGAACAACTCTCGAAACATTGTCCATAATATATTATTAAACATACACCGATAACGATATTTCAATTGTAATTAAAATTTCCATTCATTTTCCCTTCCTCGGTCGTTGACACCATTTCTATGATAAATTGCACGCATGCGAAACGTGTGTCTACGTACGTACGTAGTGGCACGTATTTACAATTGCCGTGTGTGTATACGGACGGTAGAGTGGAGTGCGCCACTAGTACACATCACCGGCGGACGGCGGCAGAGCGTTGAAACTGAAAGTACGTCAAAAGTTCAACGTACAGTACTCGAATAATATTATGTTATATAGATGACATCATGTAACATCATAACGATCCTTACGTGTAGAGTAAAATGGTCATAAGCATCCGTATATCGATCTATTTTATCACAATTGCAGGAATATAATTGCAGATATATTTAGATACCAAGGGGGAAATTATCGAATAGGAATATGCCCACGAACGGGAATGAATGGAATCAACCCTCCATGAAGTGAATGAAGTTTAATTAAGACTATTTCAATCTAGAGAGAAAATAATTTATATTTTTAATACGATATAAAATAATAGCATAATAACCAAAACATAATTATACACTATACTCACTGTATACACACCCGTTTATTATACTATTCCATGATTAACGTAAATTAACATTATTTTTCATTTGAATATGTGTAGTTTGAGTATTTATATTATTACTTATGTATTGTATAGGATGTCAAGATTGATGACATTTCAAGACAGCCATCACTTCTCATGTGTGATCTGTCAATCGTTGTCCACAGAGTTACTATCATACCATACATTACACATAATTAAATCATCTATACGCTAGGATTTGAGTGATCTGTATTAGCATATTATTTTAATATACAAACCAATTTGTTATACAATGTTATACAACAATCATACATCCGAGGCAATGAACTGTATTTAATTTTTTGCGGGAAGTAAAGGACCTTAGTCGTGTGACGTCTCTTTTGTTAACACTTTATTTCAGGACTAATTTTCAAGTACATAACTACATTTATTATTTATAACGGTACATCTATAAGACGTTCTTTAAAAAAAAAACACTAATGGTTTATTATGGACAAATTATGTTGACAATAGACTCAACTGAAGAGGAGAAAAGAACTGTACATCACAGGAAATCTGTTATCTTCTAGATCTAAAATGGCCTCATTTCTCCAAATAGGTGAGCGAAGAAGCTTCTGGTTCAATTAAGTTTTTGTCATTTAAGTACATGGAGAAGAATCAAACTATAATTCAATTAAGATTAATTCAAAGTTCCCCAATCATCTACTTATATATACTAACATCCAGGGTGGAGGGTCGTGTTCTACATAATATAATCTATATAATCAAACGCCAGTGATTTTGTATAAATAGTTCATTGGACGCGATCGACCCTTGTCTCGCAGAGTCGAGCGTAGCGCGCGCAATGCAATGCACTTCCGAGTTATCTCGTCCATGTAGGCGGCGGGTTGTTGCACACAGGTAAATGACCGGTACGCGAGCTGTGCTCTTGCTCTGTGTTTCATCTGTCGAGCAACAGGTCAGCGACCCGACCTAGCCCGGGCACCCGCCCGACACCACCGTGAGCTGGGGGGACGGATATTTCACTCTCAACTAGGTCCACCCACATGGGTATGGACCGAAAATCAATTTCTTGCTCGTCGTCACTCTCGAGACGGTTGATTGTCATTGATAAGGGGGAGTTGGTTAATCGAAACCGAATATATGACAGTATCTTAGATTGTTTTTATTTTTAAAATATGGTTATCTAGTTTTGACTCTCAAAGTCAAAAAGGATTTACTATGTAGGGCTGTAGCACCTCCTTCATACAAATCTTATCATGTATATCGTTGATGTTTATAATTTATTATACGATATTAACATTCATAATTTGTGATTTTTTTTCTCCAAGAGGAAGAGGGAAATGTTTATGTTTACAACGATTAAATGTAGAACAATTCGAGCTGGCAAAACCTCTTGTTGATGTTTCTGTGATCAGTATCGTGTCTTTTGATCGGAACACGGTCACGTGATTTTTGGCGGTCATTCGCATCACCACTAGAGTTCAATGTCACTTGATCACATCTTCGCTCGTAGTCGCTTTGTGCCTCTTGAGTAGCTATTACCAGGTTACCGACATCGAAAAGAATTCGCGGACAGAATGGCATGGCATTGAGCCTCTTCTGTTCACATGCATAGGGAAGAATAACATTTTTTATAAAAGAAGGGTTGTTTTCGAAGTTTGTGTATTCTTCGAACAGATGGGGTTTGTCAACTCTATTCGTATTTTATTTGTGTTGTAAAACTTGGGGTATATAATAAATGTTCAAAACATCCATCCCATTATTTATACCCCCCCGACCAATTCAAAATAATATTTTTGGGGTTTTCTATAACATTCATGGCGTCGGTCATCGGTGTAAGTCTATGTGTACCATTGTGATTGGGGTAAGTGACTTGCGATGACCTCTTCTTACAGAGAAACGATTCGTTACGGACATATACGAGCATTCCCGAACGGATTGGTGGGTCAGTGGCCCGAAACAACCTCTGTTACAGAAAAGTGAACACACAGAAAAGAATGCTGAGATAGTTTATTTATTTATAAGATTTTTTTTTATATTAGAAAACGAGGTTTCATGTGCAGCTACAAGCGAAGTTGATTGAGCTGCTTTACTGAACTTCTGGTCTGGTCTACATAAAAATAGCGTCTTATTATTACTGGCTTTATCAATTATTGGTGGACCAATATCAACCCTTCTATCAACACCTATAGGTTTTGGTGGTGTCGTTTAGTGAACATTATTAATTTATTCTATAAAAAGATAAGTTTAGGACTTAATTTAGGTAAGCCTGAAGCTAGATACAATTAAAATGTAATGAATAAGGTCCAAAGAAGGTCACTCAACTATTTGAGCCTCGAGCCCTTAACACAATATGATAACTGTGGAATGTTTGTACATGCCATTTCATCACAGACATCATTATCAATCTAATAAAAGAACATACTCCTCTTGGTGATTCCTTTTCCTATGAAACTATTAACGATTCCTATGAAAGCTGAGATGCAGGTCCAAGTCAAGACCACCAACGGAAGTTTGGCTTCCAAGTCGAACTCCATAAATATATCAAGTTCTGGAAATGACTAGAGATATGATCAATTATTACTATCTCCGTCAACATGTCCGTACTTCTTGGTACAATACCGACTTACTGAAAACTAACGGGAACATCTTTGGAAAATAATAAATAAATATGACAAGAAGGTTTGTAGGTCAACCCGTCAACTGAAGTCATTTCGTGAAATATTTCTCAATTAGTAAATAACATTCCTACCATAAATCATGGTTTCAGAAGTGGTTATCAGGACTTAGACCATTGTCACTGTGATGGACAACATCAGTGGGTGGCCAGTTTACTAGGTATTGCAGCTAGCCAGCTACCTGTTTTTGTTTCTTTTTAATATGTGGTTTTGAGGTGGGACCACCGGTGGGACTCTCATTCCTGGATGCCTGACGTAGATAGTTCGTTTACGTCAAACGATCTCTAGTAATGATCAAGGAAGATATTCAATATGTGTATGTTTGAATTGAATGACGTCATGAACGTGTGCTGTTTCCCGGGTGAACAGCCTCGCGTTGTCATGACGACGATAAGAAAGACGACCGAACAACCGACGCAACACCCACCACTACTTAGCTCCAATCCTCTCAGTGAGAATAAAAGATAGGTTCAATGGCCGATATCTGATTCCCTACTATCATTATAAACAGGAAAAGTCATAAAAATCATATCTATCATTAACGAAATAATCATTATTTGTCTTGATTTGAAATAATCGGTTCAAATCTGGAATTAATTGAAAATGTATCCATCATTATTTTGTTCAATTCTCCGAGGCATATCTGAATTAGTATTTGAATTTTGAATAAAACAGTGAAAGGACGTACAAAACGTTCCCTCTCCGTCTTCTGCAGAAGACCTGGTATCCATATCGAGCGAGTGCGAGCACGATGTCGCTGTCCTTGGCCGCTCGCTGGAGTTGCTCTTGTCTGGGTAATTCAGTCAAGGTTTGAGAGCGATGAACTACCCGCCATCACAGTGCGCAGAGACGCGTTGGAGGTGATCAAATATTTCAACCAATCACGAGCGCTCGCTGCTCTACGCTCATTGGCTGTTACTACATGGTTGTCAATGACCTCCAACTTTAAAACCTTCGCTGCTAAATATTGCTCCCCCCTTCACACCCCGCAGCTACACCATACCAATACGGTCGAGAATCGCTTGTATATACTCGCAGGTAGTATGTCTATCTAGACCTTCTCGTCATCGTATAGACTCTTTGATCATCCATGGTCGGGCTGCATCGTGGTTCCTGTAGGACTTTCACTCTCTGCCGTAGCTTGTTCTCGTTCACCACGCCGGACGGAGCTGACTATTTGCCGGAACTATTCGAGAGTGATTTGTGTGTGTTACTACATGTGGTCAGTTGTCAACTAGGTGTGATAGGGGTGACACGTGTTGATAGTGACTCTCATTGTGTTAAATAAACAATTAATAATATAGTGTCTGTGAGTGTTTGTGTTTTTATACATTTTAATTGTGTGTGTGCTTGTGTGTGATAACAATGATTTTGCACGATAATAGTCAAGCTTTTGAAGTGATGTGTGAGCGAATGCCCGAAACTTCGTCGCCGGTCATGATGGATACGCCGATTACGTCACAGCGTCGTGAGCCTGAATTGAAAATAGGTAGATTGCGGTTTTATAATTGAATTGCAGGGAAAAGTTTTCGCTAGAATCTGAATCTGTTCCATCGATCTCGACATCAACGAAACGAAACTAACAACTTCGCGAAACAAACATTCACAATCACAAAGAGAATTATAAACTTCTCACTTGATACATAATTTGTAGGCACCTCTGTAATTGCAATTCTGTTCGCTTAAATTATGTTACGTAACGATTTAGAATACTCGGTTGGATGTATTTTCAAAGTACTATGCAATTAATATTATCTTACAGATGTTATGTCACTAATCCAAAGACACTTTCAGTATCACTATATTGAATGTAATATTAATGTATTTTTTTCTATTTTCTGTGCAGAATTTGACGGAACAACAGTCTTGTGCCGCGTTTGTGGAGATAAGGCATCTGGATTTCATTATGGTGTCCATTCTTGCGAAGGCTGCAAGGTAAGTTCTTTTACACCTACCCACTACTTTGCCCATGTTGAAATTCAGTAATTGTTTGAACGGTCAGAAAAAACTGGTATCGTTGATGGTTGATATTGGCGCGCAAAGTATTCCATGTCCTTCAAGAACTGATGATTGCTAGTCTAGCCCTCGAAAACCAGTAGTTTTTTTTGTGCAAAACGCGATCATGTAGTTGGCAATAGTCCTCACAGTGTATGAATTAGTCTCTTTGTTGATGAGCGATTGGCTTAGCGGCAAGTTGAAGGTCGGTTACTAGTGTCAATGCCCGCCGGAAGAAGGGAAGGCTGTGGGCCGGACGGGGGCCCAGCTTTTGTGTGGTGGGTTTAGTAACCTTGGTACATTTCAATGATAACACTCCCAAAAGGCGAACAACCTTCATTGAAAGGGGGGGGGGGGAGACAAAAAATCGTAAAAAAACTGTGGGAGGTTCAAGGGCATTAGAACAAGCTCCTTCTAGGGTGGCCTTGGGGTAGTAGAAGGCGGCTTGCATTGCATTACATTGTGTTGGTCTAATGGCAGTAAAAAACAATTGTAATCCTAAGGCGCGATATTTTAAAAGCCAAAATGGCTATATCATGTTTTATGGCTCCGATGCTTGGAATAATCAATTAAATGGTCACTTGCTCTATTGTAGGTCTATTCCATTGTCGTAATAATTAAATGAATGTGTGTGATAATATCGCGCATTGTACTTTCATCGAGAGTTGACCCCAAAAGCATAAGAGCAGCATCAGCCATCACTTCATCTCATCTTTTCTCGCTGCAAACGACCTTCACCTCACTTCTCGACGCGCGGTCATTTACCTCCACGCTACTCTCGCTTTCAATGCGAAGTCTGTTTCTGATTGGCTGTTGATATTACCTTCTCCCATTGGCTGATTACTCGAGTGTTGATCCACTCCACATTAGAAGCGGCATTTAGTTTCGAATACAATATGTTGATTTTGTATTATTAATGGATCGATAACGTAAGTGCAATGACCTACCTGACACATCTTCTTATCGCAAGACTGTCATGTACACGCTCGAGATCCAAATTGCAATAAACAATAGATGCGTTTTTTTTCAACTGAACGCGTCTTGGTATTTCAGACATGAACAAATCATGTTCAGTAATTAAGAGTGGACTAGGATATGTGATTATGTGAATTATTTATTCACTCGAGCTGTCTATCGTAAAAATTAAAATATGTAGGCAATTTAACAGCGACTCAAATGACTATGATGTTATATCATCCATAGCCTTAATTGGGGAACAAAGATTTTGTATCAAGTTTCGATGTTATTAAAAAAATATATATATATCAAAAGAAAACTGCGGGGTTTGCAGATTCTATATTCTGTAGTTATACCTTTGTGATGACACGTGTAGTTCGTGTTGTTGGTGTACGCGCTATACGTCTTTCTACATTTACCTCAGCAGGTCTATATTGGATATATGCGCAAGCTATTCTTTTTTTACTTTAACGAAATTGCCATTGATTTCAAATTTAATTGTCCAGAATTTAAAAGGAGTTTCCAAACAAATCGTTTAATGCACTTTCATGATGAATTTTCAAACTAAACGTTCCAACATGTAGATCTACAACAATGCGAGTTGAAAGATCTTTCGACGGAGTGGCCATGGGTCTTGAATTTGGTGTGTGTGAACTGTCCTGTATGTGAGCGAAAAGAAAGTATAGTAGGTCTAATATATCAATAATGTAAGATCTTAAAAATGTCGCTCATTTTTTATTCGATCATTTTCGCAACACTGCAAATGCATATATTTTTCCCATAGTTGAGGTCATTTTGCTACTTAATGTGCATCGGGTAGCCATTCTAGTCGATCTATTCTTGCAGCTAAAGCAGCGACTTGGCCTGCTTTAGACTCTAAGTAGATTATAAATTGTATCTGATTGGCCTGATTGTCGTATACCTCGCCTGACAACTGAACAGTAACCTGGTTAATTTTAAACCAACAATCAAGACTTTCTCACCTGTCTGCACTGCTTACCACTTCCTGTCTTGATTGTCATTAAGTAGTGACAGCTCGTTTCCCAAGAACTGATAGTCAAATAAAATCCAATATTTTCCTATTTTTGTTATCAGAAAATTTCAAGTCTAATCATGCTCATTTAAGTTTATTATATTGGGGAAAGTATTAGTACCCAACACTATTATAATATAAACACTCTTGATAACATCTACAGTTTATTTACGATAAGTTATATTGAGTTAAAATCACCAACTATTTATGAAATTGAATGAAAATATATAACTCGTACTTTTATAATAATTATACGCTTATGAGGATGAGCATGTCGATTTAAATGAAAATCAGATTCTTTGTTCTTTTTGCAAGTTATCTCACACACCCACTGCGCATGACACTAGCATTCAAAAGTTTAATAATTATTATGAAACTGTAAATTATCACTAATGTGACCTATGTAGATATAATATATATATATATATATATATATATATATATATATATATATATATATATATATATATATATATATATATATATATATATATATATATATATATATATATATATATATATATATATATATATATATATATAGCGGTAATGATTAATACATTAGCATCATTCACCAAGTAGAAATAGGTTTGATTGTCTTCCCCGTCCCAACTAAGTTAATTGATTGATTGATTATAAATGATCGAAGCGATAGAGAGAGAGAGAGAGAGAGAGAGAGAGAGAGAGAGCAATGCACGATGCTCTTTGAAAGTAAGGGCATGATCATATAACCGATATAGACGAAGTTGAATAACCTCTTCTATCTCTCTCTCTCACTCCCTCGTCGCTGATTATCCACGATTCCCTCTTGTTCGTTCGTTACGTGCGCACAGGATGTTACTTATTCGCAAGGAATCCGGTAGTCATTGCTATTTGCTTATTCTAACGGGGTTTATAATAAAACATGGAAAAAAAATAACTGCGCCATTGTGTACGAGTAATTAGCCATACGCATTATTAAAATCTTGTCAACTAACAATAATACGTCACCGATTAGTCGGGAAAAAGAATTGATGTGTTATCTTTCTGTACGCAAAATTGAACATCCATCCAATGATGATCTCGATAATAATCGCAGCGATACTAATCAAAGTCCAAAGACTTCGTACAATAAGTAGAGCGTCGAATCATCTAAAATTAATATTCAAAACAAATAATGTTGATATGGTAATTACTGAGACAATGCTGAATTGATACATATATATATATATATATTATGGACCTATATTTCTATTAGGTCGATCTTGCATGTTGTTTTCCTTCGTGACTGTCAAGTGTGAATGCCCTCTAGCGGGTGAAAAGCGCCTGCGCCAATTTACGTCACCGTTACTTATCAGACAGCACTATATTTAATGTACGATTACGGCAACCTACTCGTCGCGCGGTCGTTCACCTCTTTTACTCCACGGCAGGAAAATAAAAGCGATTAATTCGTCCTAGGTCTTGCTATGCATAATTCAACCATAACCATTTATAACAATTATTATCAATTTATATTGAATTTTAAAAATTGAGTCTAATTATTGACTATTGGTAGTATTTGGAAAACAAGTTTATTTCTAAAACAAAAATAATGGCTTCATATTAATTAAAAATAGATCAACCCATTAATTAGTAATTTGAATTGGTTTTTGTGATAATTAGGGCAAACATAGAATATTGTTAATCGAGAGAGTTGTCGATCGTTCTAGATTGATCTCTCGGATGAGAGAATGCTCGGTTCCGAAAACAAAAGTGCATGATTGAGATCGAGGAAGTAGGACGGATCGCGCGTCAAACGGGTTGAACGACCTCAACTGACCTTCCTTCACAATCCTATAGTGGGAGGAGAGTCAAGTCACCAGATACCATGTCTCAACCCTCCAGTCAATAGCTCTGGTCACTCACCCCCCCGACTAATCACTGCAGCTTATACCCTCAATTCTCACCATGTCGTAAAGAGACGTAGACAAACCTACGGACGGGTTTACGACGTAGCCTTTTAATTCTATTGTGTATACATTTTAAATTATTGTAAGTCATTTTACATAGGTGGTCCTTCGGTTCCTTCTTGGCAGATTTACTGCTTAAATAGTTTACTTTTGAGAAAACACACTCTAGAATTTCTCTCAGATTTCTTTCAGTATTACTATTAGAATAAGACAGTTTTCGTTTTAATAGTGCGATCTCCACATCCACTTTCAGGACGGTCATCACATTATTCTCGTGAGCGTTTTAGTAACTAATTATTAATCAAGAGTTAGTGACTTTTATCTAGTCCTTCCTCTACTCTCTGCCGATAAAGTAGGTAATATGCTTAGTCACACTGAATGAACGGTACTCTTCTTTGTTGAGATAGGTGATCGATCAGTCATCAACCTGCAGTTCTACGGCAATTATGACGTCACTGACGCTTACATACATATCTAAACACCGTACTATTCATAGTAAGCAAATATATAATATCAGTTTATTATACCTGGTACTGGTATATAGGTGACTAACTAGAGCACGTTACCTATGACGATGAATAACTTATTTGACCTGGTAAAACTACACAGTCGTGCCGTGACGCAAGGAAACTGTTAAACTTCCCATGAAAAGTTTCGTCATATCGTCATAGCTGAACATAAAATCTTTTCAATCTATTAGTTTATTTCGTCCATACTTTCCGGGTTTATTGAATGACGCTCGGTCAACGACCTCAATAGTGGGGGTGCTTCACTAGTACATTACTTAGTGCTGTGTCAAGTGAAATGAAATCGAGCTCACCAGGTCAAATAATGGGCTAACGTTACATATCATGTAGACAATGACAACACTGCTCATATATGCCCAAATGCTTAATACTGATCTATATAGTGAACAAAACGTTAATATTTTTTCATTAAATATGTTCGTATTTCAATACAATTAAAAATGTTTGTCAATATAGGTATATATTAGTTTACTATGTAGACAGTACTTGAATGGAGAATATATTATATTTAATTGTATTTTTTTTTACTGGACATACAATTTTACATAGGTTTTTAAGGACAACTTTTCGCTTTATAATAGAAACTCGTGCTAGTTTGTAAAAGATTAAAGAGTTTTGCCTAGAAAAGTTACGATTTTTATGATCTCCAAATTATTTACAAATAATTAATAATGATATTATTTTTGTTTCGATTGTTATTTCACGTTTATTAGTGTTTGCAAATGCTATGGAGGAAGGTGGTGTGGGGAGGGGGTCACTCTCACTTTCTCGCCGTGAACTGGCCTCACTGCTTTGCCAGGCCAACAACTCCACCAGGTTGAACAACCCTAAACTAGGTCACCCGGGCTAACTGTAGTAGATGAACTCTACTTCACTCGGCTTGTTTCAGTTCGCTTTGATCCGTTGTTCGAGTAGCATATACCCGTCTCGTCCTATCACTCAGAACTACTACTAAAATATATATATACGAGAGATTTAGTTTCATTTTTGAATTTATCAAATGGGATGTGTTAGTGACAGTGATTTTTTAATCAATATGACTTATTCAGAATCGTTGCCATCGGCCAGAAATGATACTAGTGACGACGATGAATTCAACAAGTGTGAATGTGACGATAATGATAAACAAATGACTGAGGAATCGTGTCCTTCTGTTTGTTCACAACAGGGATTCTTCAGACGCAGCATCCAGCAGAAGATACAGTACAGACCGTGTACCAAGAATCAACAGTGCTCCATATTAAGGATCAACAGGAATCGTTGCCAATATTGCAGACTGAAGAAGTGCATTGCCGTCGGCATGAGCAGAGATGGTGAGTTATTACAACTTTTTTTTAAAAATGATTTAAAATAAATGTGTTGTTATTGTTTGAATTTTAGTTTGATAAATCAACTGAATAATGTTGGGTGTGGCAAGACGCAAGTGTTTTAAAAAATAGCAAGTTACTTCCTCACCTAATAAAAACAAACAAAATTTAAGCAATGCAAAATACGAGGCGCTGATGTCTTGGAAATCAGATCTGGAACAGTACCAGAGATTCAAATTATGTCGTATTTAAAAGTCTCTATTTATATTTAAAAAAATATTATTTCTTACACAGTTTGTTTTCAATTGAATAAGATAAATGGAAGGTAGAGTTGGTAGTCATATTCAATTCAAAGAACTCGGGTAAAACTTAATTTCAACTCGATGAGAAAGTCGGAGGTTCGTTCACCTCTCGATTCAACTAGTGGGTCAAGTCTGGTTGGCTGGCACCACGGTAACGCTAGCGAGTCGGCGACAGCTTGGAAAGTTGTTGGCGAATATATCAACACTGATCTCGTAACAACTGATAGTGTTGCGTAGTGTTTGCTTTTTTTTTGCCAATAGGGCATTCAACTTATGTTCTGTGGAAGGGTCATGTCCTAAATTGCCTCGAAAGGAATGATTTCACGTGAAGCTTTCTGTGTGACTAATACTTTATTCTCGGACATATGATTAATTTGACCCAAAATTTGATACACTGATAAAAATTGCATTTACACTATTTGAAGTAAAGGTATATTTGCAGTTGGTATTTCATGAAAACGGTCACTTGCGATAACAACCCAAGAGTTGATTGAATATGCAGGATGCATAGGTGAAGGAATTTGTCACATGCAATTGTTATTTTGACATAAAAAGTGCACCATTTAGTTTTTAATTATGTTGCGTGCAAAGATTGCACGCTTACGGTTGTTAGTTCGACCGGGTGATAAAGATTAAATGAAAGTGTTTCGTACTTGCTCCCTTTTACCAAAGCTTCGCTTCAATCTAGGGAAAGTGAAATAAAGAAAGGCAGGCGTAGTTCAAGCAATTTGTCTTCGACTGGTACTTCCTGTTGTTACGTAATAGAAAGTTATTGGCGATATTTTTATTTTCATTATCAAAATGCGATTCCAGATAATGAAATGTGGTAAAAGAAAAACACTGCCGTTCGCATCAAAGTGTCTTGTACATTTACAATTTAAAGAGGCTAAGTAAGATTTACCGCATGTGGCTATCAGTATTTCAATTTGATTTGCGATCATGGTCGATCATTGTCCGAAAATCAATTCATTTTGTAGAGACTAGAGATACCTGAACTATCTGCAAATAGACAAAAAAAACACACGTTTGAAATTGGACCCACATGTTTTCATTGCACTCGACTGTACGTCCTTGCGTGCACATAGTTTAGCTTTCTGCCGCTTGTGTATTCAGCGCCGAACACGTCGCCCTACCTGACGGTGAACGTTACAACTGCTTCGAACATATGACCTTCTCTCTTTCTCGCGCCAATAAAACAAACCAATACCCAGTCATGAGACGATTTTATTTTGGCTAGGCCTACTATATTTAAACCTAGTGAAATAAAATCCCAGAATATACCTTACTATACAATGTCACCATACTTTAATGAATTACCAAATTACGATCAACTTACTTGGACCTTTTTACGAAACTGCGCATGTGGAGTGTAATTAACATTTCCAAATTTAGAGCTGTTGATGGTAAAATAAATTATAAAATTATAAACTTGTAAACGTTGAACCTATACTGAATACACTTACCATATGACTGTAGTCACATGACGAATTTATAGCAATATCAGCAATTGTACTTCAAATTATTAAGGTCATTGAAGATAGGCAGAGTGGCAGACTAAATTCTCGGTGATTCATTATCAGATTTGATGAGTAACTATGACAATTATAGCGTGAATCAGCATCAGCCAGGGCTACATTACACATATTCATGGACTCATATTAACGTTTCAAGTGCCATATAGAATATGGTTTTCAAATCGCGTGTCATCTCTTCTTCGAACTTTTGATACAATTTAATTATTTCGGGACAAAGCTGTTAATAATACCGAACCGACGCAAGGCTGCGTGCATGACCTCGCCGTTGACCATGGGGGCCCCTTCGAGAGCATGATTGACTCAGGGGCGGATCGCTCGTTGCTGTATTTTTTGAAGGTTAATGTATAAAAAGAGAATATAGCTCGGGGTGGGGATAGACTTTATGTAGGTCGACCCTGGCTGCGACATTGGGGTTTGGAAGCCCAGCAATAGCGAAGTGGTGTGGAAAAGCAAGTCGACAGGCGGCATGAGGCAGCTTACAAGTTCAAGGTTATCTGTTGGGGAAAGGGGGACGGGGAGAGGGGGTAACGTGGGAGGGAGACTTGCGCGAGCGAGCGAGTGTGAAATGCCGCGGCGGGACGGGATGGTGAACTAAGCTAACCAGTCGCTATTCGCTAGTCGAGGGAATGCAACTTCGCGTTTTGTACGTCCGCGTTGTTGTTCAGCCCATGCTTGCCAAGTGGATTAATCTGTGACAGTTTGTGTGTGCCATACAGTTCGATGAATGTTGGATATTCTAATATATATATAATTATATTATTGTTAGTGATAGTTAAGTGGTAGTGAAAGTGACATTGTTTGTGCATTAACTGTTTAATTAATATATCGTGCAAAATGGGTGACGAGTTACCCATTCTGAAAGGGATCTTAAATGGAAAAGTGAATTATCACAATGCTCGTAGGTATTTTTTATACTCATCTAACTGTTTATTTTATCACTTTCATCAATGCAAATTGATTAATAATTTTTTAAAGAATATAATATGAATGTAAATGGGGGGATTGTTGTAATTTATGTGAATATCTATGTGACAGTGATCTTTATTAGTTGCTAGAGACTGCCTTAAATTATTATTCATTATTATTCGTATTTGGCAGTCCTACGAACAGATTCGTTGGGACGGTTAAGAACAGATCGGGCCGTATGGCACGTTAATCAGTACGTTTTCGTATGTATGGCATTATGCACGAGTTGAATGGTATTTCTATTTTAATGCTAACAAATGCACTAATTATTTCAGTTCAATAAGGGATTAGTAAAAAGTTTCGTCTCATCACTTTCTATCACGCGTTTTGACCTCGCGCCATAGCCTACTTTCATATAACATGTAGATACCTGTGAAAGTGAGTCTTATTTTCGCTTTCTCTCCGCCCTAGCCTACTAAAGAAATTGAGTTATTTTACTGTTTTAAGAGTTCTCTAATCTTTGTTCTATATCACTGTCTTTTTTTAGTTATCACCGTCTTTTTTAATTATCAATGTTGTTCGTCTATCATGTGTGTTGACTGTTGAGGTTAAAATGGGTCGAGACTGACTGTGTAAGGCGTGTTCGTAGTTCATAACGGTCATAAAATAGTAGCAGATGTAATTCGGCAGCAGATGCATGCCGTTGGCACGCGTATGTCTCGTCTCGACTCACACCACCCTTCCAACGGGTCGTTGCCGTCTCATGCTTGACGATTTATTATTAGGAGAAGGAAAGATCATTTTACAACACCTGGACTAGTTTACAGTTACGCACACATACTCATCTAACGTGATGATTAAATTCTCAATTCAACAAAATAATCCTTTGAAACATCATACTTGGACTGCTGCTCTTATTTATATACCAGGGAAATATATAGATATTGTGTAGTTTTGTATAATGTGATTAAAATTGCAAACAATGTACTTATACGAGTCGTTTCTTTTTCTGTTCCAGCTGTACGATTTGGTCGAGTTCCGAAACGTGAGAAAGCTCGTATTTTGGCTGCAATGCAACAGAGTTCAAACTCTCGATCTCAAGAGAAAGCAGTGTCTGCCGAACTTGAAGACGAACAGCGCCTAATAGCGACCGTCATTCGTGCTCATTTGGATACGTGCGAATTCACCCGGGACAAAGTTGAACCCATGCTCATTCGTGCCCGCGATCAGCCCTCTTACACCGCATGTCCACCAACTCTGGTAAGTAATCGATTTGATTTTTTTTGCTTTGCTCTGCTATAGAATTACAGGAAGAATGATCGATCGCCACTGTCAAGGAAAGGCCACGAACAAGACGTATTTCTTATCGGAATCTATAAATCAATGCAACCTTGAATCGAAGTGCAGTCTCTGTTTGTTCATTTTCCTCCTTCCTACTTGGAATGACATTGGCAACGTGTGCGACCTTGCCAATCTATTTGTGTGAAGATTCTTGTTTTCAGCCTTTAGCTTGGCTGATCGTTAAAACACGTTAAACGATGTGCGCTAGCTAAATAATTAAATGTCGTATTATTAGGTGTATGAATAACTATTTTGTCAAGGTGTTTGAATTATGAGAGGAACTAGCGCAAGGTCGGTACTACACGTTGATTTTAGTGACTGATGAGATAACTTTAAAATGATGCCTTGACGATTTGTAACTATAAAAACTATGTCGATATGCAAGTGTAACGTGCGTCACTCGCTTACTATGGGTGTCGGGAAATGTAGGATGAAGGTTCGAGGAAGGAAGTGAGCTTGCCTAGTTGAAGCCGTATTATATTCATAATTTCTAATTTTATCTTTATCAGAAAAGTCACCGCGTAAAATAATCTAGGGTCAGAACAAAGGCATCGCATCCTAACATAGCCAGACTGGTTGACCTTCTGGCGCATTTACGGGGACAAGCGGAAATATTCAAGGCTGCAACAAAAGGAGCAGATAAAAAAAGAGGATAGAACATACATATCAAGTGACAAGTGTCCACTATAGTAGATTTTTTTTCTTGTTTCTAAATCAACAGCTTGATACGGAATCTTACCCCCCCCCCTCACCCCATCATTCAAGAAGACTGGTGACAAGCTTTTCAATGATTATATTGGATGTAATAAAAATGATGTGCATACATTTTATTTATTTGAATAACGGTGTTCGACTAGTTAATGTTAATTTAGAGCAGATCTAGTATTTTATTCAACACACTGTGTGGGAGTGGGGCAGGTATAATGATAGATCTCAGTGCGAGAGAAAGGTGATTGATTGCTTTACTATTGGCGAAAGGTTCCTTCTTAACTAGGAAGTCGTTCAGATAAGGTCGTGCATGAAACATAGTTTACCTTTATCATAATAAGGCCATGGAGATGTTTGATATGCCATCCTTGACAATACATTAATTGCTTTTCGCCAATCTTTGTTTTTGCAAACCTCGAATAACCACCTTGAATTCGAGAAGGGATCCACTTCACATCGTCACCACATTTCGGAAACAACCGCTGTCATTTAATTCCGACTAAATAATTGCTAATTTTACAAGGAGTTTGAAGGCCGGAGACCTTGGTTATGTTGCCAGATCGGAATAACTTGATGTTTAGCTAGGCTTATTGATCTCCCAGTATAACAACCTTGGCTAGGTAAGAAAACTGGCACTGCTCACCGTTAAAATCAGACATTCAGAGGTCATAGGGGTACATTCAGTCTATATGCTCATCACAGTTTCTAATTTCGCGAATACGTTTGTTACAAGAGGATCAGTGGATCTAGTCAGCAGTTTGCTCTTAGAATCTGTATCCAGCTCTATAAAGTGACTTCACAGATTTATCCTATTTATGGCAATATTTTTTAGACATGAACTGAGGACAATGACATGACTATGAGGAAATACTGAATAGTGTAGGGACTTTCCAACATAACTTTATCCTAACAAATGTGTTTTCTCTTTACAGGCATGTCCTCTCAATCCAAATCCTCAACCGTTGACTGGACAACAGGAACTGTTGCAAGATTTCTCAAAGAGGTTCTCGCCAGCTATCCGAGGAGTGGTTGAATTTGCAAAGCGCATCCCTGGCTTTGCACTACTCCCCCAGGACGATCAAGTGACACTACTCAAAGCCGGTGTTTTTGAAGTCCTTCTCGTTCGACTGGCTTGCATGTTTGATGCTCAGGTAAGCATCACTATTTGATCCCGAATTGCAAATAAGAATACTAACTCACATTTTGATGAGTGTTACAAATTCAACAGGTGAATTGACGGCATATTTTTCTCTCTTGCAGACAAACAGTATGATCTGCCTCAATGGCCAAGTTCTCAAGCGTGAGTCCATCCACAACAACTCAAACGCCCGCTTCCTCATGGACTCGATGTTTGACTTTGCTGAACGCCTTAATTCACTTCGTCTGTCCGACGCCGAGGTGGGTCTCTTCAGCTCCGTTGTGGTCATTGCTCCCGATCGGCCAGGTCTGCGCAACACTGAACTTATCGAGAGGATGCAGAACAAACTAAAAACCTCACTTCAGATGGTCATCAGTCAGAACCACCCTGGGCATCCGAACATCTTTCATGAACTCATGAAGAAAATCCCTGATTTGAGAACTTTGAATACTCTTCATTCAGAGAAACTTCTCGCTTTCAAGATGACTGAACAACAGCAACAGCTTGCTCATCAACAACATCAACATAATATGTGGGGTGTTGAGGAAGAAAGCAACAGTAAGAGCCCAGCTGGTTCTTCTTCTTGGTCGTCATCCTCTGATGCCGGCATGGATGAGGCAGTGAAGAGCCCCTTGGGATCTGTATCAAGCACCGAGTCTGTCTGTTCCGGGGAAGTAGCATCTCTCACCGAGTATCAGCAAGCACATCATATGACCATGAGCCACCAAGCTAGCAGTGCACCACTCTTGGCTGCAACTCTAGCTGGAGGTCTATGTCCGCATCGTCATCGTGCAAACTCTGGCTCCACATCGGGCGATGACGACATGATGGGACACATGAACCATCATCATAGTTTAACCATCACATCAGTCCCTAACAAGCCCATGCAGCAGCATCATCGCTTCCGCAAGTTGGACTCGCCCAGTGACTCGGGCATCGAGTCTGGCACTGAGAAACTCTCATCTGAGAAGCATACGAGTAGGACAAGTAGTGCTCCCACTTCCGTGTGCTCCAGCCCTCGTTCCTCTCTCGAGGATAAAGACGATCATCATAACAGTCATATCGAGGATATGCCCGTGTTGAAGCGTGTGTTGCAAGCTCCCCCGTTGTACGATACTAACTCCCTTATGGACGAGGCTTATAAACCTCACAAGAAGTTCCGTGCGTTACGAAACAATTCGGCTGAAGCTGAACCAATGATAGTCGTCTCTCCACCTGCTCCTCATCACTCATCGCCCCAGTTGCATCATCATCTTACCTCGGCTTCTCCTCTCACATCCCTTCTGTCCAGCACGCACTCTACGCTGGCCAAGTCACTGATGGAAGGACCTCGTATGACAGCCGAACAAATGAAACGGACAGACATCATTCATAACTACATCATGCGGGGAGAGTCAGTACCCAACCATACAGATTGCCCTTCTCCTATGGCGGCTACTGCATCCACAACAACTGCTCCTGGATTGAAGGCCAATGGTGGCAACCTACTTGTGTGTGCTTCTCCAACCCCCAGCAATGGCTATCACTACATGCCCCAGCAGCTCCAAGGCCGGTGGCAGAACAATCAGAGCGTAAGCAACAACAACACTAGTGTCATCACAACGACCACTGGCTCCAGTCGCAACTCCTATGTATTAGTGCCAAACAGCACGAGTGGTCCGTCAATCACTCAGCCCCAGAAGATTATCCATAACATGGATCAACAATCAAGCGAATTCTCTCGCCTGTACTTCCACCCCCAGTCACCGCACCTCGCCTCCTCCTCCACCTCACCATCTCCCTTGCACCGGAAGACACCACCATCGTCGTGTTCCCCCGCCACCTCTTACTCCCCCACCTCAACAGCTACCATCACCTCGCCTCCTAAGATGGTTGAGCTGCAGGTCGACATTGCCAGCTCACAGCAGCCTCTCAATCTGTCCAAGAAATCGCCCTCCCCGTCACCCCATCTCATCACATCACCCGTACACAAGGTGGTCTCTCTCGAGGCCTAGACCACCCTCGACTGATGGACATTTACCACCGACTGTGTGATAGTACAAAGCCTCGATTACAGGCAACATTCAGTGGTACGAGTGAGAGTGATGACCGCAAGTGATTGATGGGCGGTTTGCAATGTGACATTGTCGTCAAAACGGCAGACTCGATTCAATCCTTAAAGGAATGAATTCGTCCAGGACAAGTTGATTTAGAACAGTTAAATAAAAACGAGTTCTTTGAAGGTGCCACTTGACCGTATTACAAACCAAATAATTTATTATTTAATCAATTCTATATTATTATAATATGTGTTGTTGTGTAAAGTTTCTATTATTGAGTGTCAAGTCTGTAGATAGTAACCCTTGTAGCTCAGTGATCATTATAAATAGTTCTACATTGTTGTCTCGTCTCCCGCCATTATCACTCAGGGATGGATGGATATTTTCTGGGATGGTACTGGGTTGGTTAAGGGTAGGTAGATGGTTAGCAGGAGCAATCCGCCGGTGAATTTGAGCTTTGTAAATATGGACCAAAGGTAGAAACCAGTTTTGTTGTAATTTAGTGCTTTTCAATGACCACAGATAATGAGCAAATCCGTTTGCTATTGTTTTTTGTCATACTAATGTTATTGTTGATAGCAGCACTCCCAGAAAAATCCAATGTCCCTCTTATATGCGACTATTTCAAACATCAATGGCTATTTTATTATAGCAATGCACCAATCCTATTATATTATATGTGATATATTATATTCCTCTTATCATAGGGCAGTGCATTTTTTTCCGGAAACTAAAAACATGTTATTGTATACCTTCCTGGTCGATTTTGTCAAAGATTTTGTTAATTTGACATGTTTGATGATTGAATTGTTGGTCTTACTAAAGCGATCAGGAGGAAGGCTAGCGATCTCCTCAATATTGAGGCACATTGAGACTGAAGGGAGCCCACGGCATCTGAGACGTGCCCTTTTCTGTAATAACCATGATCTCCAGTTTTAATGGAGAGCTCTATATGTCGTCTTTTGACCAGTTATCTTACTATTACCGGTAGGCCAGTAAATGTCGACCACCCATGTTCAAAATACGTGTACTTTTTATTACTGTGTGAGTGTTTCAAAAGTATTAAGAATTTAATTAGATAACAAAGAATATTATTAACGAAAATCGTCAGATGCCCGTGGCTTCCTATATCTTTATATATTTTGTCTTCTGCTCGCTCCAAATTAGACTTTGTTGTCTGCGCCCCTCAAAAGAGCATCGACATGAAGTTGTCACAGCAGGGTTTGTGTTTCTCGTTAAATAATATATGTTACGTTGTGTGTATAAGTTCGTATGTTGCATTGTTCTAGTTAGATGACATTTTAATAACCCTCCCTTTTTAGATTGTAATCATAACATGAGTGTACCCCCTGCATTTATTTTCATCATTGTAAACTTAGTAAATTGGCGAGTTCTGCAGAAGCCTTGCCCATTTCATTAACTGAGCTCTGTTACATACAATTCCTAGCAATGTAGTTATTATTAATTATAATTCTTCTTGAACATCTTTCTGGTATGTTGTAAACTCAGTCCAAGTGTCGGGCTACTCTGAAAATGGGGTACAATACAATTATTATGTGTGGTTGGTTACCCCAAGAGTATCCCATCAAACTATGATGTGTGCTTGTATGTAATTTTGTAAGCTTGGGAGTTTGTTGAGGTCGTCAGAATAAACTTTGTCTGGTGAACATAAATATCTCGATTACGTCTTCATTATTTACCATTTTCATTCATCCAGTGTGACATTTTCCCATTTCCTTCATCACTCACTCTTTCATGACAGCTCTCCAGTTATCAAGAGAGACTAGGTCTAGTAAGCTCTACAAAATAGCAAAGAGAATATTGATTAAGATGCAAGAGAAATGAAGATGTTAACGATGAATGCTGTGGAAGCCAAGCCATTAATAAATAGTTCATGAACATACACTTTCATCTAAATTTTAACTAGAACAATTTTCTAGTAATTGATAATATTACATGGCAATGATGTCGTACAAACTTTAACAAATGTATATTTTTTAAAATTCGCATTACATAATGAGCATAGAAACAGGAAAACCAAACGAAGAGACGCAGGGCCTATAAGCGTGTGATCAACTATAGTGCAACGAAGTTGAATAAACCATACATTCCAAGCATTATGCGGTTATGTAATTAATTGATCTTTTCGTGTTGCTTATTCAACTGATTGATTGATTGAGAAGATATTTTCATGAAGTCAGTATATATAATAGGTTGAATAATTGAAAAAAACGTTGAAGAACATTATAAAATGAGAGAATAATAATAAAATAATAGATAAAATAGAACGCTCATCTACAGATTTCACACTCCCACAAATGAGCTTCGCGATCTTCCTTCATTCTTTGAGACTATATAACCATACATTGAAATAACAGTAAAAGAACAGCTGCGAAAAGTTATACATTTTCAGACTATACGTCTGTCAGCTGTGTTAATTTTAAGGGTGTCTTACTTTCTCTCTGACAGAATAAAAATGACTATACCGTAATACAGGTATTATACCCATTCAAAATTGCCACTAGTTCCGTTTTGAGGAAGTCGACGTTCTCTTCTCCCCTCCTATGTACCCAGCAGCAACTCGAGTCAATTGAGAGGTGAACTAACTAACCCAAATGAGATTCATTTGCCCTTGCTCACTGCCCTTTGACACGTGTGTACTCCTCTATTCGCCCACAACGACTATGACCAGGAAAGAGAGTGGGGGGGGGAGAGGGGGACTTGAGGGTGACTCTTCCACGTGGATCCATGGTTGAGTCTATATCGATCTAAACTATAGTTACTATAATAATAATTGCTTGACTGACAGCTGTGACAGATTATATGGTACAGAGAGTTCACGTGCATGAAAAAGGAGAGGAAAGGAGAATTTGCGTGTAAATTCTGTATTAATATATTATTAAAATGGAGAGTTATATTATAAAAGAAAGTATTCAGATGGTTAATTTTGTCTGCCAAGTGGTTTCAATGCACGTTGTTTATTTAAAACTTGAAACGACCGAGATGATACAGTTTGCGGTCAACTTTCACCTTCCGATTTTTAGTAGGGCAACCACCTATACTACTTACTGTATGCATTTTATTATTTTCAAATACAAGCAAACTTCATATAAGAGAGGTTTTGATAGTATAGGCTTAGATCGATAGATGTGCAGGTGTCTATCAATGATATAATTGTGATTTTCGACAATTTTTTGTCGATTCTCCTACTGCTACTGCATCAGCATAGACCATATAGCGATGCACCCATCAAGGCTTTTCCAGCTCCCATGAACCTTATTGCAATAATCTTCTTGTGAGAATCAATGCAGATTCTACCTACCAACAATTTAAAGGAGCATTCAATAGATTGATTCTAAGATGAACAATCGAGTTCATTGCTTTCTTTATGCAAATTAGATTATAAGCATTTGTCCTCCTACACACTTAACACAAAACATCGCCTCTCTTTGTTTTGTTTCGAATTGTACTACTCACTACTCCTCAGTCATTAGAACCATTCGATATATTGCAATAGCTATGAGAGACATTCGGGAAATTTGAAGGCAATCATTTTTCATAATTTTTCCATCATCTCATGGGCCTATTTTTGTTACTGAATTTTAGAAATTGTATTGAATATGAAATAATCGAATGGAAATATGAAATGGAAATGGTCTTCCCGATGGTTTAAAGTCCCCACCAAGATACAAGTCATTTGGGGATATGAATGTGCTTCTGAATAAGAACCTAGAGCTCTTCATATTTCTGAGATAGTGCGCTAACTGAATTATTACTATACTTAAAGGAGGGGGGGGGGGGGGGGGTGGGGGGGGAAGGAAAGAAAAAAATCTCGGGCCTAGGAACGCAAAATATCTTGATACGGCCCTGCGTGTTGATGAGTTCTCGAACGTGTCTCATCACAATTTTATTGTTATTGGTGGAGGCGCCGAGTTTTTGGTCTTAAACGTCTGTTCTCTCGATATGAATGTTGACGTACCACGCCTATAAAAAGTAGAAAGACGTTAACATTTCGAGAAATATGAGGAAAACGATATAAACAGGTGTTGGATGAGCGAGCTCAGTAAGGTTATTAAACTTCGGAAGTAGGCCCTATATAGGTTTACGTCTGGGGTTGAAGAGCGCATAATGCGAGTTGATTTAGCGAAATAACAGTTATTTGTACATTGTAATGAGTAATAACTTTCGAATGGTATGGGGTATTGAAATTCTCATGTTACATCTCTTCAGGTTACATCTTCATGTTACTTCTCATCTCTTCAAAAAATTATACGCATCCATTAATTATATAGATTCTAACATTTTCACATATAGGTATACCGGTATATGTAGAATTTGTAAATTATAATTTCAGCTGAATACCTTTGGAAATTATACGATGTAAGTTGAATAGTTTTCATGTATACCACCACAGAGATCGGAACTAAGAACAATCTTCGCTCGTGTTGTAATAGAATTTGGGGATGAGCGAAGTGTGCATGAAGACTCAATTTAACTCTAGGCCTATACTTACGGTATTTAAATTTGTTGTTGTTGTTGTTAGGGGGGGGGGGGATTCATGCTCTATAGCTAGATCAAACGAAAGAAATGTTTCTGATGAAATTTGCCTTGCAAATATATCATCATCTATTTCGATACTGTGTATATAGTCAAGGGGCAATCGGTTAAACCACTTTTGAGAAAATAATTTCGTAATATTTAAAACCCCCATAAGAATGATCCTGTGGGGAGAATATTGAAAAAAAAATACTCCGAATAAATTCAAATATTTACGAAATTCATGCATGTGTAAGAATTCCAAAGTCTTACACAAATATAGGGTGAAAGCCGTCTTAGAGATAAAAATAATCATGCCATTTTTCTTACATCCCTTGAAGTTAAAGCAATTAAGAAACCTGCCAACATGATCAATAGGTAATTACCAATTGGATCGAAAAAATATTGAAATTATTAATAAGTGAATCCGAAGGCAGTGAGTTGATATAGATTCAAAATGAAGGTGTGTGATAGCTCATCAAGGTCATAGCTTTCCAGTACATTTCATTTTTAAAATCTCGCTCATCTTACAATGCATGCATAATTTATGATATTTCAAACCGTTAGAAAGTTTTTTTTATATTGGGTTTAACGATGCTCTGTACTGATGACAGATCTATTGGCGTCAGTGAATGATATATGAAATGATGGGATGATAAGATGAGAGGTTATTTTATCAGGTGATGTTTTTTGGATAGTGGGAAGGAGACGGTCGTAGCCTATTGTTAAGGAACCACATTCCAGTATTTATCACCCAAAAATGATGTTTCGCTATAAAATTGACAGCGCGTGCGCTCTTGACTTTGAACATTTCTTGCATTTCTAAGATTATCGCTGCCAGAGTTTCTAATTACAATGCTAAACTGTGATCGTAATTTGTCTCTGGGAGGTATCAGTCCACAATTCACCCAGAATCATTTGGCTCTTCTTCTACAACTACAAACGAAATAAAAGAGCTCGAGGACAGTGTCATACAGTCCAAGTTATACTGCACCATGTTCTAAGTATAATATATGGAATCGTCGGAAAGAACGAAGATGGGGTCGCTCTCATTTAATTTCAGAGATAGAGAATAACGACCCTCAGGTTAACTTACAAATTCGTTTCAGTCATTTGTCATATCTACCAATCTTCCAGGTCTTCAATAAAAAAGACATCCATCACGCTACTCTGAGCCGCATCGGTAAAGTACTTACATATTCTGTAAAAATATATTAGTAAAAAGCTTTGTATTCTAGTAGTATTCTAAATATTCTGATTAAAATATTACTTGAAAGTTGGCTATCGGTCGTTTTCTGATGGTCACCAAGGTTTTGATCAACCAAACTTGGGATTCACTGCCATCCAGATATATTTTACCCGCTTCCCAATAATAATAATTAAAAGTTGGTGATATATAATAATTACATAATACCATAAATTGAATTTATTCCTTCTACCTCAGAAACTGAAAACGACGCGAGTAGGATAGAATTTCTTCATTTCAATCAACTAATTTTTGTTATATATCCCACC
Organism: Brachyptera risi; assembly: GCA_964007535.1. NCBI lineage: Eukaryota > Metazoa > Arthropoda > Insecta > Plecoptera > Taeniopterygidae > Brachyptera > Brachyptera risi. The sequence goes on along the minus strand of OZ023332.1, from coordinate 25,911,260 downwards.
AACAGCTAGGTTATACGGGAGTACGAATGAGTGGGTGGGTGATGATAAAACGATGTTAGATGAAAGTACGTTCACCAAACGCAGGACTCGAACCCACGCCCGACCTGCCTTCACTTTCTAACGCAGTGCGATAGTTGACTGAGCCACGGGGTGGCTTAGAATTTCTCATAATACATGGGTTTTTGTAACAATGAAACATCATTCATCTATCACCCATTCATTCGTACCCCCACAAATGACCCGCCTCTTGATGGGGTCATTAAGCCATTACTAATCGATAATTTCATTTGATATAATTATTATTATAAGCATGTTTTGTCTTTTCATTCCAACTCCCTTTCTCGATTTCTCAATTGTTTATTCATTAGTTTTTTTTGTTACCCTGTCTCACCCTGCATTAACAAAATTCTTAGTTATGCTGATTGCTATTAAATAGTCTCGAAATTACAATAAGGTCACCCTCTAGCTGACCATTTTCAAGGTTGTAATTGGCCATCATCTGCGTGAACACATAAATTCTGAATAATATAAACTTTTATACCACGAAGGTCGTCGCATTGTCCGCGCCCGGTTATTGCCTACGAGGTCACGCCACCTCACACCCAACCCTCCCTTTCGGTCCCTCCCTTTCAGTCCCTCCCCTTTCATAACCCGAACAACCTAATATAGACACGGAGCGATATTAGTTTACATTAATATATTATTGGCCAGATTATTTCATTCATCAAACAGAATTGCAATATTCCTGTGGAAATAGGAAGTGTCAGTAGGCCTATTTAATATTGTTATAATTAGGCCTATTTTTTTCATGCTGCTAACGACCCCACCAACAGCTCGGAGGTACAAATGAGCGGGTGATATTGAAACGATGAGTGAAAGGACGTTTACAAAAACCCATGCCCTGTGCGGGACTCGAACCCACGCCCGACCTGACTTCAGTTCTTAACGCCGTAGCGATAGTTGACGGAGCCACGCGTCGGCTATAATTTAATTTTCGAAAAAAAATATAAGAATGTAATTCACAGAGTGCTTAGAAGATTGGATTTTTTTCATAGGTTTTTGCGTTGGTCATGATGTCTCAATTATTCTATCGAAAATCTAAAAAGTATAATTAAAATTACTAAATATTATATTATTACAAAATTACTGAAGATGATACGAAATGTTTTGACAATTTTAAAGTTCTGAATTCAACAGATTTATTGAATAAATTATTATTGACTTTTCTAATTATCTACACCTAATCATAAAACCTAATCACCTATTTATCATAAAACTGAAAAATGGGTGACAAAATGACCAAAATGACCGGAAAAAATTATGTCGGGCGTGGTTTCGCGTCCGTTCAAGGCATGAGTTTTTGTAAATATCATGCATGCATCATCCGCCCATTTGCATCCCCAAATAGCTTAGCTATTAATAATCATTCAATCACTAAAAAATCAAGTTTTTTTTTTTTGCACGTCCACATTCAATCAACTCTCATAATTTCTTTTCTATGTGTGGCGTGTATTGAAAGTGCGGGCTGATTAATGAAAGCTGTATTCGAAAAGAAACATCAATTCTTCTAATTAATGTTGCACAAGATGACGTCATCACTGGCTCATCAGTACATAGCCTCGTGAAGGAAATTCAAGGGCAGTACAATCAAGAGCGAACAAAAGATCAAGGTCCAAGAGTGCAGGGAAACAAAGCTAGATAAATTGAGGCAATTTCAAATGAAATATTTTATTCTACTAAACGCGTTGTTCGATATGACTATCAACAGCTAGGTTATTTGAGGATAAGGACAGATGAATGATTTTTTACAAAAACCCATGCCTTATACGGGACTCGAACCCACGCCTGACTTGACTTTAGTTTCCAAGGCAAATGCTTTGAATGACCCGGACGGGCGACTTTAATTAACATTATTTAAAATATGCCTGGGATCATGGCTATACTGACATTAAATATTAATAAATTGTGATTGCATTGGGCTAGTGGATCAAATACAGCCTACAAGTTTTAGTATCGATATATTTTATGGTATTACTACTGAGACGAGTGGACGAGTGGCTAGCCCACTGAACCGTCATTCAGTAGACCGGGATTCAATTCCCGCCATGATTGACCATCCTGGCAGGGTTTTTTCATGGTTCTCCTCAGTCTGTCAGGTAAATGATGGGATGATTCCTTTACAACAGGCCACGGCCGACTCATTCCACTTTCCAAACACTCCTAATAAAAAAACCATCATCCCATATATCATTCACCGACGCCAATAGATCGTAGCCATCAGTAGACACAGTGCGTCGTTAAACCCAAAATAAATGAATACAAATATGGTATTTGGATAGTGGCAGGTGAAATTCATAGCACACTGCTTTATGCACAATCTTTTCGACCTTGATCGATCGGATAGAGAACGATATGTGAATTCCTAATATTCGCGCCGTTTCTGAGTACATTGTTCGAGTGGTTTGACAATGCAACCGATTAGCCTCGAACGATGGAATTACTAATTTCTCTGAAATGTGAATTTTCACCATATAAAAAATAAAAATCTATTTGAGAACTTGATAATAAGTTCAAAATCAACAAATTTGTCCGTCCCTCATAATTCTGCCATTCACTCTGAACAAATATTTTCAAATGTGCAATATTAAATATTATGTAATTATTATCACAATTGAAAATCAAATGCTAATATACATGTTGCGCATATAATACATATTCAATTATTCAGGGCTGTCGGGGCTAGCCACTATAATAATTCACTGGTTGTAACGTATTGTAGGACAAATTTAGCATTTTATTTTTAAAAGTCCATTGTCCAAATTCCAAAATTTCGTTTCAGAATTCATATTTACAAGAGATTTAAGCCTACCTCTTTAATTAGTATGCGGTTTTACTTTACTACAACTCCACACAGAATTTAATAAAGCATAATATAGCCTATTCAGGACGAACCTCGAAATGGGCGAAAATCCTATGACACATTTATCGAAATTATTTGGTGCAATAAATAAGAATCCAATTCGTTACCAGTCATAAGACAGATACAGAGGATGTGTGTGTTGAACTGAGTATATGTGTATATGGAAATACACGTGCATGCATCGCTATACCGAGGACAAGGGGCATCGTTCCCTTACACGTGCCAACCAAGCCGTTGCCATCTCAGTTGCCTTTGACACGTGCACTGTGGCTTGCGTTTGCTTGCGTTCATACATTGTTTACAAATAGTTCATGTAATAGCTGTATGAAATCCTACACCTTACAGAGGAAAAAACAACTTACTTGAAAGTTGAACTGTTACTGAGGGTCCGCGCATTCTGGTATTTAGTTTTTTTTTATTTATATTGGGTTGAACGACGCACTGGTATACTGATGACTTTGATCTATTGGAGTTGCTGAATGATATATATGAGATGATGGGATGATGAGATGAAAGGTTATTTTATTAGGTGTTTTTGAATATTGGAAAGGAGTTGGGAAAGAACCTGACCGACAGAGGGAAACCATGAAAAAAAACCTGTCAAGATGGTCGACCATGCCGGGACTTGAACCCCGTTCTCCTGAATGTCGGTTCAGTGTGCTAGCCACGCGACCACTCATCTCGGTAAAAACAACGCTCACTTTAGGTGATAATGAGAGTTGGCTATCAGTTGTTTTCTGATGGTTACCACGTTCACCGTGCTTATTATGAGTAAAACTTCATGATTCAATACTATCTAGATATTTGTTTGTGATTTCAATAGAAGATACTTGTACTTTTATACTTGTATCAATCACAGATAATCGAGGTAATCTCGATTGTAGCTCGATTATCTGTGCTTGTAAATACAAAAATAAAATAAGAAGATTATAATTCATGCTTTTGAGAATATTTATTGACAAACTACGGTTAGGATGACAACAATATATAAAGGTAGAACAATTAGAACTAGTAAGAACTGAGAAACAATTTGTATCAAATTAAAAATAAATATTCAAGTACCAGCATCCCATATTCTATAGAAAAACGATATACTCACTCGACATGACTGTATATACTCATAGTTGATGTTATACTTGACAATTGGAATTTTAAAAAAATTGAAGCCATCTTGATTTTCAAAACATAAAATAAATTGTCAACTTTACGTAATAGAATTATATGTTATTTTAATTTTCAATGAGATGGTATAATCGTTTCATATAATATAGTCATCGACTCGTGGATGGTCTACTCATCTATAATTATTAATTTATGTATAGACAAATGTATAACAGAAATTATTCCAAGGTCTTTCTGATTTCCACTCGTGGTGATATAATGTGGCTGCACGTGGCTTTCTTATACATTATGAGGGGGACCTTCAAATATTCAACATTAATTTTTCAGACGTCTCTTAGACGAAACCACACATCCAGACAGAGATTATAGAGACACACATCTCAATAGTGTTATACGAAAGTCTTGACATTTTGTCATGTACTGTTTGTGCTTAACGACCCCACCAACAGCTAGGTTATAAGGGGGTACGATTGAGCAGGTGATTATGAAACTATGAAGTGATAATAAGTGAAAGGGCGTTTTAAGAATCCACGGCCAACGGTGACTTCAGTTTCTGAAGCGTTGCCTCAGCTGACTGAGCTACCGAGGGTGGTGTTTCAAGTTGGTCTATACCGCATTATTGAAGACTTATGGACTTATGGCATGGACCATACATTCAAGTTTTAAATTGTCTTGAAACCTATCAACTGGTGCAGGTTGGGCTTTTTATTCTGTTTGAATAATGTAGGCCTCTGCCCTCTCCAGTTCGTTAGAAATCTGAGGATTTACTTACAAATTCTGAGGGCAACCTCAGAAAAACTTAGTCACTCCCAGTCCATGGTCGATCATGGCGGGAATCGAACCGCGGTCTCTTAGTGATAATGATCTATACCCGTCTCCGTCAATAATAAATATACACGCTCAAAACGTCCAAAGAACTTTAAAAAATCGAAGTGTTGTCATTAAAAAACTTGTTACTCAATTGACAATATTTAATTACGTATGAATCATAAAAAAAGATCCATTTTCCATGGCAAATTGCTTTTATTTTATTTTAGTGTTGCTTAACGACCCCACCAAAAAACAAGGTTATATGGGAGTACGAATGAGCGGGTGATGATGGAACGGTGAAGTGATGATAGGTGAAAGCATGTTTACAATACCCCATGTCTTATGCGGGACTCGAACCCACGCCCAACGTGACTTCAGTTTCAAACACAGACCATCAGTGCGCGTTAGCTGACTATTAAGCCACGTGCTATATATGAACTATAAATGGTAAAACGTATGCTGAGTATGAAACATATTAGTGTCATAATATGTCATAGTCAATGTCATAGACTCATAGTCGTGCTATTTGACTATCTGGTTATCAAGAAATTGAGTATTTAGCGCGAGGTATTGAATGTCATATAGGCTCTATGTGATAGCAAATAATCTACCATAGGCTATACCTTATTCAAACCATTTTAATATCAAATAATGTGTTGACAATGACTTCACATCCAAGGACTAGAGGGTGGAACTTTTTACAGATTATATTGATAAGCGACTCCACGACATTGAGGTCAAGAACATTGACTAGGGGTAAAGAGGATTGGCCTGATTCATAACATTCAAACCTTGGTTTAGAAGCTTGTGGAGACATTTTCATTTGTATTTGTATGCCTATAACTATAGAAATAATCAATAGCTCAACTGCCAAACACGGTGCATGTTTTTAATAGCTTATCAGTTCGATGTGAATATGAATAAACGATATACATTTAATCACATTTATACTGATTATTAAGAAGTAGCATTCATTTCGGTTTTCGGTCAAGTTTGTTCAATATTTGTACAATAGTTTCCACTTTTTGTTATACGTACACACACATATATATATATATATATATATATATATATATATATATATATATATATATATATATATATATATAAATATATATATATATATATATATATATATATATATATATATATTTATATATATTTATATATATATATATATTATATATATATATATATATATATATATATATATATATATATATATATATATATATATATATATATATTGGCGGGAATCACGTGGTGTCCGAGAAAAATGTCGATATGCAGACAGCACCAAGAGCTAGGTCCAGACGAGATGAGGACGCGTCTTGGAGGCTGAAGGTCTTGAGATGTCCAAGGGCACGTGGCCTCTACTATCCCAGACTCGGTGAGCCCGAAGCCCGATGGCACTGGTGTGGGAGGATTTATGGGACGGTAAAAGGGAGGAGCTCTGCACCGCACCTATTTATAACAAAGGAATTAATATCGGCAAAGGCTATACAGGCCTAGTATATATAGTTTAATTTTTTCACTTCAACATTTCATTTTCTTCAGGGTCTATGATTTTTTGCTATTATTTGAATTTATGGAATAATAGAAATAACCAGTGATTAAAAATTAGATCATATGAACAATTTTATGACATTTCACGAGTCTACAATGACGTAACAGTCTGATCTAAATTTTAATTTACGAATTTTATCAATTTTTTTATTTAATAATATCACAATCATGATGATAATTTTTCTCAGATTATTATATATTTTATTTGCACATTTTGATTGTAAATCACAATAAATTCAATATTTCATTACCTATATACATATATTATATAGGATAACGGTGAAGTCAGTGATTACAAGTCAATCAAGATGAATCAAAATGATTCTCGGTTGATTTCGAAATCTCTCGAGTGAGATCGGATTAAACGATAATTTCATGACTAGATATAGAGTTATCTGTCTAAACCTATTGAAAGTGAAATTGTATAACTGTTTTCTCCGCACATTTTCATATTTTCAGAATATCAGACACCGTTGAATTTTCGAGTATGTCGAGCAATGACATTTTAAAACGTATACCATATAAAATAGTTACGTAACATAAATGACCCGAGGGGGATTGACGGACGGTCTGGACGAAATCCTGACCGAGAGCATACCGCCCATCTGGGAGTTGCGCGCGCTTTATACTCGATGACCCCCACTCAGAATGATGAGCCGTAGTGCCCTTGACTGCTCTCAAGGTCTCTGAACGTCGAGAACCAAGGCCGCGGCTTCCCGAATCGACATCACAATCAGAAGATACATGTGATAGTGATGATTACTAAATTACTGATTACTGATTACACAAATGCCAATAAGTTATGTCGTGACTGTTATGTCATAAGTGTCATTAAGTTCACTTATTACGAGCTTAATAACCGACTAGAACCATGGTCATATCGATTGGAATTTTATGTGGTATTGTTCCTGTAACATGTGACGATGTAACGATGTGCATGACCTTGATTAGATTGACATTGCTACGATTAGATCTTTCCTCATTTAACTATAGGTTATAATCGTTGAATTATTAAAATGTAAGTCGTTGGTACACATTGAAGCATTATGCATCATAAGCTAGTTTCAAGTTCATTATGAACAGGCGCAGAACACTTTTTCACTTCTATTTTATTTTGTATTGGGTTTAACGACGACCACGACGCACTTTAGGCCTACTGTACAGCTGTACTGGAGTGATGACTAGTACAGGCTGCTATGCTAGTACTTATTGGCGTCGGTGAATGATGAATGATGAATCAGGTGTTGGGAAGATGAGATATAAGGCTGTTTTATCAGTGTTTCAGATAGTGGGAAGGAAGCGGTCGTGACGTGGTGATGAGGAAATATCTTAGTATTTACCCTAACGACAGCAGGAAACCACGAAAAATCGTTGTTAGCAATGGAGATCTTGGCGGGACTCGGACTCTAGGCTCCTGAATGACAGTTCGTTAGCCACTGGTTCACCCAGCGCCGTATATGTAGACGTGGGCAGCTGCCTAGGGGGGACATTTTACGGGGATGGCATTCCACCATTGTTTGTGAAGAGTCACTATGTCACTGTAATTTGCAAACACGTCTGCAAATTGAAAAAAATAAATGAATGATTCGCAGTGTATTTCATTATGAAAAAAATTGAAATCCTCATTCCGTTGATTTTTTTTCCCATTTCGTTAGATTTTTCTGATTCCATAATCCATGTGATTTTCTCCAATTTCTTTTATGCTTTCCTCACAATTTCTTATTTCAATGTTGCTCAAGATTTTACTTCCATTTTTTTGTATTTCTTATATAATAAACACGGCCCTGGGTCTTCTATGCTGATTTTTTTTCCAATAAGGAAGATCCAGATAATATATCAATGATTAGTCTATAATAATTGTAATAATTACTTATATAATAAATTAATAATTAATAATAAATGAATAGTAATAATTTAAATATAATAATTGATATATGAATAATTATAATAATGATATCGATTTGATATATGAATAATTATAATAATAAACACTATATAATAATCAGGCTATAGTGTGCATCATTCCACTTTCAAATATCGAATGAATGAAATGCATTCGAAAAAGCCTATATCCAATATTCGCTCTGACCCATGAGACGCCATGATACGCCATGAGCCACAACTCCAGTCTGTATCTCCATTCAAATTCTATCATTCTCATCATTCTATTTTCTATTCTCCATTCTGTATCTATAAATATCTACATACACAGAAATCCTTCAACCTGTTGTTACCTGGGTAACGACTGCGTCCCTGGTTGCCATTACAATGTGACAAATCTACGTCACTCAGTATACCCCCCGCGCTGACGCACGTTTCTCTCCCACGTGCCGACGCCTGCTGCGTCGCGGCGGCTACGTCGACTACAGAACGGGTTGCTCATAGAGGGTGAGTGAGGGGTAACCACTTAGATGCGCATCTGGAATACCCCTTAGCACCAGCATTATGTGATTGTGAGTGACACATCTATGACTTGTCTCGATGCGACTATTGGGAGCCACACCCATCAGCAGTGTTCTAATTCGCTGTATTTTAGCCAGTAGCTAATTCGAAATGTGTGTGATAATGAGAGTTGGGCTATTTGGTTGTTTCGTAATGGTCTTTATGATTACATGCTAGCCTCTACGATCAACCAAACTCTAAACTGCTATCTAGGTATTTGGGGGCGCCTGAAGAGAGTATACCGGAATAAAGTCGACCTGGCTGTGTGATATGGGTTTGGGTGATCAACCTTACCTGAACCCTAACCAAAGAACCCCGAAGCCCATGTCAGACGACCGAGTCAACTTTATTCCGATATACGCTCTTCAGTACCCCGGTATTGCTTGCGTCTTACAATGGTTCAATTCACGGTTGTTGGATGGTGGGAAAGACGGCGAAACAAAATCCGTCAATTAATAGGTGACCCATAATTGTGTGCCATTTATTTATTTATATTGGGTTTAACGACGCACTCTACTGATGACTACGATCTATTGACGTCGCTGAAGATAATATATATGAGATGATGGGATGATGAGATAAAAGATAATTTTATTATGTGTTTTTTAGATAGTGGGAAGGAGTCGGTCGTGGCCTGTTGATAAGGAACCATCCCAGTATTGATCTGAATGACGGGGGAAAACCACGATGTCAGGATGGTCGACCATGGCGGGAATCGAGCCGCGGTCTCCTGAATGACGGTTCAGTGTATTAACCACTTGGCCACACGTCTCTTAGTCCTATAGTCTAGTACTTATATAGGGTGTCATTGCGCACGGATGTGACAGTCTAATTGGAACTTCACCTCAAAACAATCTTGGGTTGTGTCATGTCATATACGTTGTGGACAATGAAGAAGAATGAACGAAGTAATAAAATGAGAATGTAAAAAATACATACTTTCAATTGGATGCGTGAGATATGCCCCGAGTGGGTTTAGTTTATCGAGATAATTTTGAGTAAAAAGCATCTTCTTCATGCATCCACTACTGATCAATCTGATATACCACATATACCACTGCACGTGCACCAATTAACTCACGCAGTCACGCATATTAGAGCGCCGTTAACATAAATCGAGGTGAGGTGACACCAGACTAATTGTAAGTCATAGAGATGTATTTGTCTACCCACGAAAGAAGAATGTCATGAACTCATATTTCACAGTTATATTTAGTATAATAATGAAAAATAATAATAATAATAATTGGACTTAATAATAATAATAATCTATTCCAACCCGACTAGTTTGGATAGTGGGACAGATTTTGTTATAATAATTATAAAAATGGTTTTTTATTCTCAAAGATACATACATGTACAGTAAATATTGGTATGAATATAAAGACTCGAAAAGAAAATTTTACACATCAGTTTGCATGAAAAGGAATAAGAAGTGTGGTATTTTTATGGTATAATAATTTTTCAGGACGAGGCTTACGATGAAAAAGGCAACTGCATCTTTCAAAAGCGTTAAATCATACACCAAATAGTATTCTCTGTTTTTGTCTTGGTCTTTGGTTCTTTGGTATTTTTTGGTCTGTGGTTAAATCATGGACTTATAACACCATGGTTAAATCTCTAAAATTCTAGTGAGATAATGTAATTATTGAAGTTTTTACAATTATTCAGTTTGGAAGACGGCATCTTCTTTCATTGATGAGCGTAGCGAAGTCTCCATCCCACTCTTATAGGGCTTTGTCTGTGTGTTTTTTTTTTTTTTTTTTTTTTTTTTTTTTTTTTGTAAGCACTCCACAGGTCGCAAGGGTTGACTGATCAACATGAAACTTTTTTTGTACACGCAAACTCATCCAACTTAGAACTGTATAGTTTTTGGAATGAATCGGTCGGACCGATTTTGAGAATCATCATCTCAAAGTTTCTAAAAACCCCATAAGATTTGTCTGGGCAGAAAATGTTGAAAAATAAAATCTCTCCAAATGGAATGAAATTCTCTCTGAATGTGTATACATGGATTTTACACATTATTACGATCTTTTAAGCAATTCTGATCAGTCGTTTTGAAGAAAAAAAAATAAAATGACTGATAATATTCATAAAATATATCATAAAAATTGTGACAGAATTAAGTTGTCGAGATTCACTGCTTTCTAGATTCAAGAGTTGACCAACAATGAAGTATTTTTTATATGCGTCAAGGTGTGTAGAACACCAGAGTCAATGAAGTGGCAAGAGTAGAACTACTTAAACGACTTTAATAGCTTATTCAGATATCAAGGTGTGTAGAATACCAGAGTCGATAAAGTAGCAAGGGTAGAACTACTTTAAGGACTTTTATACCTTATTGAGATATCTCGCTCATCTTACAACGCATATTTCGCGTTTGACTAGTGGATAGCATCAAGCTATATCGACCTCGATATCAACTACAGTGCTGATTCAGTGATTCTGATTACAAGCGAATCCGTGTGATTCCCCCGAATATTCCAATCGTCAACTCGTGCTGATGTTGTAATTTCGACCCGGGCCGCCACTTGGAATACGCACATATTACATATTATATAAACAAACAACGCAATTGCGACACGTTTCGTCTATGATCATGTTTAACCTTAGCCATCTTCAATGTCACGAACAATTAAGATTTTAAAAATAAGTGATAAAAAAATTAGGAGAAGACTGATAACAAATTTCACAACATAGTAAACTATTTCCTAATGACTTAGGCAGTATGTCTTATAGTAATATTTACAAAAATGTGTTGACATGCTCTTGAAGGATGTCTAGAGTTGACAATATTCGTTATAGTTCGTGTTCCATTTCTTGCAAATGTCATAATGACATTTTTTTAAATATTTATATTTATATGAAAAGACATACATGTAAAATATCCCTATATTATTTCTTCATTGAATGACGTCATAGTTAAGTGCTGTTGAAACCTCACAGGCGTCATATCTATCCACTGTATACAAAAATAGCTTATGGCCTCACTTTTTCCTCCCACACTGTGTAGACGAGCTCTCAATTGGAAGGCGTCATATGGGCAAACGTCATAGATAGTATTTAAAACCAACAAAAAATTAGAGCAAGAAAATGATGGTTGAATACATATTTTATTTGTGTGTTTTTGAATTATGGAATTTTTCATTTTCCATTGTATAATTTATCATCATTGTATAACGTTCTCATTTTATTCGGGAGGTATGAACATCGCCCTTGGAATCGCCCTTGGGGTGCCTCCGTGCGAGCGGTCCCACCTTGACTTGTCTTGAAACAATGATTATGTGTCAAGTTTACCATGTTGATGAAGAAGAAGAATTAAAATGTTTGATATTATGAATAATTATCAAAACCCTAATATTTAAACATTAAAATTTAGTAATCGTCAACATACAAAATGAAAATGAAACACATAACAAAAAGGGAGCACTTCAGTTCCCGCTTCAAGTGAAAGTATACTTATACTGACTGCAGTCACTCAATGAATACTTTCACCTGAGGGAGGGAGTTCACGTGCTCAAAATATTGTGTATTTAATTCATATTTTATACTTAATAAAAATACCAAGTACATGACCTGCTCAAAATTGGGTTCCAATTAAAATTTCTTGGTATTAAAATACGTAGTTATTTGTTACTTTATATATATATACATTTTTTGTTCATCTAATCTTGAATGTGATAAATTCGATTTCGATTAACAGGCATAATAATTAATTTAAACTTGAAATGAAACAATCGAGTGGAAATTGCGTGAGCTAATTTATTGTATAAAGTTTTGGCATGGTTTCGATTAGATAATGCAATTCTGCAAGTTATATAACGGCCAACCAAAGACTTGGTATTTTATCATGTAGGCCTACTATGCATCGTATTTTGACGGATACGATTTTACAAACCAATACCAGAGTCCGAGGTCACGATGTTATTATTTAGGGGTATCTATAACATCGCAATAAATTTTACCGATACAGATATTAATTGTATTGCAGTTCATATACCAGTGTCCAGCAGTATAAGGGCTAACTCAAACTGTTTCGAGGCTTCGAGCATAGCCCTATTTAGTCTGTTAGAAACAAGGAAAGCTGAGACGGCCGTATCCCAATATTAAGCAACTATCCCAATATTCAATTTCAACGACTGAGGGAAACCAAAAGAACACTCAGTCAGGATTTAAGACCTTGTCGGAAATCGAACCCAGGTCTCTTCGTTACGGCTATATAGGTATAAGCGACTAATCCGTCCATCGGGATTTTTTAAATGCAAGAACATGACGGTTATATAATGTTGAAGCAGCTCAACAGTTATTGATAACAAACTGTTCCTTGAAAGCTGCCCAATTCCCATAATATAGTATAATAAATGATTCATCTATATGCTCTGATCTATCTAGATCTATCTATCGTCTCTTCATCATATTTTATATGTGCTGAATAGAATACATTGCTGCACTATTTATACTATAGGTATATCGATTAATTATTCCCAAGTGCATGGATGTAATCAGCACATTTGAATATCACCATTCCTGATCGTATACCCAATCTACATAATCATTATTATGACTATGTTAGGTACTATATAACTTAATTGTTTCATCATTTCATGTCTACATTGTACATAGGCAGGCATATGAAGAATAAATCAAAGTAAAACGTACGTTCAAGAATTAACGCAAATACTATAATTATAAAATTCCTCTCATAGGTAATAAGCAGCCTGCACTTTCGGAATCATCTTCTAATCACCTGCTATATCGAAGGGTTAACAACTCCTGAAATCTGGTGTACACTTGCCATGAAATCTTCCTGAAATCCCTTGAAATCTTGTTGAAATCCCTTGAAATCTGAAATCAGGTGTACACCAAATTCACTAGTTGTTCACCCCTCGCCTGCTATACATACACCACCATCAAGAAGTGTGGTAAAATGGTACAATATGTATACATTCATATGACATTATATCATATATAAAATTGACATTTAGGTCTGGGTTGTTTGTAATACATCATAATTGTGAATTCAATGAATAATAATTGCGATGATCTACGTCGCGTTAATTCGGGCAAGGTCGGGAGGTGAGACTCGGGACTCGGAACCTTGACACTATAAATTCAGTATCAACGTCGACATGCGCGCTCAATTCCGCGCGGCGGTTACCGACGTATCAGTCGATAACAAGAGTACAGATGCTATGTGCATGGTACTGGATTGGAGGTGACATTCTCATAGAATACAGACAGGAAACAGGCCACAACACTTCGTTGATCTGGGCTAAGGTCATCCTCTATAAACTATACATGCTAGAGATACAATCCATAAGGAACAAGGAAGTATATATTATACCTAACGATGAATTGCCATTAAATTGTATTTTCCACCGTACGGTATAGTATTCTGAATTTCAATAGATGGTAATTGATATTTGCATTATTTAGCATCATTGTGTGATTTATCCAAATTCAAGTAATATTGAATGATGATTCTGTGTATCACAAAAGCTTGAAAACATTTTTAATGTCGCATTGCAATTTATGATATAATTATACAATAACTTGCGATGCGAAATCTTAATATTGATGTCGCAACACTGCGACACGAGTTTTATCAGTTTTCAAGATGAAAACACATTTAATTAGGCCTATATATTGGTATTGCAAAATTAGTATTTTGATAAGATGGCAAAAATGTTTTGTAAACAACTATGTGGAAAAATGAATTTAAAACGTTTAAATTCAAGTTCCAGAGCCGCGATGTACAATTTTTCAAATTGCTATGCTATATATAGAATTGAGATTGTTAATTTGCTCCCCAAAAATTAACTCACCTACCATATTTCCAATAGATAGGTTATATGTTTTTTCCTGTTGGGGAAATCGTGTCGTGAAGAGGTGGGAAGGAGTCGGTCGTGACCTGACAGGTTAAGAACAATTCCCTTCAACGGCTGAGGGAAGCACGAAAAATCTCAATAAGAAAGGGTCGAGACCCGAACGTCTGATTGGCGATTCAGAACGCTCAAATACGCATTCTGGTATCTAATTAGAAAGCTTAGTTTAGTTGATACTGAAAGTTGGCTGTGGTTTCTTATTGATGGGCAATCATGGTCACCGAGTTAATATCAACCAAACTTGATACACCCACTATACTCTATAGGCCTACAACACCATCTTATAGTATGTATTATACGCTTCCGGCTTCCCACTATACACTGATATCCTCGAAAGAAGGCGCGAAACACTCGTGCGCTAGTGGCGTGTGATAGGGGAGACGTTCGCTCGGAACCTTCTTATTTCGTAGATACAAGTACGCCAACTGATATCACATCTATTTATTTATTAATTCTGTGATTAATTTATCAATTATTCAATTGGACATGTAGCTGATTCGGGAGGTGCAGGGACATATCGGACCCGGTTCGATCCCCCACACCGTCCATCTTTACATGCGTTTTCGTGGTTTCCCTCCGTAGTCTAGGCTAATGCCGGGACCACTTTCTTCCCACTATCCTTCCCAACCCCTTAGCAACCTTCATCTCATCATCCCATCATCTCATCAATCATTCATTCATCCATTCATTCGACGCCAATAGATCTTAGTTATATCATTATAGTGCGTCGTTTAGAAAAAAATCAATTGAATTAATATTTATCTTTTTATTCAAGTATTAATCAATTTATTCATTTGTTCGTACATCCTTCAATCATGCATACATTCATCCATTATTTTAGTCATTTATTGAATCGTTCATTCTTTCATTCAATCATTTACATAATGTTTATCAATTCATTTGATGTTGCACTGGAATGATAACTATGATATCTATGATAAATGCGATTATGGAATGACGAGATGAAGGTTTCTAAGGTAATGACACAGATCTGCGGTACTGGGATGAACAGTGGGAAGGAAGCGGTCGTGGTCTATATTGTAAGAACCATCCCGAACTACATGAAATTCGGATGAATGGATGGATGTGCGATCGATCAACGAAGTCGAAGGAATTACGGAAGAGGACCAAATCACAACCTCGACCAAGTCAATGGTTGAAATTGAAATCTAATCAGCACGTCGACAGAATCCAACACATTTTCAATTTTATTTAATCTATTGTAATTTACAATTGATATTCATTCCATTATCTGTAATTATTTTTTAATTTCCAAATTCTTATTTCCAACATAGTTAGGTAAGTGCATATACTGACTCTAGGGCAGCAAAAACATGTCGACTTGGGTATGCCAACCCCAAGTCCTATTCCTTCTACTCATCTGCCTGATTCTGAGCTTCCTCCTCCTCCTCCTCCTCCTTCTCCTCCTCCTCCTCCTCCTCCTCCTCCTCCTCCTCCTCCTCCTCCTCCTCCTCCTCCTCCTCCTCCTCCTCCTCCTCCTCCTCCTCCTCCTCCTCCTCCTCCTCCTCCTCCTCCTCATCCTCGTCTTTCGTCTCAACTCTTCTCATCACAGAAACTCACTCCATTTCTCTCTATCCTTATACCATTTCCCGCTTGATATAATTCTAAACCATGTTAGGTAATTATAATTATATAAATAAATACTATTCATATAAATATACAGTCAGGGATGGGGTGAGGGGATGGGGGCTAGACATTTCTGATGTCACATTTTATTGTAGATAAAAAGCAATTTTTATCAGTAATAAACTACGAATCGATACATTTTAAATTTTCCTCCTAAATCTAATCTCAAGACACAACAAGTATCATTCAATTTCTTTTACTTCTTTGAATAAATTATATACTAATACGTGTGTCTCTCGTCTCGTCGTATTTGAATTGAAAAAAATTTGGAAAAGGGGAAATAGAACGTGACGTCATTTAAAGGGTGGGCTTATCCTAAGAGGCCTAAAAATTGTAAATTGTGATGTAATTCCTTTCTGATCGTCTGGCTATTGCAAGATCCCTGATATGAATGATAATTTATAGCATGCAGTTTAGAATTGTATATAAAAAAAAAATCTTCAAAACCATGGTACTCAATCGAGTTAAGCGCATGTAGTTTTTTTTTTTAATAACATCGAAACTTGATACAAAATCATTGTTCCCCAATTAAGGCTATGGATGAAAGATAGGATCGTTTGGACGGGGCACCACAAGGGCGATCTTACCACCCCATTTTGATTATTTAAAACTAATAGTCTTCAACACCAGGACTGCGCTGTCTGTGACCATAGTTGATGAGCGTAGCGAAGTCTCCATCCCACTCTTATAGGGCTTTGTCTGTGTGTTTTTTTTTTTTTTTTTTTTTTTTTTTTTTTTTTTTTTGTAAGCACTCCACAGGTCGCAAGGGTTGACTGATCAACATGAAACTTTTTTTGTACACGCAAACTCACCCAACTTAGAACTGTATAGTTTTTGGAATGAATCGGTCGGACCGATTTTGAGAAAAATAATCTCAAAGTTTCTAAAAACCCCATAAGATTTGGCTGGGCAGAAAATGTTGAAAAATAAAATCTCTCCAAATAGGATGAAATTTTCTCTAAATGTGTAAACATGGATTTTACACATTATTACGATTTTTTAAGCAATTCTGATCAGTCGTTTTGAAGAAAAAAATAAAAATAACTGATAATATTCATCAAATATATCATAAAAATTGTGACAGAATTAAGTTGTTGAGATTCACTGCTTTCTAGATTCAAGAGTTGACCAACAATGAAGTATTTTTTATATGCGTCAAGGTGTGTAGATTACCAGAGTCAATAAGGTGGCAAGATTAGAACTACTTTAACGACTTTTATAGCTTATTCAGATATCAAGGTGTGTAGAATACCAGAGTCGATAAAGTAGCAAGGGTAGAACTACTTCAACGACGTTTATACCTTAATAGGATATCTCGCTCATCTTACAACGCATATTTCGCGTTTGACTAGTGTACAGGCATATGGGTACTTGGAATGTTATTTATGCTCACAAATTAATTATGTACAGCAATTCAAGACTAGTTGGAGAAAAAAAATCATTATCACTCAATCAAAACAGTATTATGCAAAGATGGACATTTGTTATTGATCTCTGTTATGTAAATAAATGAATGAATAAACAAATGAAGTGATCAATTAGGCCTACCTAATTAAATAATTATTCAATAAATAAACATAAATTATTTTCAATACATGAAGATAGCTTCGTGGCAGCATATCTCGACGATCTTGATTGATCTCGATCTCTCAACTCCCCCCCCCCCCCCCCCCACCAACCATGGATCTGCACTCGCATTGCAACTCATATTGCGGGGGTGATTACCTCCCCCCCCTACCCCCTAACCACCGAACCGCCAACACTCCCCACCTCTCCTGACACTCCCGTGGGGCTCGGCCATCTTCCAGAATCCAGGGTCAACATGCATGCAATCACACATAGAACGATGTGCAAGTGCTGTATATGCACTTTACACAGAACGTTCTCCCCACTCATTCCGAGTAAACTGGCTCTAATCCGCAACTAGAGTAAGCTCGTGTCATGGTTTTATTATTATCATCATATTTATTAATTATTGTGGAGATTATCTAATCAGAACGAGTCAGTGCGATATGATTCGGATATTATTCCAAGAAAAATAATATTTTTTGTCCATTGTTTTTGTCGCATATATATCTATGGCGTACATGCATGTATTATACACATTACACACTAGATGGGAAAAAACTAGTCAAGCAAATCCGATTCTTGGTAAATTATTCAAGTATAATCTAAACCTATTGGTGAAGTCAAATCTACTAAATTCAATTGAATCATTAATTCACCTTAAAATCCAATATCGATAAGATTCAGATCGTTGGTGACCGTATAAAACAAAATCTCAATATTTCTCGACTTGAAGCACTTCTTTATCTGTGCTTTTTGTTTCTATTGTGGTTCTATTCGACTATTACGGACGGGCCTCCACGGATATATATTTATATATATATATATATAAATATATATATATATATATATATATATATATATATATATATATATATATATATATATATATATATATATATATATATATATATATGTATTACAGTATTAATATCGAAACAATTGATACGAAATGATTGTTTCCAAATTTGGGCTAGGGCATAGGATCGTTCGGACGAGGCACCTCAAGGGCGATCTTCCCACCCCAAAGAATAATTAATAATAACATATCGTGTCATTATCTTATTTCATATAATGTATTGCTATAATCCTGAGATAATAATTTCAGGGATAGTGATCAATTCAAATATAATGGCATTATGGCATTTCATAATTTTAGCAGCAGTTTTGCTTTTGAACCGACTGAGGCCTACGGCCAGTAAAAAGTGTGCATGTGTGGTTTTTTAACACTGATGCATAACTAATTTTGGGTACATATTGAAGAGAGTTGGTCATTTACCTTCAACGTACGGTTGCGGTCACATAAAGTGGCCGACCAATCTACATTAAAGTGAATCCTGAACAGAACATAAACCGATGTTGTACGTAATAAAACTACAAGACAAAGTGCAATATGCACTCTACGCATAGCCTCTGAAAAAATATATGTTAAAAGTGGTATTTATTTAAATTCACATTTTAATTTTCTGAAAAAATAGATTTATGTGACCGCAAGTATACGTTCACATTTGAGCTCAATGCCAATATCGTCTGTTAAAGCCTACATCCTAAAACCTTGGAACCGTAATCACTAGCGAGTGTTGTGAGTGCTTTCTTATCAAATTCGCATTAATAATTTGTGTAAACACTCATTGTCCGTGCGTACAAAGGCAATTATTTCAATAGTTAATTATAAATTGCATTTCAATAATATT
>OZ023332.1:25579105-25889105 GCA_964007535.1 Brachyptera risi | reverse complement strand
CTAAGTACATACTGCATACACTGAAACCAAGCTGACAATTGTTATCGTTTCCTTTACTCCGACACTCGCCTGACGTCACCGTCGAGATATCTTTAGCTTTAAGGTCACTTTACAGACAAATACAATTCAAAGTCAAAACAAAAAACTGTAAACCTTGAAATCAAGAAAATAATATTTAAATATTTATTCTACATGATTACAGTGTTTCCGGAACGCGGATACAATATACTTGTCGAGTGTTGATATAAACTTGAAATGTTCAGTGCAATAAAAGGTCGTACGTTATAGGCCTACTCATTAATTTGAGGGGGTAACAATAGCGTAACCATGATATTTTGACCCGAGGTGACTAAAAAGGTAACCATGAGTACATAACACCATGGTCAATTCCTCTTCATTTGACCTCTGATTTTCAATATGTAAATAAATACATCATTTTGAACCTTCTTTCATCTTGATAAGAAAAAATACTCCGATATAAACTATACCTAAATGTTGAATAAGCGATATGTCTTACGTCTATTGCTGTTATCCAGTCTTTTATTTTTGCCCAAATTTTGACATTTTTAGGTACCGGTAAGTAAAGATCAAGTCAAATACTGTAAGTAAGTGGAACAAATCACAAACTTACTGATAAGATACATTACACTTACATACATTAAACTTACATGAAATGATTGTAATGCATATAAGTTACACAGAAACTACCATGAATAATAAATACGTATTTATTATAGTTTCAACTTTGAAACTAACCAACTATGTCGAGCTCGACTCGCTTCGTAAACCTAATCTTGCATCACATACCAGTCGGGTTGTTCGATGCATAATAATTAGTACATGTAGATTGAAGAGTACATTTTGCAGGTTTTCCTCAGTTACATGTATAACTGTATATATGCATGGCCGTGTTTAGATAGCCAGCCACCCCTAGGCAAATTGTCACCTCCCCCCCTCCTTCTCCATTCAAACAGGTGATACTAATAATTAATCACAATTTCGAAAAACGCGAAATATAGGGCCGTTTCTTGGCATTATGATGCTCTGTGCGCCCCAAAGGCTAAAATGACAGGCCAATTTGAAGAAGAAGGCATGAAAGAGGCGGTCAGATGACAATCTCACAGTTATGCCCTGTAGGGAAATTTTTGAAAATTCAACTTTTCAGTACCTGATTTTATGCGTTTCGGGAACTAGGCCTATACACGAAATATCTAAAATAAGGATTTTTACGTACGACGTGGGAACTAATTTGGCTAAATGGCTGATCCAAGTGAGTAAAAACGTTATTTTCTTTAAACAATTCAAGTAAATAAAACATATTTTATATTGATAATTTTACTTTAATAATAATATTTATATATTTCCATTCAACATTGATTTTCATCCCAATATATATTTGTATTTTCTCATTTGAAGAAGCTTCTGTAAAATATAGAGAATATAATATAGTCTTAAATATCTTGAACGAAATGCCGCCCCCGAGAATTTTCCGCCCTAGGCAGTTGCCTATAGATTGCCTGGGCCTAAATCCAGCCCTGTGTAGGCCTACGCATACGTTTTAGCTCAACACTACTTATGGATCAGTAATTGTACGTTGTGACTATTTAGTACTTATTAATAGTATAAAGATTTGGAATCCGAATATGATTAGAAATTATAGGACGCTTCAGAAATAGGCCCGTACTGAACAGAACATGTACAATATACACATATAAATAGATAGTAAAGAGAAAATTGCAAACTCACTATTAACTCTTGTGTGACTATAAAATAAACGGACATAATCTCCCAAGAGATTTAAAAAAGCTATGAAACATGTTCAGTCAAACTACTAAAAATAATGAAAGAGAGTGAAAATCATAAAATGGATAACAATACATAATAACAATAATATTACTGACAATAATTGACTATAATCAATTTCAGAGAAATTACGAAACATAACAATAACATCAGTAATCAGTTACTCACATTAATTTCAATATTGTCAAGAGAGTCAAGATAATGAGCTCGTCTGTGTATAGCTGTATAGCTATCTGTTTATCTTGAAAAACATGCAAAAGAGTGAAAGTAGGCCAAAATTTCCAAATCTAACTTTTGTCCTCATGCCAATAAACGGATTACCGAATATAAAATAACTATACATATATATTCTTTTTTTAATGATCAAAAATATACACATTTCTCCAATAATAACCACAATTATTCATTTCTGATCAGAAAAACATTGAATTTTCGAAAAAAAAGATCGTTTGTCTCGTCTTATATATATATATATATATATATATATATATATATATATATATATATATATATATATATATATACGAAACAAGTTGTAAAAATGAAATGGTGTTGTAGAAACTAGAAAGTGGTTGGATCGGTCGGCATAGAAAGTGAAAACTGAAAAGAATTGGATATTTGGTCGTGACCTCTTAACCTAAATCTCTTCCTCTTCTTAAATAGCGGGGACATAGAATTAACCTTCAAAACGTTTGAAAATGCTTACATTGATGCTATTCGTCTCTAGACAAGTCTACCTCCAATAAAGTCCGGATTGCCGACATATTTTACTATAGCAAAGAATCTATTGTCAAGTTTCACTCTACCGCCGAATGATCGCTGTAAAATTGTTCACAATTGTTACTCCCAAGAACAGAATGTCATAATAAAAAAAGGATACGGAATAGAGGTCGCGATGTCTGCTCTATATAATGTCATATTTGATATTCTTTTCATACCTACTATATGTTGAAATAAAAACATCAGGGCTCAATATCAGCTTTATATTGTAATTGTATGAAGACACAGAATTTACAGAATGAATGGAGAAAGATAAATTATATTATTATCTTATATTCTCTTATACTATATAATATATTATAGCTTATATAATATCTTATATTTATATTATATTATCTTATCATTATTATCTTATTATCTTATAATATCTAATTATATTATTAAATTATTATTTCAATATTATATTATCTAAATTCCATTATTACTGATTCAAATACTAACGATATGAAGTTTCAAAATATTATGTACACAGATATTTCAGACATACATGGGATATATATAGGCCTATATTCTATTTTCTCATATTTATGTTACAAGTTATTATTATTTATTTTCCATTTGTTGGATGTCCTTGCAATACTAATCCGAGGCCATTTTCCTTTAAGGTCGCGCACACCAAGTAATAAGTGACCATCCTTCTCTTAGAACAAGCAGCATGGTGTGATTGTAAGTTGTGCTCTCTCATGTGCTCCATGGAAGAGTTTGCACTGAGTGGGAGTTTGCCTTGGACCCGATAGTGGACACGGAACACACACGGATGTAACGGTGAAAGACGGAAATCAAAGTCATAATTTTGTTTCACCTTTAAAAGCCATTTTATTGTTCTAAGTGACGTTTGTCATTTAAATGGCGTATATAAATTGTAAACCTATTATTATGCTTCTTTTTTCAAATGCAATTATATTAATTATTGGCCAACAACGTCAATTATGTAAAGTTACAGACTTTTGAGGTGTGGTATGGTGACCTAGACTCTAAAGAATACAGATTTAATAAAATTGAAATTATTAAATGTTGAGCATATGTTAGAAAATTAGAGAATTAGATTAGTTTCAATAGATAATCTGAAAGTGACACTGTACTGCACCGTATAGGGCCTTCCGCATGAATTTTCCAGTATGCCTCAATTTTGTTTGAAGTTATTCAAAGTGCAAAAAGTTGAAAGATTTTCCATATGGCTTTTGTGTCGGATAAACCTCAAATTCCAAATTGAAGCCCACAAGACTCCCATTTGCTATCTATTATAATTATTTGACATAATATATAGACCCTATACATATAATGATATATTATTATTATATGATACGAATACGATATATGATATACGATATGATATGATATGACATATGTATGATATATGATATATTAGTCATGATTGACTCAATAAGTTTGGCGCCCAACATCATGTATTTATATTTAAATTTATATTTATAAACAAAAAATTCATATAAAATTACATCTTCAACCTCACTTTCATATCCCGTCACTCTCACTCATTTTTTGGTCATCATACCATAGAGTAGCCTATATGCTGGTATGATGCACTTTCCATATTCTATTTATGGTATAACATGTTTTGATTTAAGCCAAGATATCACCTAAAATAATAAATAACTAAATTTCAAAGTGGATAATACAGATAATACAGAGAAGGAAAGCTGAATGTAGGCCCTATAGCCTACAACATCAGTAATTTTCCTATGAAGATATATTATGATAAATAGCCTATACAGAATAAGCCGTCTCCATTCTTGAAGCGCTCGTATATGGAGTATTTCAAGTCTGAATAAAATCAAATTAATGAGCAAAAATTTTATTTTTCAAAAGGGTCTCTTTTCCTTGTTTGTTCTTCTTCCTATTTATGCTCGACTAGATGTTTCAATTCAAAGAATCAAAACATTAAATAAATAAATAATGCAAACACGCCCCATTTAAAAATACATTTTTATTATTTTCTTATCAAATTTCTGATAAACCGTTTCCATTGCTGTAACCTTATGATCATTTCCGGCATTACGTACTCACTTTGCACTCATACGAGATTGCGCAATCGAACAATGTCAAATGGAGGTTTCAACCACGGTCATACTGATATCGTATCAACAAGTGGCAAGGTTGTCGTATACAAACACACATCATAATAATTCGCCCTTGTAGTTCAAAGCCTCAAACAATTGGGGTTGTTAAGGGCAGTTCTAAAATCAGACACGTTACAGCTTATAATGTTTCTTTCAGGGTTATGTAAACACAACGTTAAATTAGCTCCAATCAATAAGCCCTTCAAATGTTTTGTGGGTTGATTTAATAGGTACCATAAAAGTAATCTAGGCCCTAGGGCTAGGTTGAAGGTTGATATACTTTGTTACTCACGTAATTGCAAACCCCGGTAATAAAGGTTTATAGTTTATAAGTTATATTATATTATATATATATATATATATATATATATATATATATATATATATATATATATATATATAATATAATATAACTTACATATATATATATATATATATATATATATATATATATATATATATATATATATATGCATAATACATGTTATTAGTGCAATTACGACTTGCAGTTTGCCAGGTGGGCCTATGTAGGTTACCACCTACAAATAAAAGTTTATGCACTGAGAACAAACAATGGATCTGTATTACATGCAAATGTATGTAAGGACGAGACAAAAGTGACAGAGTATAAGCGCCAAATCATGATTTTTGAAAATAAACATCGGAAAGTTGACACAAAGTGATAAGGATGACGAGAGTAAGGTAGGACCATTCGGACGGGGCACCACAACGACTATATTATACCAACCAAAAAGGAGTAATTAATTAAATAATTTTAATCTCATGCAACATTATAGTATCACAGTACTGGGAAAACGATACGCGTTTCTCTAGCGTTGAAGGATGAGATGGAAAATTAGCACCAGTACTATTTTCAGATTTGGCCAAAATAGAATATGGGAGCCACCCACGGTAGCTCAGTACGCTGAGGCACCACTGTAGGAAGTCACCGTTGGGCGTGGGTTCGAATTCTGCATAAGGCATGGATTTTTGTAAACGTCCTATCACTTATCATCACTTCATAGTTTCATAATCACCTGCTCATTCGTACCCCCGTATAACCTAGCTGTTGGTGGGGTCGTTAAGCAAACAATAATCAATCAATCAGAATATGGGACTATACTTTCATCAACCGTATTAATAATATTCAATTATATTGTACATGGGAAAAAATAAGGAGTTTTATAAATTGTGCCCATAGTTATTATGCACTATTGTTCCAAATTCTATTATATTTCTATTATAGCTGTCCATGGACAAGCTTACAATGAAACATCGAGACAATGGCAAAACTGAGTTATTTTAGGTAGAATTGATGAAACAAAATATGATTTCAAGTTTTCTTCTAAATATCTAGTCCGATTTACGTGAAATTCCGTAATAGAGCGGTCAGTGGACCAACGTTGTACGGTATCTACCTTTTTTCAGAGAATTTTTTCTTCAAATTTTTCAAATTTGAACAAAAATATTTGTCTCTGAAAAGAGGTAACACTAACTAAGTCCAAAAACTATATACAGATGCGAGTTTTATGAGTATGTGCCCTGTCCTCAAAGTGTTTCAGTCTGAAGAAGCAAACCATCCGTCCTGTAGAGTGCATAAATGTAGAGTGTCTGTAGAGTGCCTACTTCGCAATTTCTTCAGGAAAATACCCCCCCCCCCACGAAAAAATCCAAAAGCGGAAAAACCGATAACTCCCAAAAACTAACAGTCCCAAGTTAGATAAGTATGCATGTTTACAAAAAAAATTGGATCAAACGAACCATTCCATCTGTGGAGCGTTCACAACAAACGTAAAACAAACAAACAACAAACAGAGAGAGAGAGAGAGAGAGAGAGAGAGAGAGAGATATCTTGGACCGAATGAAAGTCTCCGTTTCGCTCATCCAATAACAATCGTTAACCAAATAGTAGTCTGATAAGTTCGTGGATAATAAATAATTTAATCATTTGTATTGAGGAAAAAGAATCTTGTTCTTCTTATTAATCTTTCTTTATCTCCTCCTGTGTTAGAAGGAAATTAGAAGGGATGCCCTCCCCATAAGATCTTCTTTTATACTCGTCCTCAGGGGAAAAAATGCAGATTATAGCCACTCCCAACTCCACAAGAAAATTACAATTTTAATATTGAATATGAGTTTTCACAAAAAAACTATACTACACTATGTATATTGAAGATTCTTGCTTTACCATGTTACCTTGGTTTACAAGTTTATTTACAAGTATATTAAATAAGTCACATTAAATATATTAGAATGTGTGAGTGTATACACACAATCATAGTCCAGATCAGCGTATTTTCAGTAATCAGAACCAATAATAAGCATAATAAGCGAATGAACTGAATGACTAAGACTCCTAAAATGCATGCAGAAATACGATTGAAAAAGCCAAATTTCAAACTTTCCGGGGATGTGATCCCCCTCCCCACACACAAACACACTAGTTGTGCATATAATTACTTTTGATACTCTAGTTACCGTCCCCTCATGTAAAATTTTCCAATTCGACCGCTGCTATTTGCGTTTTCTTCGAGCCCCACACCCGAGGGGTAAACAACTAGTAAATTTGGTGTACACCTGATTTCAAATTTCAAAGGATTTCAAAGAGATTTCACAAGATCTCAAGAAAATTTCACGGGATCTCAAGAAGATTTCAAGGGATTTCAAGAAGATTTTAAGGGATTCAGGAAGATTTCATGACAAGTTCCCAGCCAGATTTCAGAAGTTGTTAACCCCTCGCCCACACCCCACATCACCATTCTCTGCTGACATTGCGAATCAGAATTCTAATCAGAATTCATAATTAGCCTATATTTTTCACAACATTTTTCTGATTTTTTCTTTCTTCATTTGTCCGTCTGAATTTCATTGTTTCAATTTATATGTCATTATTTATTTTATATAACTTATATTCGGTCTTGGTCTGATTTTACATCTCAGATATTATAACACGCTAATAAAATAAAACAAAGATACTAACGGCTTTTTGTAACCTTTGCAATATTATATCAGATGAAATCGTGACCAACATATATCGCAGAGAAAATATTATGTGCTCAAGATCGAATATATCCAAGTGAAAGATCTACCATCCATTACTGCAGTAATGCAGTATTATTTGCATTACAATTTCAAATCGAAAAGCATCTATTTTATATCCTGGATATTTACTTTTCTTATTATCCGAGTATAGTTTTGGGTCACATTGACAAGGTTAAGGCTACCCACTTTGCAATCGATCTGTGTGGTAATAAAACAACGGTTAACGTATATAGAACGCCGAGTATGCGCCGGAGCCGAGCGTCGCACCACAGTGCATTTCCTGGTAAATACCGACGCCCGTACCGCGCACGCGCACTAACTGCACTTCGGGTCACGGTCAGCGCAACTAGTCCTATCCGATCGTAAAGGTCACTGGGTTGGTATATGAGATTGTGTAACTATAGTCATTATTATGAAATAATTAATAACTATAAATTATTGACTATAATACATCACCTAGGGATTGAAGCTGGAAATAAAGTGCAAGGATGCACTAGTATTGTCACATTACTTTTCAATGTACAATATGTAATATTCACCCTATCATTTGGAGTCAAACATGACTTCAAATTAATCCCTTTTCAAGGAGCTAAAAATCAACGAAGTTAATCATGTAATAACCAAGATTAGGATTATATATAATATAATAATTATAATTACTATTATTGAAAAATATATATAAAGTTGACAGCTGATGAAAACTTTATATACATACACCCACATCACATATAAGTAATTTGTATTCGGTTTTCTTTACAATTATTCTTTTTTAATTATTGTTATGGATATGTGTATGTTATCTATAATTTGAATATGTTACCTAACTTTTCTTATATTATGCCTACTTGTTAATCAATCGAGAATAAAAAACTATTATATATATATATATATATATATATATATATATATATATATATATATATATATATATATATATATATATAAAATATAAAAGTTAATTTAAAAGTTTCGATATATATATATATATATATATATATATATATATATATATATATATATACATATATATATATATATATATTTATATATATATATATATATATATATATATATATATATATATATATATATATATACATATATATATATATATATATATATATATATATATATATATATATATATATATATGTATATATATATATATATATATATATATATATATATATATATATATATATATATATATATATATATATATATATATATATATAAATACACATATATAATATACAATTTGGAATAAGATCTGATATGTTGTTTGTAAAAATCGGCTGGAGCAAAATTGCCTTCATAGTAACGGATTAATTATTTCCAAAATTAGCTAAATCGTTTCGATTTCCATTCTAATTATCTGGTATATAACACAATATTCACAAACTTCGTACTCCCGCTCCCAACTCCTTACGATTCATCTTCTATTTGTATAAAATTTAGACTCATACACGTCTATTTCCATTATTCATAAGCATCCAATGAATTAATTCTTGGAGCACGAACGTGTTACCCTGTCAAGGTCGTATCACGGTGATTAGATCGTCCAAGGTGTCTTGCGTGCGCCATCTGGATGACGTCATTCGGCGTTATCACTCGAGCATTATCTACCGTCCTATGACCTTGACACTGTCCCTGAATTGCTCTTGATTTAGCTCGGCTCAGGTCCCTCGATCGATTCCCTTGCAATGCAATACACACACACATACACCCTGGGTTGACCCACATTTATGGGACACATGCAAGAGATAATGGTTGTTTACGCCACGGGTTGTACTCAGTAGAGTGCCATCAATCTTTGTCATAACAATCCGAAAGACGAGGTGGGAGACGGAGAGAAAGAGAAGAGAATGTGTAGCTAATCGATCGAGTGATAATGGGTTTGGCTCCGTATTATAATGAACTTGAAGGAATTGTAAATGTCACAGTCTTGTAATTGCCTTAATTATATTGTGAGGGAGAAACATTTTAGCATTATTAACTCACATTATTCGACTTTGATGAGAAAATATTAGACCAACATACATGAAGGGTATAGACACTTGGTTGTAGTAGTAACATCATTTGATTGGTCAGAAATTGGAAATCTTATCATAACATCATCTCATATATTATTCACCGACGCCGAAATTATTTGAGAAATAATTCGGTTTGTCCTGATTTTGTGACTGCAAAAATACGCTGAAATGAACAGGATATTTGTTTTTGTGGAAATATGTGTAATTTTGTCAATTCCTTTTGAAATTTTGAAGAACACAAAACACGGAAAATTATCTAGAGTTGGAGGTTCCGAACGATCGGATGGATCTCCCTCCCTCCCAACCACCCACCCACTCACTCACCTAATATATATATATATATATATATATATATATATATATATATATATATATATATATATATATATATATATATATATATATAGGCATATATATATACATATATATATATATATATATATATATATATATATATATATATATATATGTATATATATATATATATATATATATATATATATATATATATATATATATATATATATATATATATATATATATGTATATATATATATATATATATGTATATATATTATATATATCCTACAGCGACTTCATCCACTATCGTGAATTCATGTATATAGGCTTGTAGTAGCGAAATTTGGTTGTGCAAGTCAATCAATACTTATTTTTATTTGTATAGTTGTATATATTTGTATATAGATGGATGAAACCTTCAACCTGACTGAGTAACCAACCAAGTAAACTAACTATTAACTAATCAACTTTAAACTAAAACTTTGAAGAGTTAAAACTCTTTGTGGATCTATTTATGAGAACAGACTTGAACATATTTTACGTGAAGGACTCGGTCGGTGACGTAATTCAAAATAATAAATACGATATAACCTTAACTAATTTTAGTGGCCGTTCGCAATTTAGTTGACACTATTTTTTATTAAAAAAACATTTCTGGTATATTTCTTAGAAAATAAGAGAACTAATGCTTCAAATGAAATAACCTATGATTTCGTGTGCAAAAGGTAATCCAAAAAATACTTCATATAGTGGAAAATCCTCCGTCTTCGGCGAAAAAAGGTAAACTTATATTCACATCGTATTATTTTGATTTGTGTCTCGTATTTTCCAATTTATAAAGTGACAGTACTTCTCATCTTACCGTATAGTGAGTGCTTGGTGTATGTATATCATACATTTTGTAATATGTACCTGGCTCTGCATAATTTTGCTCTACTCATAATACACAATTAATCACATTATTATAAATGTTATAAAAACAAATGATCTCAAAATGGAGAACAATTATTTTTAATTAACAATCTATATTAGTCCTTCGGAAGAATTGCTAGCCATATATAAGTATAAATACCCTGCTCACTTATAAATATAACACATTACTGAAGAGATGGAAGGAATTGCAGCGTTTTGTAATTTTCCATGATATTACGTAAGAAAATATTCGCAATATACATATTGTCTTGTCAATATATTATAAGTACTTCAAGCCTTGTATAGTTCCAGCTCTGGTTATTGTCATTCAGGATGAACATCGAGAATAATTAAATTTTATTCAATTGTTGACATACATTTTCCCTCTGATGATCGGATTCAGGTCCGTGATTTCTGTATCATCACATTTTTATACGCAACTTTATAATGATATTTTTATATGATATTTTCAGAAGATCAAGATAATAAGAAGATTCAAGATTTTTTCTCCCAAGTGTGAATGATCGAATTATTTTTTAACCCTAAAATTATTACCTCAGGATTTATTGTTTTTTAAATGGATCATCTTATTTTTAATTATTCTCTGGGGTGGTAAAATCGCTCATGTGGTACCCCGTTCAAACGATCCATCGTTAGATGGAAAGATCCGCCATCCGTAGCTTTAATTGAGGAACAAAGATTTTGTATCAAGTTTTGACGTTATAAAAAAAATATACGTATAAAACATACAAATCTATTGGATGAATGTAATGTGATGTGTGTGTGTGTGTTTGAGCTAGATGTGATTCGGATTGATACAGTCCGTATTTATAAGAAAACTGAAACTACTTCATTACTTTCATTTTTAAATTTAAAAAAAAAGTTGATTGATGTAATTTATGAATCCAACAATTATTTCATTGGCTTATATGACAAAACAACCCACTGGAATAATAACTAACATCTATCGGTTTAGAATGAATGATTAAGGAGATTTTGCGTTAATGATATGAAGGTTTTCAAAGGTAATGGGGAGGATAGTCGGAGGCGGTTGTGGTCTATTTTGCAGAAACCATGCATCCCGGCATTCACCTCGGTTATAATCACAATCGAGCTAGCTCGATTATCTGTGTCACAACCTCAGAATTTGTTTGTTTGCCTCCCTCCCCCCCCCCCCCCCTCCCCCAACACAATCAGTCCACCAGCAAACTGTTCTATAGTTGCTGTGGTAACCACATGATACTTTTGGTAAACATGACACTTTTATCCACGAAAGAAAAATCTTATCTATACCAATTAAATAATTGTAAAAACTCTAGTAATTATACGAAGTCATATAATACGTCACATGATATGAAAATGCAGCTGGGTTTCTTATCGTAAGCTGTAACTCATACCAAAAAATCATTATACTCTGAAATGATCATAGCTATACAAATATAATGATGCTGTTTGTGTTTTGACATGTTGGTCGATGAGCTTCTCCTTTCTTGTATACAAGTGAATGGGTCTATCTTTCTATATAGGCCTACTCCAGACACGACCAACGAATATGATTATTAAATATTGCCCTTCTATATTTCACCTCCCATTTTTCAATATATCGACAGCATAGGAAATAGTAAAATTTTCGTGGTTTCCATCATTTGAAATTTCGTAATGAATAGATAGAATTTTATTTTTTTCTGTCGAACAGCAATTATATGCGTACTTTTTGTGTTTCACAACCAGGACAACCCGATTTTATTTTACAGTACCGGGTAACTTGAAAGTTACACTGAAAAATACCAAGTCCAGTTAGCAGTTATCCGAGAGTTGGTGAAAACAAATATCCAAGGTAACCATGGTGATAACAACTTTTATCTGCCAGTTGGAGCTACTCCCACATTGGTAATACCGGGCCTAAAACACATGTTTTAATTGTTTTGGTTTAGATTCTAATTTGCGTCCATATTCTATGTATCCAAATCCAACGCTATAGAGCCACATTATTATAGGAGTATAACATGACAACAACCTATCTACATTTGACGTTTTTTCAGTTTATTGTTTGCGCCCCCTTTTTCTTCACAGTTCACACCTACATTTCGTATCTCATAAAAAATCTATTTTCTCTATAATAATGTCCCATTTATGTTTTAAAACAACGTTTATTATTATTATCGTGATTTTCTCAGTTGTGATTGATACCATTACACTGGAATCTTTTTAAGAACTTCAAATAAATTCAGACCGAAATTCTCAATCGTCAATGTTACAGGATAGGCACAACAGCTGATGAAAGAGACGGCAGTTGTTTGCGAATCACTGTAAAGAATATGCTCGGAAAAACGTGAAAAAATAACTCCGGAAAAAATGGCTCAAAATTTTTAGTGGAAAAATAATCCTGGATAAATATCCCCTGTGAGTAAGATTTGGACGAACAAAAAAGGAGCGGACAGGCAAACTCGAGCCATACCTATAACGTAACCTAATTCTTACAGAAAAATTAAAACACTATTCAAGTGGGGCCGAAAGACGATCTGTAGGCATACGTGTATTCTATGATAAAGTGTTGAACTAGTCCTGAGACGGGTGGACCAGTGACTTACACGCTTTAACCATCATACATACATGAGACCAATGTATACGATTCCCGCCATGGTTCGCCATCCATGACAGAGGATTTTCGTAGTTTCCCTCGGTTTCCCCAGTCGTTAAGGTAAACCTAGAGGATACTATAGTAGGCCACGACCGACTCCAATTTCCGCTTTCCAAAAACGCCTAATAAAATAACCTCTCAACTCCTCATCATCTCAGTCATCTTTCACCAACGCCAATAGATCTCAGTTATCATTACAGTAGGCCTACGTCGTTAAAATTAATATAAATGAATAATATATAATATTTCAAAGATCCATGGTTTCAACAAAATAAACTACAAGTAGCACATATAATTTACTGAAGAAATTTCAGCAATTACCAGATTTGATCTTGTTCATATTGGAAGTTTTCAGCAGAAAATATTTTTTCCGTGGATTTTTTTTTCGGGATATATTTTCCGTGGATATTTTTCCCGCTTACGGTCGTTTGGAATCATCATTTTGCCTTTCCTGTACGCTGAGAAATCAATAAGGAAGGAGTATAATATGCATCAAACAGTAATAACGTGATGATCGTCCTGAATGCCGTATACAGAGCGCCAAAAAAAAATTAAACAACCCGAATAATGAATATGGTCAATTTGTTCGCCCTACGAACTGGTGAAAATGTGTGTAGTGTCTTACTCACAGATTTCTGTGTCACCTTTGAATCTATCAGATTTCCAAGTACTCACTGAAAAGTAATATATAGAGAATGCTTTGATTAATTAAATATACATTTCTTCGAACCAGGAAGCTGTTTAGAAATGGTGAACACTGAACAGTCAAGGTCAGAGATAAGAGAAGAGGAATGATTGCGTGTAATTGAACAAATCTTACAAAACTTGAACTTGAAACAAGGTCTGGCAGTCAGCCATGTTGTTTGCAGTCGTATTGACCTTGGCTAATTATGAGCCGTTGGCAGGGTGACAAAGGGGGATAATTCTCAGTAAGGTCTCGACGAAGGAGTCGAATGTGCTTACGAGATATTCGTAGGGGATGACTTATATCGTCCGTATCTCGACTACTCACGAAACATTACATTTTATTAATATGCTTTTTCTTGGAGATTGGAGACAGGAATTGCAGGTAAAACATGTATTCCGTCTGCAAGTATCATAAAATCCAAGCGTAATTACTCACAATGTGCGTGTACAACCTGTCCTTATTCATAAAAACCTTCTCATATTATTTAATTTCAACAAGTACTATGGTAATAATTAGGATTGGTCTTGCGAAAAAGCTCGCAAAGCTTCAATACATTAATGAAATTAATTCATGTTGGATTTAAAATTTAAATGTAATTTGATAGGGCCTACTATAATAAATAATAATGATGGCAAATATGCAAATCCTCTTCCACCCCTTCCCACCCCCCTTCTACACACATATCAGCTTCACGTGAATTCCCACATCTCCAACTTTTCAATTGACAAAATTGCAATGAAAACTTTGATCGTTAGTTCTCATAAGAGTGACCCTGACCTTGATTGCGGATCTATATTTATTGACATCGTGACGTAAACGAGGATTAGGATGCATGCTCCGGGATGGCAGGGAATATGATCCTACAGCGACTGTGAAACCCCCGAGCGCTAGCTGTGGTGGATAGAGGATCTGGACGATCGAAACGGCCAACTTTAGTACAGGAAGTTGTAGAAGTAGAACAAATCTAGTTCCGCGTGGTTCTGGGATAGATCGTAAAACTCTCATTCGAGATGAGCATGTAGGGCTTACGAGGCCCGGGCCTAGGGCACCAAATATTTAAGGGGTGCCAAATTTTTACCAGCCCATTGAAATTGATAAATACATTATTATGTAAAGTTGTATTTATTCAAAAAGAATTGTATTCAATATTATCATTCGTAGGCCTATTGTGATGCCAACTCATGAACAAAGTGAGTATTAAAAACAAAACTCAAAACATATTGATTAAAAACTATTTATTTGATGGTAAATTATTATTGAATTAAACGGGTGGGGAGAGGGTGGGGTCAATAATTTTAGGGATGCAAAATGTCTGAAACGGCCCTGTGAGAATTACTATCGTGTAATTGACATTTTTTTTAGGGTTAAGAGGTTTATCGAACACTGTATAATGATAAGAGAGATATTGGCATTGATTGGATGATGAATGCGATGGCGGGAAATGACAAAATGTAATTTCATTAGATATTTTAAGCTCTGGGAAGGAAACGGTCATGGTCTGAACTTATAAGGAATCATCCCAGTATCCCAGTATCATCTACTTGACTATCCCACCAACAGCTAGGTTACTTGAGGATACGAATGAGCGGATGTAGATTGTAGATGATGCTCACAAAAACCCTTGACTTATGCAGGATGCGAACTCAGGCCTGACTTGACTTCACAGTGTCTAAAACAGTGGATTAGCTGAATAAGCCATGAGGGGAGGCTTTGACAAGAGAGAGAAACCACGAAAAATCTGTTTGTCGTTACGGTTGACTTTGGCGGGGCTCGAGCTCATGGTTCCCTGACTGACTCGCGTGCTAGCAATTAATGCCATCTGATTCCCTTTTTCAGGACATCGTCGACTTGGAACATTACAACTGGGCAAACGTTAGCATAGGCCTATAGCCCTATGAGTTGTAAGAATAGCGAGAGTATAGAATGAGACGACACGTATAGGCCTAATTTTTTTTCCGATGAAATGGTTGGTCTGATTAATGTGAATATTTGTAATGAATATATTAATTCTATTGTCCAATCTCAAATATCAAGAATTTAATTTTTGTGTTATTCTTCCTTGCTGGCTTTTCTTTTTTAATTTTGAACTTTTCTCAAATAAAAACTGATTCAACCGATTCTATCGAAAAACACTACAGTTCAAAGTTTTATAATTTGGATGTTGTCATAAAAAGTTTTCTGATGGTTAATTGAACGCTCTAACAGCACTGATAACAAAAATAAAACACGCTGAGAGAAAGCTCCATAAGAGTCGAATGGAGATCTTCATTAGCTCATCTATAAATATTATTATTCCACAATGACGATGACGGTTATCTCTTTGTTGTGTTTGAGATTTATAACAGCATCAAACTTGCAGACAATAAAAATCACTGTTTTTTGTACTCAAATTAATCATGTCGAGTTTCAAAACACAATCTGTATGAAATGTCATTGAGATACGAAATACAGATAATATAATTTCCTAAACGTTTATCCAAGTTGATCATACTTTTCTTAATTTCCCAATCCATTTTTTTATAAATAAGAATAACAAAAATTTCGTATTGATTATACATATATATATATATATATATATATATATATATATATATATATATATATATATATATATATATATATTTATATATATATATACATATATATATATATATATATATATATATATATATATATATATATATTCCAACGAAGTCTGGCAGTGGCTTCATTTATTATTCGTATTGCGTAACGAAACAAAATGATTCATAATATAACGATAGAAATGAAACTGGTTTCAAGATCAAGGTTATAGTATTTTATTTCCACCTTAATCAAGTGACTAACAATAAACTTTGTCCCTTGGACCCAACTACAGTTGCAAAACACGAATCAACGAGGCACGAGTTCGTGCTATCTGCGGTATGCCACGAGGTCGCACGGAGTTCACAACTCGAGTACGCTTGGGTGGAAATTAATTAATTAACTAATTAATTAACAATTAAGAAATACCGGGACAGGGCGCCAACCAGGGCTGTACGCGAGGCCCGGGCCTAGGGGGACAAATATTTAAGGGGCGTCAAATTTTCACCAGCCCATTGTAATCATTGAACACATTAATAATTATTATATATAAAGTTGTATTTATACGAAAAGAAGTGTATTTAATGTTATACATTCGTAGTGTGAGATATTAACTCCTGAATGAAGAAAGTACGGTATATTAAAAAACAATGGTCAAAGAATATTTATTAATATTTATACATTTATTTATTTATCATTTATTTAGAATATTTATTTATTTATTGATATTTATTAATTATATTTATTTAAAATCTATGTATTTGATGATAAATTGCTTATAATTAAATGGGGGGGGGGGGACATTTTCGGGCATATGGGTGCAAAATGACGATTACCTTCGTTGCAGTGGAATGATCCACCAATGCGAGGAAAAAATATTTTCAATTTGTAGACGCATAGAATATGTACCTATTATAATTATATAATATCAATAAAAGTACTAATATACAGTCAAACATTTACAAATTAAAAATTATACTTCCAACCGCTTGCTTTCACTTTTCACATTTTTTGTGCTTCAATTTTTTTTACCGAGACGAGTGGCCGAGTATTAATACTCTGAACCGTCATTCAGGAGACCCGGGTTCGATTCCCACCATGGTCGACCATGCTGACAGGGGTTTTTCGTGGTTTCCCTCTGTCGTTCAGGTTGACATTAGGGCCACAACAACAGGCCACGACCGTCTCTTTCTCACTATCCAAAAACACCTAATAAAATAACCTTTCATCTCAACATCCCACCATCTCATACATCATTCACCGATGCCAATAGATCGTAGTCGTTAAACCCAATATAAATGAATACAAATCAAACGTCTTACTTTAAAAATTGAACAAAATCAAATGGTCTATAAAAACCTTATTTTTTTGAAAAAAAAAATTAATTCATGACTTCGATTCATGATGGTACCCGACTTCATGACGGATTTTATGACCACCATTCATATCGTCATCGTCACCTTGAAGATTCATCCTCAGATTTATCTCTTTCTTGGATTGAATCTGTAAACTTCCACTATACTACAAAACATCTCCAAAAAAATACCATCGAGAATATTTTTGCTGATTATTTTTCGTATATTAAAAATAAGCAGGCCGTAAAGTTCTGGACGGTAAAAAATGTCAATTTATAAAAAAACCTTTCAAACGTGGCCGTCATTCATAATCCGATCAAAGCTTACAGCATTGTGTGACGAAATGCTACCTGTTGATAAATTCAGTACCGTCAAACACACTGGTACACTGGTACAATCAATACAAGTATAGACGTGTCACAACGTCGAGTTGTTACTTGAAACATGTTTTGAACACTTTCTTCTTCTATAATAACATCGAAACTTGATATAAAATCATTGTTCTCTAATCAAGGCTTGAAAGTAGGATCGTTTGGACGGGGCACGACAAGTGCGATATCTTACAAGTTACAACCCCCAAAAATGTAAAATCTAAATTTCTATAATTATTTTATCTATAATGCCTGGATAGTTCCCATACTATATTTCACGACCGCTTTTTTCTCACTATCCTTCTCACTATCTATACGGGACCTTCATCTCATCATCCCATCATCTCATTAATCTTTCATCCGACGCCAGTAGATCGTAACTAAAGCCGTTTTAAAAAATATATAATCATTTGTAATCATAGGTCAGCTAGACTTTGCTGATTAAACAGCAGTAGGAATAACAGCGGCAACGCCAACAACAACAACAACAACAACAACAACAACATCCACACCGCCAACACCACCACCACCTCCACCATCACCACAACTACCACCACCACCACTGACAACAACATGAGCTACAACTACAACAACAACAACAACTACAACTCAAAAACAAAGCCAGGATGGGTTACAAGTTCTTCAACATAGGCCTACTCAAGTCTTGCTTCAAATAGAGCTTGCCAACGCGAATGGTCATATTGTCTTGATGCATGCATGCATCAATTTTATTGATATAATTCTCAATTCATTTTACTTCAATTTTTCACTTGTCCTATGTTATTAATATGGTTAATTAATATTATAATAATTGCACGTTTTGTCATTGACATTAGTAACCGTTTTGTTACGACCGTGTTACGACAGACGTCGCCATATATTATTATATAGTCGCACTGTTACACTCTTATCCACGAGTGAGGAAGGTAACGATCGACAGTCCCCTCTATTCTACACTACTAGCGCGCAGATGGTTCGCCCATTCTTTCTTCGACACAAGTAAACGATAGTTGACAATAGTGGCAATCTTATTGCCTCAGACATGACCTCGCATACATGTAATCACATATTATTATCCGCTTTGTCAGCTTACATCGCTGTCGTCTTCATTATCGTCTCACTGTACATAATATGGCCTTCGAAGCAACACCAAGGTTAATGCAGTCATATTAGTTATGAACAATATTGGACAAACAAATTAGTCATTATCTTTATGGAGAACATAATATTAATAGCTTACGTAACGACATGATATGAATTACTTATATACTCAGACTTTTACTCATGTCAAATTATAAGTATATAGGTATGTTGGACATCCTAGTCGAGCATTTCCTTGGTACAATGCAACTTGCAGTGACGCGCACCCAAATTAAAATTATGTGTGAAATTTTGATTTCCTAATCCTTACTATTATTATTAGTATTATACTTATAATTACATATCACCTTACATATATATATATATATATATATATATATATATATATATATATATATATATATATATATATATATATATATATATATATATATATATTATAAATATGTATATATATATATATATATATATATATATATATATATATATATATATATATATATATATATATATATATATATATATATATGGGGACATATCGGACCCGGTTCGATCCCCGCCACCGTCCATCTTTACAGGGGTTTTTCGTGGTTTCCCTCTGTAGTCTAGGCTAATGCCGGGATGGTTCCCACAATATACGCCACGACCGCTTCCTTCCCACTATCCTTCCCACTACCCAGAAAAAACTTCATCTCATCATTCCGTCATCTCATTAATCATTCATCCGACGCCAATAGATCTTAGTAATCATTACAGTGCGTCATTAAAACCCATCAATATAAAAGAAGAAAAAAAAATTATATATATATCCATATATATATATATATATATATTTATATATATATATATATATATATATATATATATATATATATATATATATTTATATATATATATATATATATATATATATATATATATATATATATATATATATATATATATATATATATATGTATATATATGTATATATAGCCTATAGGCCTATATGTAAGTCTTGGTGATTCCTTTATACCGGCGTGAATATAGGTTTATTATTTGGTCTCTATAAGAATGAAGAATTTTTTTTAAATGTAAATAACCCATCCGAATTTGAAACTCGATTTTAAATAATTTTGTACACGCCCTCTATACCAATTGTACAAGTAATTCACCGATGCAATATAACCACGTCGGTGACTTGCCGTTAAACCCAAAAATCAATGTTTAATTAATGCATTCAAGTTTTTCCAAAAACAGCTGGTAATAAATTCTTCGTGAGAGACCTACATAGGATTCAATGATATTCTTTCATACATGAATTTTGATTCTGCAGAAACTCGACCGCGCATAATGAAGGGAAGGAATCGATCGAGGGACTGACAAAAAGACAAAATACTTGACGAATATTCTAGTACAAGTGTACAACTAAGAGGAAAAGGAAACGTTTACCGGCACTTGTAGCTGAGT
This sequence comes from Brachyptera risi, assembly GCA_964007535.1. Classification (NCBI taxonomy): domain Eukaryota; kingdom Metazoa; phylum Arthropoda; class Insecta; order Plecoptera; family Taeniopterygidae; genus Brachyptera; species Brachyptera risi. The sequence goes on along the minus strand of OZ023332.1, from coordinate 25,867,990 downwards.
GGTTAACGCACTTGCTTCATGTGACCCTGGAGGCAGTGGGCATATCGGATCCGGTTCGATCCCTGCCACCGTCCATCTTTACAGTTTTTTTTCGTGGTTTTCCTCTGTAGTCTAGGCTAATGTCGGGATGGTTCCCACAATATAGGCCACGACCTCTTCCTTCCCACTATCCTTCTCATTACCCATACATCTTCATCTCATCATCCCATCATCTCATTCATCATTCATCCGTCGCCAATAGATCTTAATCATCATTACAGTGCGTCGTTGAAACCCAATATAAAAAAAGGAAACGTCTTGAACCAGCGATCAAACCTGTTTTGTCTTCACAATAGAAATTCCTCGTTTTCGGTGGAGGTGCCGTATTTTATCTTCACGAGAGAATCTACGACAAAAGTATTGTGTGGATTTACTATATACTGGCTCATTTCCTACTTTAAAAACTTTAGAATTGACAAACGTGACCATGTGCAAAACAATTTTATTGAAATAACAAATAACTAATTGAAATGTGAAAGGCGAAATACTTCAAAAAACTGGACGAGCGCGTGGTAACCCGTTGTTCTGCTCGTTTCTGTGGCACTACCACTATGTGCGGGTATCAATCCACAACAGAATCATGACTGAACAGAATCTTATTGAGGTCCTGATTACAAAATCCAGTTTACTTCATTCTGTGAGTTAAATCATGGGTAACCATGGTGATAACGAATGCAGTTAAAGCTGTTGTATATATACCATTCAAGTGTATAGTTATATATAATTTAGCTTGTTTGTTGGTGTATAGTTGTACCACAGATAATCGAGCTCGTTTATCTGTGGTTGTATTCAGAGCAGAGCTGTAACTGCCAGATAACTGCCTTTTCTCATGTTGGAATTTCGGTCTCGAGTAAAATATATTTAATCACTGTAGGCCAATAATTATGAAAATAAATGGTACCAATGATTATTTGGGATTTGGAATTGTCTCAGTGAGAACTATTATTGCTATAGACATACGGTAGAGAAATTAAAAAATTTACAAATTATATACGAATTAGGTGTAATTTAATAGGCCTATATTAATACTACCACTGATAACTTATAATTGATATTTGAAATTTCTATAGCAGGGTATATTATTTTGAATTAAAATCATTCCCAAATAATTCGCGTAGGTCTACAGAACAATGTGTGTTAATTAAACTGAGGAGAGTGGTCGAGTGGCGAGCACACTGAACCGTCATCAGGGGACCGGGTTTCGTTTTGATTCCCGCCATGGTCGACCATTCTCACATGGTGTTTTTCTTGATTTCCCTCAGTCGTTCAGGTCAATACTGAGATGATTCCTTAACAACAGGCCACGACCGACTCCTTCCCACTATACAAAATCACATACAATAAAATAACCTCTCAATGGCTTTCATCTCACCGTCCCATCATTTCATATAGGCTATCATTCAGCGACGCCAATAAATCGTAGTCATCAGTACAGTGCGTCGGTTAACTCAATATAAATAAATATAAATACAAATTTCTGATAAATTCTAGGAACATATACAGATAAAAATGACCCCCAGGAAAAAAGCAAGTATAAAACTATTAACTATCTCTTCCTGCATGAGCGTTGACAATATATTAAACCGAATTAAAAACCAATAAGTATTAACTTGTTCCATTTGAGGTAACTTTCAAATAAAACCTTGCCCTAAGCGAATTTTAGAGACAACTTCATCAAAATTGATAACAGTGTCTAACAAATCTAATCTACCATTTTCCACTCGGTAAAATAGTTCTCAAAAGATTTGTTATGGTTTGCATAACTTGACCAGCACTTCATTCAACTGTCAATAGTTCTAAGCACACTATGCGCCTTCTTATATTACATAAGAGGACCATAATTTCAGAAGTTATTACCTCGTTCAAAGAGCCCAAGGTGACCTATTGCGAGAACGAATCCAGTCGTGTATTATATTATATCCTTATATGATGAGCCCAAATTATGTCGGGCACATACGAAACCAATATTGTAAATTAAACTTTGATTTCATAAATGTTAAGAGTATTTAAATAATGATGATAACCGTAGTAAAAATGTTTAATAATTATGTTTAATCTTCACGATGTTATTTGATCGCTCATTGAAACAATGAAAACATTTTTATGTGTTAGTCAAAAAAAAAAAAAATTGGCTTATGAATGATACCTGGCGAGTAAACCCACATCAATTTCCTGATGCATTAGTCATTAGTGGGTATTTTGTATTTTGATGTATGTAATAATAAGTAGAAATAAGCTGAAGGAAAAAAATATACTGTAATTTAAAAAATAATAGAAATGTTAACTAATTAAATTCATGAAACTGATATTCATTATCTGGTTGGCTTATATATAAACACACACACACATATATATATATATATATATATATATATATATATATATATATACATATATATATATATATATATATATATATATATATATATATATATATATGTATTGTATATATTTATTTATATATATATATATATATATATATATATATATATATATATATATATATGTGTGTATTGTATATATTTATTTATATATATATATATATATATATATATATATATATATATATATATATATATATATATATATATATATATATATATATATATATATATGTGTGTGTGTATTGTATATATTTATTTATTCATATATATATATATATATATATATATATATATATATATATATATATATATATATATATATATATATATATGTATCGAGAGGACAATGCTCGCGGATTTCGAATTTTGTATTTTTGAGGAGAGTTAGATGTCGATGCCCTATGCTCTTGACATTGAAGAACCGATTAACAACCACGTGTGCCGCCGCTAACAGCAGCCGCTAGAGGGCAGCACTATATAGGCCTACAATACTCGCTCCACACGAGAATAGTAACGTAAGAGTTGGCAGTCATCAAAAATATATTCATTTATTAATATTGGGTTTAACGACGCACTGTACTGAAGATTAAGATCTTTAGGCGTCGCTGAATGATATATGAGATGGTGAGATGATGAGATGTAAAAGGTTATTTTAGTAGGTGTTTTTGGAATAGTGTGATCTGTGAAGTAGTCGGTCGTGGCCTGTTGTTAATGAACTATCCCAGTATCAACCTGAACAACATAGGTAAACCACGAAAAAATACTGTTTGTATGGTCGACCATGGCGGCGATCGAACCCCGCTATCCTGAATAACGGTACGAGTATGCTAAAGTCACTCGACCATTCGTATCAAAAATATTTATAGGGGGTATCAGGCCTACATGGTTTCGTTATTATGTTAGGTTGTTATGTTATATTATATCTGAAGCGGTAAGATCACCCTTGTAGTGCCCTATCCGAACGCTTCTACCTTCCAACCTTAACCTTAATCGGAGAACAAGAATTTTGTAAGTTTCAAAGTTGATGGGAAAAAAATACACACGATTAAGTGCATGTATCTCTGACATCTGTACACTATTTAACACCAAACTATAGCTGTATTTGGGAAATTTTCATAACTTTTATCTCTTTTTTCACTTTTGTAGAATGAAATTTTCAAAATTGTATCATTTGTATGAGTTTATAAGTATATACAAGTTGCCTGTTTCTAACCTTGCGCATGTCTATATAGGCCTAGTGTTTTATTTACTGCTGACTGATCGGGTGCAGGTGATGGTTATATATTTTTTCCACTGTGCATGGAATGGCTAAAGATGTATTTTTGTTAAATTTATTAGATTTTAAGTTTTATTTTTGTGTGATATTAATAAGTTTGTACATAATTTATTACTGTATCAATGTACTATAACTGGAGAAAAATACGACGATGTAGAAATGTCAAAAAAATATGAATAAAAGAAATTCAAACATAGAAAAAATCTAGTTCTGAAAGGCGCAATTTTTTGAATTAATTAAAATTTAAAGTTAGTGTATTGGGGTAATATCGATATTAGGTATTATATAACATGAATATCGTTAGTCGTTGGTTATCAAGACGATCGATATTCTATATTAGGCCTATAACTATGAGTTCGATGTTATTTTCAGATTTTAGCAACATGAATATAAGGCAAGTTTGTTTATCACATTATGGAAAAAGCTCTGCGTGTCAATTTTTGGTTCAAAAATCTGATGGACCACTTTTGAAAAAAATTAATGTCGAAATTTTGATGAGCCCCGTAAGAATGAGACCGCGATTAGAAAGTTATATAGGTTATGACGCCCTCGGTGGCTCAGTAAGCTATAGGCACTACTTCAGAAACTGAAGTCACTTTTGGGCGTGGGTTCGAGCCCCGCATAAGATATGGGTTTTTGTGAACGACCTTTCACTCATCATCACTTCCTACTTCATTATCACCTGCTCATTCTTGCCCCCGTATAACCTAGCTTTTGGTGGGGTCCTTAGGCAAACAATAATCACCATCAATCATATAGACAGGAAGTTATACAATTGTATCCACTAAAGAAGGTCATCTACCGACTGAATAATGTACAACCTTCGTTCATTTCATGATCTTGTTACAAATTTAATTAAGGATTTGATGCGTTTTAAAAATAAAGTTGCGTTTTATATCATAGATAGCGTCCTGAAAATTCAAATGAACCTACATTTTTTACATTTTTTCATTTAGTTTAACCGACGCACTGTACTGATGATTAAGATCTATTGGCGTCGGTGAATGACGATAAATTGTACGAATTTCTTCTATATTGCATTACGCGTTTATCGTTTAGATTCAATTAGATACTGGTATATAACCTTCTCATTCATAGAAAAAACAGGAATACAAAAATACGTGTTTACATAATTTTTTCACCCAGCACTTTTTCCAACGACATTGAAGTCTTCTTTGTAGAGCACGTCTCACACACACAAAAAAAAAAACAGTACACCAGGCAACCGAATAAGAGTTGAGGAAAGGATCAATAATCCGATTCACAAAGTTGTATGTCTTAAAAAACAATGCATGTAAATGGTAACCATAATGGGAACGACTCATTTAAGGTATTGTGCCTTAAATTTTCATCTATTACACTTAATTTCATATTGTTTCTTCACGGATAACAAAATATTCAATATTATTGATTTTAAAGCAGGCACCTAATTCTGATAACTAGGCAAACGCGAAATATGCGTTGTAAGATGAGCGAGATATCTGAATAAGGTATAATAACAGTCCTACATTTGCTACTTTATCGACTCTGGTATTCTACACACTTTGTCCCTCATTCAATTGCTACTTTATCTTCTCTGGTATTCTACACACCTTGACGAGTATGAAGAATATTCAATGCTTGGGTAAATATCGAATCTAGGAAGCAGTGAATTTTGGCTCATTTCCATATATTTGATGTCTAAAAACAAATCTAAAAACAGTTATTTGAATTTATTTCTTCAAAACGGCTGATTCAAATTGCTTAAAAAATGGTGGTTATGTGTATCATCTATGTTTGAACACTTGGAGAGAATTTTATTCTTTTCGGAGAGGTTTTATTTTTTCAAATTTTCTCACCCAGCCTAATCTTATGGGGTTAATAAAAACTTTGACATGATATTTCTCAAAATCTAACCGACCGATTCATTCCAAAAACTATACAGTTTTAAGTTGTAGAAGTTGGCCCGTAAAAACAAAGTTTCATGTTGATCAGTCAAACCTTGCGACCTGTGCAGTGCCCACAAACAAACAAAAAAAAAAAAAAAAAAAAAAAAAAACACAGACAAAGCCCTATAAGAGTGGGATGGAAACTTCGCTACGCTCATCTAATTACCACACACCTGATCAAATCATCGACACCGCTTTTCAATGTACTCAACATTTCCAAACATGTTGAAAATTCATCTTCTAATTCACTGTCCATTACGATATCAACTATTACGACAAAAACTATTACCGACAGCTATTTTCTTTCAGTGCATTAATCAAGTTTTGCAACATTTAACCGCAACAGTAATATTTTTCCAATCACAATAATGTGAAAAACGAATCCGCATGATCGCATCGGTGTGATCCGAAAGATAACAAAACGTATGACATGGTTTTAAAAGTACCCCATCAATGATTGTGATACTGTGCAGAATATGAACGAGAATGACGTTCACCATTTATAGTCAAGCGTCCGTGTAGTCACCTCGCAATTTCCATTCTAATAAGCCTATACGCAATGTATAATATATTTTGAAATAAAAATGAATCAGAAGAAGACTGTTGCTGTTGTTAAAGGCCGTAAACGGCGTGAATATATAAAGACGAGAACGAAGTGGTGTCTGAAATATTTCACTGAATTCTTGACGGAATCATCTTTCCATGGAGTTGCCTATTTCGTCTACATCAAACAACGTCCTTTGGAAGTGTAAGTGTATCCACGCCAATATAGTGTGGTCCTATATAACGACTTGAAAATCACTATGCGGACATTTCATTTGGTTATTGGTAGCCGAATAAAAATTGAAATTAGTGTCGTAGAAGTTTAATGAGAAAAATATTGTTCATAATCGAGGAATGATGAATTAATTTAATTTAGTATTTAATATTTAAGAGCAAATGGGAGTCGCTCAAGATGCATTGAGGGTATTTTTTCATCGAACCAACGCAACCGTTATCAAAATATGTCAATATTTATATATAAAATATCAGTATTTTTGGTGATAACTTTTGAACAGTATGAAAAATCAAAATTCTAACTGGGGGGAAACACAGATATTTGCAATACGTTCGAGACGGTTCAAGTAAAAACTATTTAACCTATTTCGCATAATTTTTACTGGTATGTAGGCATTGCAGCTAAAAACACTTTTAATCAGTTCTAATCAAATTCGCTCTGTAATTATTGGTTGCAATTATACATCTTCTACTGAGTACTGCATCATGATGATATGATCATCTAATCACTGGTTTGTGCCTGATTGCGTATCTAGAGAGATTCTGAAAAAAACTATCACTGAAGAGTGAAGTTGCCACCGTATGCTTGGACAGTGTTTCCCAATGAACCTTATTTTTGCCTGCCTCAATTTTCACCGACTCTATATAGTGTGTAAACGCGAGTGCTAGAAATTAACCTAAAAAACCTAACAAAGACATCGTAAATTCGACCTATTACCTACACTTATATAGTGTAACCTAAAACTACAAGTGAAAAACAACAAGTGACAACAGACAAGTGTTGACCCTAAAGCTACTAGAATAAAATGGCATGAAAAGACAGATAGCATATTTTATGGTTCTGGATGTGTTACAACCAGGGAACCAAATTGCACATAATCAAATTAGCTCATCTTGTTAACTCTTACCGCCTCGTTCTTGCATGGCTCTTCTGGATCTAAATCTTGACCACAACCTATCTTGACAAATAATAAATAAATTGATAACAATTGAGCCAACTTAGAGCAGCTATTAGTATATTATACTGAATTTTGCAAAGACAATGTATATGTCTGAATTCATGCAAAACGAATTACTAATATTGGGCGCAATAAAATAAACACATCCCTACAATGGGATTTTTTTTTTCTAGGATTCTATACGTGCGTTGAGATGAGAAAGCAGTGAGTGTAATTTAAATACCAAGTCGGTTGTGTTTTGTAGAGCTACCGCGGAATTTTATGAATATTGGAACGCGTCTAGACCATAGATATGTCTAGACCTACAAGGGTTTGAAATGCTATAATATGATTTACCAAAGAATACCCTTTCTTTGGTCTTATTGGTCCATATTATTTGGTCTTTCGTACTATGGCCATATTTGTTGCATATTAAAAATGAAGCTCCTTGCTTGTAGCTTTGATGAACAAAATGAATTGAGGTCTTGATAGATTTATAATAAGACATATTATTAGTTTGTTTGCTCAACGGGAATGACTCGACCAAAGGTTATTCGGGAGATAGATTTATACATATTTCTTGAACGAAGTGAAACGCTTTCAGCTCCCGAAACTTCATGTATTTTTTTTTGCGTCTCCAAATAAAATAAAAAATATATTCGTCAGCCGGCCACAAGATCATTGTCATTGTATTACCAATTACCCACTCGACCACATGCATCTCAAAGCATATTTGGCGTTTTCACGTAATTCAGGATTCATGAAGCACTAAGCAAACGCAGCTTCTGCTTTGTGTAAAACGAGCGAGATATTTGTATATGAAACTTTCATTTTGACATATTTGTATTTGTTATGTGCAGCTCTGATTGATTGTAGGCCTACTTACTACCTGTTGATCATTTTAATGGATTTATCGACCAAAAACTTTCTTCTTCTTCTTTACGAAACGGCTGATCCGATTTTGGTGAAAGTTGTAATAATGTGTACCATTCTTGTGTTTAAATTTGGTAAAAATTCAAATAATATCGAAGACTTTTCCAGGTTTTCTTCTCTAGAGATGAAAATCTGGTTTCTGGGTTATTTTCTTATGGGGTATTTCTAAATTTCGTAATATTATTACAATGGCTTTCCTCAGAAGTATTCCAACCGATTTGGTCTCAAAACTGTACTGTATCTATACTATATATCTATCTGTATGTACTGTATCTGTTCTGTATGTGTCTATGTGAATGAAGGAAGATCATGATGTATCACAACTTGTTTTTGTTTGACTGTTGTGCGCGAACAAAACAAAAAAAAGACTTTTTTTTTAATTTTGCCTTCACATCATCCTTTTTGCCACACATTTTGCCTTGCATCGACATCATGTAATAATCTATATTTTCTTCTGTAATGTTTAGACTGTTCTGGCTACTGATTTGGCTTGGCGCTGTTTATGGTGCACTGTCAGTCGTCAAGTCGAATTGGGATAGATTCCAATTATACCCAACAGTCATATCAATGGACAGGAATTTCATGGAATTTAATACGACTTTCCCATCGATGACTGTCTGCGAGCAAGGACATTACAATAAAACAAGAGGAGATAATTTCATAAATAAGTAGGCCCCATTCGATACTAAAATCAATAATATGGAATGAATATTATCATATTATTTAAAAAGCGTGTCTATATAGACTCTTTTTTAACTTTGTTCTTTTCTTGGAATACAGAACATGGGGAAAAGACAACAAGAAGCGAGAATATTATCGAAAGTTCTTGCAAACTGTGGCCAATGTTTCTTATGATAATTTGGACAAATTCCAGGCTTTTGACAATGACACCTCTATTCCTCAGATTGGATACTATCAAATACTTCAACAAGTTAGTAGAAAAATAAATATATCAAATATTATATTTGGTTTGTGTGAATGGTTTTTTTTGTAGGTGGTGATGATTGATGTTTTGTAGGTGGTGGTGTATTATTAATTTATTATCAATTATATGTATTTATATTATAAGATCTATTTGCGTCGGATTAATGATTAATGGTATGATGGAATGATGAGCTGAAGGCGAGATGGCGGATGAATAGGTGAAGTTTTTTATAGGTAATGAGAAGGATATAGTGGGAAGAAAGCGGTCATGGCTTATATTGTAGGAACCATCCCGGCATATAACCTGTAGGCCACAGAGGAAAACCACCGAAAAACGGTAGAACCTTTGTAAAGTACGGTGGCGGGGATCGAAGCGACGGCAAAAGGTAAGTTCATACTACTACGGCAACCTGCCGCATGTACGGTTTTTCCGTTGCGGTAAACACAAGCTTTTTTTCTTTCGTTCAGAGTATTACGGTAAACGTCAGACGGCAAGTGAGCATGGTCTGTTATCTGTCAAAATGAACGACAACAGTGAAAAGTTACTTCTTGCACTTTTTTTGAAAAAGAAGGCACTATTATTACCTGCAGCTACACATTTACAGAGTAGGACAAGAAGAAAAAGAAGACCTAGAAGATGGGGTACTCGTCCAATCTTTCAAAACCGAGAAAGATTTGGTAATTATTTCAAATGAGGTTAGAGGACGAGGACAATCAAAAGAGTTGTCGCGTCAAAATTTTCGACCGCTGAACAGTTGGTTCTACACCCACCGTGCGTAGGAAAAGCGGTCTGAGCATGCACAGGGCCGTGATGAGGCCGACTACGTCACAAACCGCATCACAGCGAGCTGGCCGTACGGCAGAAAGTTTTAATTCAACTCGGACGGCTGTGCCTTATCGCCTGGTACGGCAAGTTTCTGATTGGTTCACGTGACCAGCCGTGACGGCAAAAACGTTTTGCCGTAGTAGTATGAACGTACCTTTATCTACCCTCATCTCCATGCAACGGTCACACAATGTAAGCTCTATTATTATTGTTGTTATTTACATTTATTGGACGAAGATGAAAAAATGGAAAAAAATAAATAATAAAAAATTATTATTATTATTGTCATCATTATTATTATTAGAAAAAAAATGAAAAAAAAAATCATTATTATTATCATCATTATTGGTGAAAACAAATGTGGTTTTCAATTTTTCCAATTCACATTGAACTCTGAGAAGTATTCCAATACACATTATTTGAATTACAGTATACTATACTTCACTGGTAGGTTTATTAGGAAGTTATTATTTATAATTTACCTATAAATAATTCTGAAATGAAATTATTTTTGATATAATGCACTGATGGTCCAGGGGAGAGATTAATTCCCTAACCAGCCACAGATTTACTCAAACTTGATATAATTACTACAGTAACTGTTACTATAATAACCACTATCATAATTATAGGATGAAGAACGAAAAGTTAATGAGCATAAATTTGAAAAATGTACAATTAATAAGTGTTAGAATAGTCCAGAGAATAATTTTAGAACACCTGCTCCATAATGAAGCTCCTCGATAGATCTCCGCCAGGGGCGCCTGAAGAGAGCGCATACTGAAATACAGATACTACTAAGCGTGAACGTGGGCTTGGCGTGTTTACTTGAAAAGAGGATGTGAAAGTGGGTGGAGAGGTTGTACCTATTCGAGGAAACGATCAAAACCTGACCCAAATAGCCCTAACCAATTAGACTAAATAGTAGCTCTCACGGCACGCCAAGCCCGCGTTCACTCTTGGCAGTATCCGTGATTCCAGTATTCCCTCTTCAGATCTCCGCAATGAAGGCTTGCAATGGACCTGCTCCACGCTGCGGAGGATTCATTTGTGGAGGGTTTATTTATTTATTCAAGATTAAAAGCTTTGGAACAAGGTACATGAATAAATAAAGTGTTAAGTAAGAATTCATAATGCCTAGTCTCACCCTCTGGTGGCTGATGACGAATATTCATTGTTAGCTTGACAATCCTACCAACTGGTAGGTTTCCCTCACGCATTCACGATACACCCTTTTTACTTCATTTCTAGATCAGTCTCGATTTTCCGGGTTTAATAGAAGGAATAGCAAACGTAGTGGGCCTAGAAATGACTGACAGAGGATTCTGCTATACAACTAATTCAGCAATAAAAAACTATGCGCATGACAGGTAAGTCAATATTGAACTGCAAATTCAACCTTACTGTCTTTGTTCAGCAATCCGAAACTGTGTGTTGAAAACTAAATTTCGCATATCATCAGAAAAATTTGTATTGATTACTTCATTTCATTTTCTACATTCTAACGTTTTTATATTTTTGACAGCCCAGATAAAAACTTGATAATAAAGTTAGAAATCAATATTTTACTTACCAATTAGAATTAGTATCATTACCAACGAATAGACATGTATAGTTTGGGGACAAAATTAGATAATCAGCTTTTGATACAAATAAAGATGAAATGTGGAAATATTTGGATATCAAATATATTTCGACTTTTTGTTATCATATTTTTAGTAGGCCTATATAATATGGAAAAGATTTGTAAAACATCCAAAAGCACATCCAGAAACTTCTGGTACGTACGTCATCTATCTATAGCAACTATACCCTCAGGAACATAATTTGAAATTTACCTCCTTGACCTTCTCTCAGTTTTCAATGCTAACATCATATACACATATAGTAATTAATCACAATCAACACAATCAATTACACATAGGCCTATAATTAACACATATTATTTTATTCCATGAATTTTTACTGTAATACTGTATGTATTATACTGCATGCCCATCAATATGCTCCTTTACTGTATTGTATTTTATGGATTTTTTATAATTATGCTGACCTATCCAATATTACTTGTAATGCAATTGGGACCAATAAATAATAATAATAGTAATAATAATAATAATATATTCAAGTTTGATCTCAATTCCATAATTATGGAGTCGCTTTATGTCAATTATTTGATTTGTTCACAAACAAATTTTAAAAATTCAAATAAATTGAAGTTCTGAGTTGTAGTGAGAAGGTAATTTATTTATCGTTTGGTTGGTATTTTATTAAAGGAATTTTTCTTTTGGACAAAAACTTATTCTGTGTAATTTTGGTGTAAGCATTTCAAATTTTCTTGAAATTTTACTTCATAAAAATTACCTTTGGAATTTAACACAGAATTATGGCCATTTACAATAAAATCATAACATTTTCTGGAGGAACTGGAAAATTGCATTACGGCAGAAAAAGTGCTAAATGCAAAAGTGCTGAAGAGCACTCTGGTTTTAGGACAGGCAGATCCACAATCGACCTCATCTTTACTGGAAGACCTTTTTTGAAAATTTAAGGTGGAGGAGGGGAAAAGAGTGTACCTGGCTTTCCTAGACTTGGGAAAAGCATTTGATCATCTTCCTAGAGAAAGGGTGTGGAATAGTTTCAGTGCAAAGGGGATAGATGGAGCTACATCTATATCCCCTTTGCCCTGAGACTCTCCTAGGGATGATGGACCGCGTGAAGAGTAATAACATAAGAGTACTGAAGTTCATTACTTCATTACTCTATGGCAGTGGTTATATTAATGAAAATTTAGAGCTGCACATATGAAAAATGAGGTAGGTTCCACGCGGATACTGGTGGGGGGGGGGGATAAGGGCCTCCCCATCACAGCCCCGCAGGGGATTTTTGGAAAACTTTGTTTTTTTAAGTTTCTTGTTACTATTTAGGAACAGTGATACAGTACCATTGCAATACTATTTGAGTGGGAATCAAACTTCATTAATTGGAAAAAAACACTGCTTCAAGGGCGTAATTGGCTATTGGATTCACTTTCCCCCTCACGCTCATCATAGCCATGGTATTGATGTTGCCAATTAATTTAATGCGCGGAATTTCAATGATGACTTCTTCTTATGAAGAAAACGTTCATTATTTAACAATATTCGTTATTTTACAACTGCGCAAATTGAAATTAAGAGCTGCATTTCTGAAGTTTAGAACTGCGCATATTGGGGTCAACTGCGCACTAATACAGTGGCGGCCTGAAGTGGCCCAAGTAAACGCGGGGTCAGATGAGTAAGACACCACGACCCACCCATCCACTGCAGGAGCGCGGATACAGGTCATATTTATGGGGGGGGGGGGGGGGATTTCAGTTCGGAAAAGAAAATGCCATATGAGAACAGTTGTACAATGGCTTGTTATCGCGAAGCCGGTGACCCGCGGGGGGCAAGGGGAAAGGCCCCCTACTGGCCCCGCAGGGAATTTTTCGAAATTACACCTCTTTACACGGTTCAGCATGTTTCAAATGAGGTTTAGATGCCGGAATCATTCTACTTATACAATTAAAAATGGTGCCAAAACCAATATTTGTAACTACAGATTCGTTTCGTGTAATTTTCGTGCACCTGGCAAGCACTCAACCGTGCGCCCCCAAAACTGAGTGTGCATATAAAATGTGAATGCAAGGAGGGGGTAGGCAGGGCACTGTTGCATCACCCATATTATTTGTAATGGTGATGGATGAGATGATCAGAAAAGTAAAACCAGAGAAGGAAGGTGCAGGGTCAAAGGCAATGATATACGCTGATGATATCTTTATCTTCGTACGCGGAGACAGTAGAGAAGAGGTGCAAGAGAAAGTAGAAAGATAGGGGGGAAAAGTCCGAGGAGTTTGGAATGAAAATTAGCGCGGAAAAAAAGAAAAACAATGGTGATGAGCAGAGAAGAGAAAGATTCAAGAAAAATACTGCTGCAAAGTCAAGAACTGGAAGAAGTAAAAGAGTTATCATACTTGGGAATAAGGCAAAAGTAGAGCTAGAAGTAAATAAAAGAATATAGCAAAGGCGGATCGGACTATTCGAAGAAGTAAGGGAAGCTGATTTGGATCCAAGTCTTTCCGAAGAGTGGGAAGACACTTAATTTTAATGTTTACTACTTGCCAATTTCAACAAACGGAGCAGTTACATAGTCATTGAACTGGAGAGAAGAAAAAATGGAGGCAGCAGAAATGACGTTTGTGAGAAGCATATAGCAGGAGTGTCAAAGATGGAGAAGAAGAGAAGCAGAATTATAAGGAACGAAATGTAAGTAGAAAGGTTATCATTTAAATTGGAAAGGGTCAGGGAGAGACTTGTGTGGTACGGGCATATGCGACGAATGGAAAAGGAGAGATTACCGAGAGCAATGTTTGTTAGCAGAAAATAATGGAGCTAAGAGTTGAAAGACCAAGGGAAAGGTGGCAGGAGTCAGTAAATTTCGGGGTAGTCAACCGAAAAGAAAAATGACAGGAAGTGGTAGACGAGACATGGTGGGAGGACAGAGAATGGTGGAGGGAACTCGTAGGAAAAGAAGAAGAAGCAGAGGATAATAGTAGTGAAGAAGAGGAGGAAGAAGTCGGAACTGGCAGGGACCGATTGATATGAGAAGTCTACCCTAGAAGAAGTGGTGGAAAGACGCGCTGGCCCAATTTAATTGGTTATCTGGGTTTGAGAGATATATATTTAAGAAATCGGCATTTTTCTCGACCATCACCAGGGATACACACTTACACTATGCAAATATTTAGTTATCTAGTATTTTTTTTTTCCAAGTAACATCGAAACTTGATACAAAATCATTGTTCCCCAATTGAGGTTATGGATGAAAAGTAGTATCGTTTGGACGGGGCACCACAAGGGCGATCTTACCGCCCCATTTGAATTATTTAAAACCAATGAACTTCAACACCAGGACTGCGCTGTCGGTGACCATACTTTTCCGCCGCAGATAACAGTCTTTCAGTTATCTAGTATTATGAAAAGAATCTCAATCGTTATTATGGGTGGGGGGAAGAAAGAGAATTATTCATATTATATTTGTTCTAAATAGTTGCAAATTACAGAAAAAACCCACAAGAAATTCAAATTTCTATCCCATACAAATTAACTCATTTGTAAATGAAATTATTGGGCCAGTGAGGTACCATATATTTTGTTTGAAATGGCAATTTAAAATAAATTCAATACGGTACTTCATTTTTGTATTTATTCATTTATCGACACCCCATTTGATTATTACAACGCTTATATTCTTGATCATGGCTGGACGTTTGCTGGGGGTCGGTCGATAATCATGTGATATATATATATATATATATATATATATATACATATATATATATACATATATATATATATATATATAATAATATATATATATATATATATATATATATATATATATATATATATATATATATATATATATATATATAATATATATATATATATATATATATATATATATATATATATATATATATATATATATATATAATATATATATATATATATATGTTACCGCCGATCTTAGAGATGGCGATGAGAGACCAGTGGACTGTATTCGGATGCCGACTTGGCATTAATAATCAGGCGAGCATAATCCAAACTCGGATTATGCCTCACCCCAAAACGATACGTATTTGGTCTACGTCGACTTGACGTTGTTATTGACCAAATCAAAGAATAAATAACGAGAAAGCGAAACAAAATAGATCAAACCTGAGTGGTGTCCCCGCACACCATTCGAATAAACAAGAAACAAAAGCTTGAGAGAAAACAAAACACCCAACTTCGTAAATGATAAAGACCAAAACAAATGTGAAGAATTAGAAACAAGAAAGTATGGAAAGAGGTCCTATTAACGACTCAAGAAGAACGAAAAATAGAAAAGAAACAACTGCGTACATGCGAAATAATGTACAGTACGTCCGAACTCTAACAAAGTAGAGAAGGACGGGAGATGCTCACACAACAAGAGCTGGTCGAGAATATGAGCGAATTCACCCACTTGACGAGCGACTAAGAGACGTCCGAACCCAAGCGAGCAGAGAAGAAGACTGAGCTGCGAGGCCTAGCTTGGTCAGGCAACGCGAGAATGGCGAGCTGTGATTGGACGCACACATCGCGTGACAACCCACCAGCCAACCAGCAATGAGAAAGGAAGGTCGACTAGAAACACGGTTTGCAATGTATAAACAACATTCCATGACGTGATCGAATGATTTCATGTTCAATTGACAAACTAGGAAAAACGAGCTAGCTGGTCTCAAAAGACCGGCGTTAACATACCGCCCACCAAAATGAACATTTTAAAGCTGAGGTAAACGATACGGAAAATGAGGAACATGAAATTAGAACAGCAAACTGTTCGTAAGAAGCCTTGTAACTTCATAGGCAACGTGAGCAAAAGATTTTCACCGAGTAATTGGATTGCTTCCCAATTGGATCGGAGAACAGCAAAGAAATCGCACATGATCCGAGCGATTCATTGAGGAGAAAACGCAACCATTTTATTCAATGGTCGCTGACTTTTCAAAAAAAATGAGAAAAGAGAGAACAACAAGAAAGTAAACATGAAGAAATGAGCAAAGCACCAATGCGTGCTTTGAACAGAAAAAATACACGAATGAATGCAAATCTGCCATTGGAGGCTGCATAGGCTTTGCGCGAAACTTGTGGCGAGTAATGCACTGGTGTATGCGCTGCCTCAACAAACCGCGCAGAGAAACGATCCAGTAACGCTGCTGTATCAGCGCCTGTACCGTTCTCGGGCCGGAATGTAGCGATGTTCGGTGGAAGGCATCGCAAATGAGAGATGCGAGGTGAGCTTCTTTGGGGAGTAGGATTGGGTACCGAACCTCTTCAGGAAGAGAAGAGTGACGCAATCTTCCGCCCACCTTGAGTAAGCCCGAGGGTTCGAGAAAAGGTTTCAGCGAAGCGATCCGGGATGAAACCTGTCCCTGTTTGGCAAGTTGGCTGATCTCGGTTGCATAAAAGTGGTTTTGAGTGACTCTTATGATCAGTTCAAGAGCGTCTTGCAACTCCACAGGTTTTAAAGAACCCGTAGGAGGGCGAATCTTGGATCGTTTCGCCAATAAGAGACGGGCAAATCGAACTACATACCCAAAGACCCGTTGTGCTTTGAGAAGTGTGGAAAACTTTCGAAAATTCACCAGGAGAGGATCTACTTTGACCGTTGTGGCCAAAGTGACCATGGAAGGCTTAATGTCTGGCAATTCAGACAATAAATCAGTGGAAGGCACAGAGATAGGCCACAGAGCATGGGGACTCCTGAGAAAAGAAGGACCCGAGAGGTACAACGGGTATTCCATGAGCTGAGAAGGCAGTATTCCACGAGAAGCGCAGTCAGCGGGATTTTCTTCGGAATCCACGTGTGCCCAATTGGTAGGAGTGGAGTTGTCGAGTATCTCCACTACTCGGTTGGCGACGAATGTCTTCAGTCGATGTGGAGGGGTGGCAAGCCACGCGAGCACAATAGTCGAATCAGTGTAGAGGGTTACTGACTCCACGACAAGAGTGCTGAGTGAGGGAAGAGTATCTTTCAGCACACGCGTTAGAAGCAAAGCAGCAGAGAGTTCAAGCTTAGGGATGGTCAAGGGTTTGACCGGGGATACTTTACTCCTTGCTCGCAACAAACTAATATGCGAAGTTGCATGATTCGTTGTGTGAAGGTAAAGTATCGCAGCGTAGGCCTTCTCGGAGGCATCACAAAAGCCTACAAGTCGATGTATGCCTTGTGAAGCAGGAAATGCGCGTGGAACTCGGAAGTTCGAGAGAAGACAGATCTCGGCTACCGCGTCCAACCACCTTTGAGCAAGAAGCGGTGGTAAAACGTCGTCCCACTGCACCCGCGATAACCAAAGTTGCTGAAGAAAAATCTTCATCCAGCATACGAGCGGGGTGAGGAATCCCAAAGGATCAAAAATGCGCGCAATGTACGACAAGACCGTGCGCTTCGTTACCACGCCTTCGAAAGGTAAGGTGTGGAATGAGAAATCATCCGATCGGGGATCCCAGAACAGACCAAGGATCTTGATGCCCTGATCGTCATCCGAAAACACGACTGGAGTCTCTAGATGATCCTCCGGAAGTGCACTCAATGCTTCCGGGAGGTTACTGGCCCACTTTCGGAGTTCGAAACCTCCACTAGCTAGAATAGCCTGTAATTCCGATTGAAGAATGCGAGCTTGAGCGACGTCTGCTGCGCCAGACACGATGTCATCCACGTAGATGTGAGATATCAAAGCACGCGAAGCATTGGGGAAAGGAGCCCCTTCGTCGTGCACGAGCTGCTTCAGCACTCGTTGAGCAAGAAAAGCTGACGGTACGAGCCCATACGTGACCGTGTTGAGCTCATATTCTTTTACTGGAGAGTCTGCATTGGGTCGCCAAAATATGTGCTGATATTTGCGGTCAGATGGTTGGACCAGAATCTGACGATACATCTGACGAATGTCAGCACAAATTGCGATGGGATGAGAACGAAATCGGGTTAAAACGCCCGGGAGTTCGCTCTGAAGCTTGGGACCACTGAGTAACAGCTGATTCAAAGAGGCGCCTCTCTCATCTGGAGAAGAGGCGTTAAATACCACTCTCAGCTTCGTGCTGGAGCTGGTAATCTTGTGCACACAATGATGCGGAATCACGTAGTTCGAAGAGGTGTTTGCAAGTTGCATGTGGTTCGATTGAATATAGTCTTGCATGAATGCTTGATACGCAGCATCATGCTGAGGATTGCGTTTCAGTCGCCGCTCCAGACTCAAATAATTCTGGAGGGCGGCCTCACGATTATATCCGAGAGGAGAGGATGTGTTCTTGAAAGGGAGTGCTACCGAATAGCGTCCGGAAGGGTTCCGTGAGTGCGTAGATAGAAAATGCTCCTCACAAAGTTCATCATCCGGATCAACTTGAAGAGGACGTGAAACTTCTTCCGATTCCCAAAACAATCGAAGAGTACGATCCAATGGAGAACCAGTGCAAGCAAGCAGAGAGAGCGGAGGCTGGAACTCGGCATCCAAACACCGAATAGGACCCAAAACCACCCAGCCGAAGACCGTGTTTATGGCAGATGGACTGCCACTCATCACAATATCACCTGACTTTTCAAGAATATCAGGGTATAAATCGGCGCCGATCAAAAAGTCGATCTGATCGGGCACATGAAAGCGGTCGTCGGCAAGAGAGAGACAGCGATAACGTTCAAACACCTCAAGCGGAACGGTGGTGGTTGGAAGTTGACTCGCTATCGCAGGCATAACGTAGGCTTGTACGCTGAGAGAGGTTGCAGGGGTGAACCGGGAAGCGATGCTGCATTGAACAGTCCCGATTACCCGAGCACTAACGTGACCAATACCAGAGAGTTCGGAATGACAAGGATTGATTTTCAATCCTAGCTTCTGAAGGAACGAGTGAGTGAGAACAGAGATTTGTGAACCACAGTCGATAACCGCACGGATAGGTTGCAGTTGACCGTGAGAGTCGCGGATCAAGGCGCGAACAGTGCCCAACAGAGCTGTGGGTAGCACTGGCTTGCTTGTCTTGACTTGACAAGCGAGAGTTTGAGGATGAGGCGAGGTGGTCTCCGGATGAGAAGAGACTTCGGTCGCTATTGTGTCACGAGTCAAGGGGTTGATTCGTGCGGTGTGTAACAGCGAATGATGTTTGTTACTGTGACAAGTACCGCAAACACTCTTAGAGGTGCATTGCGGTCTGAGATGAGCGCCCATGCAGTTGAAGCAGCGTTGTAGGCGACGTAACGTGTTGTATTTGTCGTCAACGGACTGTTGCCGAAATACGGAACACGAGTATAGAGTATGCTCCCCTTTGCAGACTGGACACGAAGATTGTTTCGTGGTCGAGCTTGCTGATTTGCTCTGCTCGCGAGATTTAAAGCTGACGGGCGGAGGATTCGCAACTAACAACGAATTGATTCGCTTTGTGGAAGGAGGAATAGCTTTTGAAGAGCTAGCTGCTTGTTTGTCGAGACCACACAATTCCATCGTCCTGGACTGCTCTTCAATGAATTTGATCAACGACGCGTAGCTAGGAGTGCTGTGCGAAGAATGTTTCTGTTCGAAAGCCTTGCGCGTTGATGTGTCGAGATTTGTCAGTGCTAACGTGAAAAGCAGAAAATCTGACAAATCTTCGATATTCAGAGCTTTCAACGCTTCAATCGAAGTTTTGTGAACTTTCAGAAATGATTGCAGCCCAGAATGTGAATTGGTTTTGAGAGGCGTAAATTCTAAAACCTGTTGAACATACGTGGTGGCTAACAACCGAGGGTTATGATACCGACTGACAAGAGCATCCAATGCCACAGAATAATTGGCTTCCGTAATCGGAAACCCGGAGACGACAGACAAGGCGTTGTCTTTGAGGGTGGTCCTCAAATAGTGGAATTTCTGAACTTGATTCAGGTCGTTGTTCTCGTCGACGAGAGATTTAAATAGCGAATAGTATTCCGTCCATCGAGTAATATCACCAGAGAATGCCGGCAACGCGATTGTCGGCAATGAGATGGCTCGAAAACCATTTTGATTTGGCGGCGGAGGCGGAGTAGGCGTCGTCGTGGCAACGGCGGCGAGATACAGCCCACGAGTCGCGTACAACATTTCCTCGAAGCTGGCTTCAACAGCGTCGACCGGTAAGGCATCGTCGCCTTCGTCAAGCTGAGCGTTCAAAGATATTATTTCTTTCTGAACTTCCTCAAAGTTGGCTTCCAAAACGTCAAGTTTGTCGTAGCGAGGTTTGTACAACGGAGCTTTGGCACTATCAAGCGTTTTGAAAGCATCGTAGGAGCGTTGTAATGAAGCGAATATCCGCTCTCGCTTTGCCGTGAGCACTGCTTGTTGTTTCGAGATTTTAGACGCCATTGTAGCGAATGAATAACCACAGATTGCAAAAACACGAAACAAGAACAAGGACCAAAAACTAATGATATGAAATATCACGGAGAAATACGGCCGAAATGCACAGAAAAAGAACAATGCAAAATTCAAGAATTGAATGTCTATAAAACAAGTTGAATCAATTGTTGATAATAACTCGCAAACAAACAGAATAAATTATTGCACCGTGGAAACCCAATTATGTGGAAGCCGATTCAGTGCGGAGGACAAAAAAGTCACCCATGCGATGCCTGATCGCGGGTGCTGACACAAATGACTGTGGAATCCGGAGGTGGACTCCGCGTGGTGCAAAGAAAGGAATCCACAAATGGATTCCAACAAGTAAAAGCAATTGAAATCCGGAGATGGACTCCGCGTGGTGACAAGAATGGAATTCACAAATGGATTCCAACAAGAGAACGAAATTAGAATCCGGAGATGGATTCCGCCTCACGAATGACGAGAAATTGGAACCAAAAATAATCTCCGGCTCAAGGGACCAAAATGTTACCGCCGATCTTAGAGATGGCGATGAGAGACCAGTGGACTGTATTCGGATGCCGACTTGGCATTAATAATCAGGCGAGCATAATCCAAACTCGGATTATGCCTCACCCCAAAACGATACGTATTTGGTCTACGTCGACTTGACGTTGTTATTGACCAAATCAAAGAATAAATAACGAGAAAGCGAAACAAAATAGATCAAACCTGAGTGGTGTCCCCGCACACCATTCGAATAAACAAGAAACAAAAGCTTGAGAGAAAACAAAACACCCAACTTCGTAAATGATAAAGACCAAAACAAATGTGAAGAATTAGAAACAAGAAAGTATGGAAAGAGGTCCTATTAACGACTCAAGAAGAACGAAAAATAGAAAAGAAACAACTGCGTACATGCGAAATAATGTACAGTACGTCCGAACTCTAACAAAGTAGAGAAGGACGGGAGATGCTCACACAACAAGAGCTGGTCGAGAATATGAGCGAATTCACCCACTTGACGAGCGACTAAGAGACGTCCGAACCCAAGCGAGCAGAGAAGAAGACTGAGCTGCGAGGCCTAGCTTGGTCAGGCAACGCGAGAATGGCGAGCTGTGATTGGACGCACACATCGCGTGACAACCCACCAGCCAACCAGCAATGAGAAAGGAAGGTCGACTAGAAACACGGTTTGCAATGTATAAACAACATTCCATGACGTGATCGAATGATTTCATGTTCAATTGACAAACTAGGAAAAACGAGCTAGCTGGTCTCAAAAGACCGGCGTTAACAATATATATATATATATATATATATATATATATATATATATATATATATATATATATATATATATATATATATATATATATATATATATATATATATATATATATACATATATATGTATATATATATATATATATATATGTATATATATATATATATATATATATATATATATATATATATATATATATATATATATATATATATATATATATATATAAATATATGGGATGTTAAAGTTTTGTCGAAAAAGATACGCCTCAACCGGGATCGTATCCAAGAAATTTAATTATCACATATAAATATATAGATTATCTATTCATAGAATAATCATCATAATAATTATATTAATTCAATTGAAATAATATCAATCTGAATGATGATAAATCGAATGCGTTATTTCACCACATATTTTTCATTGTTGCAAGTGTGTCTACAATAATACTGTGTAGTTTATTATTTTTGCAGCTTGGTTCATATTGTTCTATGAAGCAAACATTATGACACCTACAATTAATAAATTGCACCAACCCATCCACATTCTCCAAATCTCGTTGACATCACGTCAATATGGCCCACTGCCACACAATTTTGATTTTCTATGACTTGACAACTTTATCAATTTTGACCACTCAATAATATTGAGGCTCCGCCGTCTCTACCTCAAAATAATTATCACAAATAAAAAGTTGATTATAAATTACAAACCTTCAATCAGCATTATGCCCAACAGAATGCATTTACATATCTATAGTTTTGGGACACAATTGGATAATCAATTTTTGATACAAATAGAGCTGAAATGTGGATATATGTAGGTGTGTGTTTGGATTTTCTTACAGAAGAATTAATGCACTGAAGGCAGAGATTCAAGCGACTCACTTAATGGTTCACGAAAAAGGCTCGGCATGGAGCATGGTATCAGGTCTTGTGCATCCAACAAACGTACGTTGATGATTGAGTGATACTCTGATCACACTTCATAATTTACAATACGAATAAGCAGATAACATTCTTCAAATTTCAGTTTCACGTCCACTCGCCATTTGAAACATCCGAAGTAACCGAGACTGTTGTCGTTGGTATGCCCAGCAGTATACAACAGACATCATATAAGGTTTTGGAGATCGTTGCAACGCCTGCCTTAAGGACGCTGGGCGTGAAACAACGCCAGTGCCGATTTTACGACGAATCAAATCTGAAGATCAGTCCACTCTATTCGTTCACGATGTGTCGCTTACAATGTCGTATGGAATTGGCAATTAAACTTTGTCGATGTTCACCCTATTTCTATCCGCTAACAAGTAAGTCGATGAGGCAGCGCCTAATGCAGTCAGCATTAGGCGGTAATCAATTAATCATTATTGGATGAGCGAAGCGAAGACTCAATTTCACCATACCCGAAAAAAAGTGCTTTTTTTTTCTTTCTTAGTGCTCCACAGGTCAAACAAAAATTCAAAATTTGTTCAAACTTGGCACACGAAAGTGTCCTTATCTAATTGGATGAGCGTAGCGAAGACTCAATTTCACTGTACTTGAAAAATCGAATGTGTTTTCTTTTTTTTTTTTTTTTGTTCGCGCTCTACAGGTCAAACAGAAATTCAGATCATGATGAAACTTGGCACACACATGAAACCCTATCTGACTTGATGCTGTATAGTTTTGAGGCAAAATCGGTTCCACAATTCTTGAGATAAATCATTTTGAAGTTTTCAAAAAACCCATATGAATAAGCCGGGCGGAAAAAATGACAAAGTGAATGTTCTCCGAAATTTTTCAAATTTTCACAGAACTTGAACAACATAATAATACACATTATTACGTACTTTCACAATAATCGGATGTGACGTTTCGGAGTAAAAAATTAAAAAATGCGATTTTTATCATGTTCAATTCATTCATTAGAATAGCCTACGAATACTATCAATCAGATCTATATACAGAAGGCTGGGATTTGATAATTTGGTATATTTGATCTTAATTGAAAAGATTAATTGTTTTATTCAGATTATTCAGATGAAGATATTATGAATGAAAATATTGAAATTTATTTTGTGAAATATTTTATTATTCATCGCAACAAATACTCGACTATTAGACGACAGTTGGACATGGATACATCTTCGAAATGACTTGTATTTACAAACTTTTCAAGTACTCAAATTTAACTGATTTAATGGATAAATGTAATCGATTTTCTTATTATTTACTAGAAATAATGAATACGAGTGATGACATGACCACGCTGCACGGTTTCACGTGTTTATTCTATTTCGATATTTTCAAAATATCAATTTAAAAAAATAATAATTACTACATTTTTTTTTTATTCGCTCTCTAGGGTCTTTCACACGGTTTTACATGTTTATTCTATTTCGATATTTTTAAAATATCAATTTAAAAAAATAATAATTACCTCATTTTTTTTTATTCGCTCATCCATCAACGCGGAAACACATAACGCGTTTTCCTAGTTAGATACTGTATAGTTTTGAGGCGCAATCGGTTCAACTACTTCTGAGAGAACTCATTTTAAAGTTTTCAAAAATCCCATGAGAATAGCCCAGAGGAACACATTCGTGAAAAATATTTCATCCCAGAGAATTCAAATTCTAAGGGAATTTCAATATAATAATGGCACACATTATTCCGAAGTTTCACTCAAATCAAATCAGCCTTTTTGATGTAAAAAAATATATATTGTAATTTTTTTTAATCACTCAAAGCTATTAAGATACCAATTAAATTTAAGCACAGGTGTCACCACTTGATAGGAAACGATTAGAACAAATCCTTCTTTAGTTCCATAGAAATCAATCAGGAAATAGGCAGGGCAGTGACTTAAGAGCCCGTATCCTAGCTGAGAATATTTCTCTTCGACATGCGCGACCCAAGTTTGGTGTGCGATTTTGGAACTCGGTAGTGGACAGCTATCTCTCTCAGTTTCCTATGGCTATCTCTCTCTCTTGTAACTTGAAGTGTTCATCAAAAAAGACGTGCACTTTGGAAACAACATTTGACCGTTCCGATTTACCGCCTTCTCTATAAGTTAACAAATACACTCGGGGGTCCTAGACCGTCATTCTGCGTGTTGTCACTAGGTTGTCACAAAAGCCATCTGAATAGCAGGTAGTATTTTGAAGAGATATTTGGTAAACGTTTTAGCTATGGCTCTCACAATAAACTCATTCAGATTCCATCACAGATAATCGAGCTGTGATTCCATACAATATGCTGTTATTTCTGAAATCGAGGAAAGTAATATTCACAATTTTTTTCCTCATAACATTGATACTGGATACAAAATCATTGTTCCCCAATGAGAAAAAATATACCACAAGCTATGTATTTCATTGATACTTATATTGGTTAGTCACAATTGCTACTTGTATTCGAAAGTAGGGGTATACGGAGATTATGTTGACCACAAGGAAGTAAATGCAAATTTACAAATAATCATGCTGATAATAACTAAGTATAATTCGTAGGAAAATATCATAACAAATGATGAGTGATCAATTATTAGACGAGCTTTAGCGAGGATTCAATTTCACATACTGAAAAAATTGGTGTTCGTTTTTATATATATATTTTTTTTATGTTCATTTGTCGGTTCTCCACAAGTCAAAAGGCTACAGCTATCAATTTCAAACTTTTTTTCATCATGGTTCCTCATCTAACTCAGATCTGTATAGTTTTGTGGCATTACCGGATATCAACTTTTTTTTATGAATTTCAGAAATTTCAAAAATACCCTTAAAAATTTAAAAAATTTAAAATTTTAAAATTTTTATTTTCCAAAAAATTGAAATTTTGTGTGGAGTTGAATAACATCTTGATACACATTTCTGGGAATTCTCAGCTTGATCGGGTCAGCCATTTTGAAGAAAAAACACGAAATCTGCTAAATTGGTACCACTCGAAGCCGTTTTTACCCATTTATAACTAAAATGTTACCCAATTGGCGAATTTAGGCAAAAGTTTGGCAATGAAGTCGACATACTATTACTTTCCGCTCGTCTAACAACGCGTATATAGCGTTTTCCTAGTCATAAACAAATGATAAGATGAGTGCAAAATGAGTAGTGAGACTAGTGGATCGGTGGCTGAACCGGCATTCAGGAGACCGGGGTTCGATTCTGGACAGAGACCTCCAAGAAGAGTTTTTTCGTGGTGTCCCTCTGTCGTTTAGGTTCATACTGGGATGATTCCTTTGCAACAGACCACGACCGACTCCACTCCTTTTTACTATACAAAAACACATAATAAAGTAACCTTCCATCTAATCTTCTCATCAGTCATCACCTTATTCATCATTCACCGACGCCAATAGGTCTTAGTCATCATTCATTACTGTGCTTAGTTGAACCCAACATAAAAACATAAATGAATGCGTCAAAAGTACAATGTTATGTCGATTTTAGATTTTGTGTAAGCTTATTTTCAG
Source organism: Brachyptera risi (assembly GCA_964007535.1). NCBI lineage: Eukaryota > Metazoa > Arthropoda > Insecta > Plecoptera > Taeniopterygidae > Brachyptera > Brachyptera risi. Next base: position 25,841,313 of record OZ023332.1, on the reverse strand, counting down.
TTATTATGCCCATACCAGGATCGCTTTCAGAATTATTTCATGCATATATTTAATATTTCATTGATTAAATTATCACAATATGTAGTATTTACATAATAGTTGAATGGTCAATCGGAGACTAATTCTGAAATGATAAACAAATTCACACATTTTTACAGTGATTTATTATTGGTTTAGTTTTTTTAAATGGAATGGCAAAGTGATGAAGACAACTGCCAATACAGCATGTATTTGTATACGATCTTTGTACATATTTCAAGAATAATTGTTTTCGCTTCGTATAGGCACATGTGTGTTCTTTTTTCACAAAATCTGACAACAATGAACTGTGAGCGGAAAATTGTACAACCCAATATTCTGAGAGAATAGAGAGGAAATATATTTATTTTCAAAACAAGTGAACGCAAGTGTCAGGCCAATCAAGCAACTCATTAGAAAAAGTTTTCTCAGGACACATTTTTCGAAGAGAATAAGATAAGATGATCGTGAAAAAATTCACACTGATCAGTCGTAGCTGCCTACACTGAAAATATGTGTGCATGTATAGGTCAACTTCACCTATATGAACCTTGACTGATCCAGGCCCAGCTAAGGCACTGCTTCATACATTCCAGTCAAGCGGGGCTTAGGTTCGAGCCTCGCATATGACATGGGTTTTTGTGAACATCATCCGTCTCTCTTCTGCGAGCTCACTCGTACCCCCTAATAACCTAGCTGTTGGTGAGGTCGAAATCTAAGGTAGCCGGCAAAAAGACCGCGAACAATTTTATCTCGCGGCAATAATATCGAGTAGGGTGAAATGACCGCACGTACATAAGGTCGCGGAGAATAAAATATCGCGAGCCAAGTGAGCGCGGGTAAAAATACCGTGGAGGTAATAAGATCGTGAACAAATGATCGCGGGCAAAAAGATCGCGGGATCAAACAAAACTGGGCATTTTTCAAACTATTCGAATATGCGTGTGATCAAATTTGAAAGATGATCCATATATATATATATATATTCATATATATATATATATATATATATATATATATATATATATATATATATATATATATATGTATATATATATATGTATATATATATATATATATATATATATATATACATATATATATATATATATATATATATATATATATATATATATATATATATATATATATATATATGTGTATATATATATATATATATATATATATATATATATATATATATATATGTATATATATATATATATATGTATATATATATATATATATATATATATATATATATATATATATATATACACATATATATATATATATATATATATATATATATATATATATATATATATATATATATATATATATATATATTCACATCATCAGAACCCTAACAATGTGGAAAGTAATCAATTTTGTTTCAAATATGATGATTTTAAAATTCGTTCCAATATTAAATCTTACCGTAGTTTTTTTCTATATTCGTTTCTGTCTACAATAAATGATCATAGCATATTTGAAACTGATTAGGCATTATATTAATTATATTGTGACCATTTCTTGGAATGATTCAGCGATCAAATTTCAAATTTCAATTGTGAAATCACTCAATCAATGTGGAAACATGAAATGTGATAAATCGTGTTTGTTATATTTTGTGTCGTTTTTCACGTTATGTTTCTCATGTTATGTTTCACTGTAGAATATAATGATGGGCTACTAACAATGTGTTAACAATGTGTGAGTTAAACAACTCGAGAAGTCGAATTTCAACACTCCATAATTCATCAAACGATAATAAATGTAATTGTAATAGTTTTAATTCTGATTTTGAGCATTGACCCAAAAAAATTAGTTTCTACTTGGGTATGAAGTCAACTGGAATTATTTTCACTGAATCGGTGAGAAATGCACCTAGGACTAAAATAAAAAATGTATTCTTGTTGTAATGAGAATGTGAAGACACTCACAACTAAATACAATTGATTGGTGTGATATATCGGTATATTGGTTTTCAGCTAATCACTTTTATTCCGTTCCAAGAAAGGTTCATTTGGAGTGACAGCACTCATGGCTCGGGTCCACTTCCTACCTAGGTTGACAAGTGGAAAGGGGATGATTTTCAAAGAGTTCCAGTGTCACCGCTAGATGGAGGAGTTTTCCAACTTATAATTTGGACAAAATCTAGTTACTGTAAGTTACATGACACATTTTGATCAAGGAAAACGGGAAGACTGTTGAATTATAGGCAAATCAAGATTTTGAATATTGATGAGAAAGGTTGAACTTAAAGATGTGCAATTGTAATTTTTTTCTAGTTATATTCGGTAACCGGGAATTAGGCAATGAAAACCATCAAATTGGCACTTTTTGATTCAAAAATTGCTCCATATTAAAATTATTCTTCAATATTCAACTAGGCATATCCAATTGTGAGAGTATCGTTTATCAATTGCTTTTTATCGCAAATCCGTAGTGTTTGTAGTTCTTGAGATATATGTGATGGAAGTGCACCCTGTACTCAACATGAAATCTGTCTAAGATGCGGGCTCTTAATTGTTCGGATCACAAGGTGTATATATATATATATATATATATATATATATATATAAATATATATATATATATATATATATATGTATATATATATATATATATATATATATATATATATATATATATATATATATATATATATATATATATATATATATATATATATATATATATATATATATATATATATATATATATATATATATATATATAACCAATCCAAAGATATGTTGATATATCGTTCCAGCTCATCCATCAACGCGGAAACACATAACGCGTTTGCCTAGTGTACTTCATGATGTGATGGAATATATTCTCATTTCATGCTGCTTCAAGATGGATTCAAGGAATGCAACATTCGTGGACTACTGTGCCTATCAAAATATAAAAGTATAATTCACATATAATTGTTCTTATTTCCCAAGATACTTAGTCATTCAATTCAACTTTTGAAAACTGTACTAATTTCTTAAAACATACATATTTTTGTGTGTCAACAGACAATCTCCAAAATCTGCTTGATCCAGTAACTGATCTGCCAATAAAAACTTGCGGCTGTACGACACCGTGTCATGTGGTGGCATATACTTCCACCAAGCATGCAGCTGCATCCTGGTAAGAAAACACTACTTGTAGCCAAAGTTGAAGAACATTTTACTGATTTATGTGTTAACTGAGAAAACACAGCATTAGCAAATTGTAAGATGAGCAAGATATTTATATGAAATATAATAAAAGCTTGGCCACACACCTTGATTTTGAAACTATCAAGTCACTGCCTTCTGGCTCTAACTGATGTACCTGTTGATTAATCTAATCCTTTCACCTTCTAATTGATTTTACGAGTTGATTTTCTTAGAAGCCTTAGATCAGTAGATTGATTAAAAAAATGACCATTTTTTTTTGGCTTCAAAATAGTTGATCAATTTTGTGTAAAACTTGAGTACAAAGTGTTTCATAATCTTAAATTTCATAAAATTTTGAATTTATCCAAAGAAAATGTTTTTTCACAATTTTTCTCTTTGTTATTCTCAGAGGGGTATTCAAAATTTTGAAATGGTTCTTCTCTACAGCCGTTCAACGGCTTGCTTAATTAAACGGAGTGGTGCAACAGAAATTATTATGTTGCTATGTTATTTGAATGATGCTAGATGATTGCATATTATGTGCATGCCAAGTTTAATCAAAATTTGTGCTCATTTGACTTGTGGAGTACCAAAAAAAATTTGTTTTCCAAGTATGGTGAAATTGAGCTCTCGCTTACGCTCGTACAATAACGTGTATCAATGTGGTACTTGAAAAAAAATGTAGTTATCTTGTACCAAACTTATACCGTAGATTCAAAAAATGAAACGAAAGTGAATTATTTCATAGGAACAAAATATTGAATGAGTAGATCATCTTTCTGTTACCGGTACTACAACACAAAATCTCAAAATCAAATATTCATCCTGAATTATCATCTGTTATAGGACGGAGAGTTCACAATTCTTGTGGCTGCTAACACGGACTCCACGTATACAATTACAGCGAAGTGTTCTATATGGACCAGTCGATTTACTAGGTAAGATGCTTAATAATGAAAATATATAAAAAAAGTTTAGAAATAATTTTTCAAGGTACAATACAAACAATCAATTCAAACATAAAATATCTCAAAACAGTATGAAAACTAATCAATTAAATTAGTTTCTTTTGGAGGTACGGTTGGATTTTTCCTTGGCTGCAGCCTGCTAAGTGGAGTGGAAGCAATTTATTTCTACACATTACGTTTAATACTGCAACTTATTCGTAATCGCCATCCAAACACAGCGCAGCCAATGTTCGAGAAGTCCCCTCACCCGGAGGATATTGCTCATATTTCTTCGTCTCTGGTACCGTAATTGCTACACCCCAGTTCACCAGGGCAAATTTCTGTAAATCTGTCAGGACAGTTTCAATAATTTGAAGTTCTTACTAAACAACTGTCATTGTAGACTTGATATATATCAACACATGCTTGCACATATTATAATATCTAATTATTTATATTACGTAAGAAAAATTTTCTAATATTATGTCCCGTTTTTCTCACAACAGATTCGTTTTGGTCATATTTTCCAGGGCCGTTATTCTCCAACTTGAACAAAATGAAAGTAGCCAATCTTTGTTTTGTTCCCACGATTCCATATACTTCAACACGGTGCATCACATGGGCTCTACACACCCACTTTTTGTTTGCAGTTATAGAATAAGTGCCCTGGAGTCCCTATAACTTTCAGCCGGAACGCATTTTGTCCCATTTGGCAAAATTGATGTATCATGTGATTTACCACAATTGGGTTATTTTGAAAAATATTGCTAGTTCAATTAATTTTTCTGCAATTGGTACTTGGTGCTTTATAATAGATCTGGATTACATTCATTGATGGAAATTGCAGAGCAACTTTTTTTTTTTAGGAATTAATTTTTCAATGCTTTGGACCACATGAATACAATGACTGAGAAGCGTGGTAACACACTGAACCGTCATTCGGGAGACCGGGGTTCCATTCCCGTCATGGTCGACCATCCTGACAGGTTTTTTGTGGTTTCCCTCTGTCGTTCAGGTTGATACTGGGATGGTTCCTTAACAGGCCACGACCGACTCCTTCCCACCATAAAAAAAACACCTAATAAAAGAACCTCTCATCTCACCATCCCATCTCATTCATCATCCACCGGCGCCGATAGATCGTAGCCATCAATATAGTGCGTCGTTAAAACCCAATATAGATAAATAAATTGAATACAATGCTTTCTTGGTAGGCTCTACCTTAATGGGAATCGTTTTCGGATACTTTTACCACAATGACGGAGCTTAATTGATACTAAAAGTTACCCATATGGAGATATATTTCAGACAGTTTGTAACATCAATTTTCAAGTGCTCTTGCTTCCATGAAATTGTTCCAACTAAAACCAATTTTGAAAATTTATCTACAATTGTACAAAAAATGTCGGGCCTGCATCTTCAACTTGACAATTACATGCGGACCACATACAACGAACACCAGCAAATGGCGTTTTGAAAATGGCAAATTGCCGAAGAGTTCTATATGTTCGACTTGAATCAATTGTATTTTAGCTGTCGGTACTTTTCTGTTGTGTAGTAAGCATCAGTGTTGGGTAATGAACTTTTCAATGAACGCGTTACATTTACAGTCGACGATCTTGAACTTTCTTCACGTTCGATTTTTCGGTGATCCTTACAGAATAAAACGTTAATTTGAAAGTTCATAATTTTAGATCATGCACCACTCATCATCCTATTTGACACGATCGTACTACCCATACTTCTCTGTCCAAATTCCGAATGAGATCGACTATACATTACGGTCTATCCCGAATGTATAGGCCGTATAATCCCTGTAAGGGATTTCATCATTTCACCAGGCGAGCCATATATTATTTTTGAACCCTTTTTCCATATAATTTTCAAGGTGAATTTTTGGACGAACGTATGTTTTTTTCAATTCGAACTTGAACTTTTACAGTAAAGCCACGAAAACGAACTTTTTAAAATATTGATTTATTCGACATGAACTGCATTTTCTAAAAGTTCCTTTTATCAGTGAACTTCCCTAACACTGGTAAGCATTGCGTGTTCATGTAGATTTAGTGATTAGTGCGGGCGTAATTTAATTAGCAATATTAAAATATCATCTTAGCATCAACTGTTTCAACGTTTCTTTGAATATGTGAATTTTAGTTCAAATTTCGTATAGAATTTTCATTGTATTTATTCGTTGTAACTTATTCTGTGTAACTTATTCGTTGTTCCCATGTGTTGTGTTGACCTATAATAATGGATAAGAATAAGATGCTACAGTTTGCTGACTTGATGAAAACAAGAATTTTTGTTTTTAGAAAAGGGATCAAAGCAAAAAGAAAAAGTCATCAATGTTATGAAAGCCAAATCATTTTGAATTTGAGGTAAGAAGCAAAGCAATTTTCAGAACCAAGATTATGGCCAAAATAACATTATTATTCGAGCAAATTCCCAGAAACTTTTCCCTGTGGGGGTAATTGTGGGTTTGGAAAGCAGCTGCACTCTGCGTGCGTAGACTTCAAGCAGCCGCTCCAAGTGGCTATATATTTTTCAATTGAATGATTTGACGCATTTCGTTTACTCGTCCTGAATGGACGACTTACTCACAATGTTTGTTGCTAGTCGGATCACAACTTTTTGATCACAAGACAATTTAATCATGAAATAGTGATATAGTTTTCACAACCACATGGTTTGTATTTGATATGACTGAGAGTATACATTTCATTATATTTGCTCCCAAGATTTAAACCATTCAAGCCTAAATGATACTGCATTAGTAATTATCTAGATATAGAGGCACAGCAATGAAGATGAATTCCAATCTAAAGAACAAATTTTTATTGCACAATGTATTTTGAAATCAAGTGTAATTTTCCGTACCACAATTAGAGTAGGCTTAGTTATATTTATATATTATTCACGAAATACTGTGTTTGTTCATTTTTTTGTCAGGAATTATCAAGAAGCAAGTAATCTTTAAGGAATTTGAAACATATTTTTTCCACTACAGTTCAAGTAAAGTTTCAACAATGTATTTTATTGACATTTCTTACACATTAAAACACATTGGCAAATTATAAAAATATGATTGAATATGGTTAAGATTTCCTAACTTTCTTTGCTTCTGCTTTCCTATTTTTACGCTGAGGTGGTGGTTTCTTTGGGTTTACCTTTGAACCCTTCCCTCTCCCTCCACCCTTCTTCTTTGTCCTCTTAGTAGGGCGATTATCCTTCTTCATACGGTGGTCAACGACTTTGTAGGGACCTTTAACTCCAGGTGGTCGAGTAGCTCTCTTGGTTGCTAATGCTTTTTTCGAGACAACATATCTCACTTCCTTCTTTGCTGGACCCTGAGCTTTCTTGTATAATTGTTTAATCTGTCTGGCCTTTTCTTTGTCCGACACATCCACATTATCCATCAAAGCTTCAACTCGCTTCTTTGCCTTGGCCATCTTCTTCACCGCTCTCAGCTTTTTTCGGGCTTTTGCTTCAACGACCTTCTTAATTGGACGTACATCCAACTCTTCAAGTTTCTTTCTATAATCATCAACCATCTCTTTTGGCACAGGTGCATCCTTCTTCATGTGTTTCTTTTCATCTTCTTGGAACCAGTCAGGGAGACGGTCATCATTAAACGCATATCTATTCCATCCACCATCGAGCAAATCACGTTTTGTTTTCTTGGAAGTGACCATCATAGTTCCTAGAGCCAATCCTTCCTCGTCCAATTTACGTTTTTTCTCCTTCTTGATGGGCTGTTTAGAAACAACTTCATAGCCATCTTTACCTCCCACTGTTTTCTTTGTAACATGTCCTTTGACTGAAAAATCGGTTTCTTTTTTCTTCTCTGATTCAGAATCATCAGTATCATCATCAGAATCATTGTCGTCGTCGTCATCATCATTAAATGTTACTTTCTTCTTGATCTCTTTCTTAGTATCACCTATGATGTTACCTCCCTTCTTCTGAAATTCTTCAACCATCTTGTCTAATTCATAATCCTCATCGTCATCATCTTCCAAGTTCTTGAATACATCTTTCTCAAACCATATTTGAGCCTTATGGGTTTTCTTCTGAGTCTTACTTCGAGTGTCAAGGTTTGTCATCAGAGGGTTCTTATTCTTTAAAGATTTTCCTGTTTTTCCAATTTTCCTGTCCCCATCATCTTCATCACTTGCTTCACTGTTGCTAAAGCCTAGCCCTTCTCTTCCATCATCGGAATCGTCAACACCAGAATCTGCTTCAGATTCACTGTCATCTGACTTGTAGTATTTTCCTGAACTATCCAAACGATCCGTACCAAACTTTTCATACACAACACTTTTAGGTTTTGGGGTTCCATCGTCTGAATCTGCTTCCGATTCTGCCAACAGATCAGGTCTTTGGTCCATCATGTTGTCAAGTACTTTATCACTAGAGATCTGATCAATTGAAAACATATCATCTCTTTCAAGCCTTGGCCCTTCGTCTCCTTTCAGAACCATCTTGAGATTAAGCCGTTCTTGCAATCTTGTTCGTTCTTTATTGGTACGCCTTCTCTTCCGTTTCAATTCACGGTTTTCCTCTTCTTGAAGGTCGGTAATATGCTTCGATATGTTATCCAGCTCAGCATCATCTTCGTCCACTTCTTCTGTTTTGGCGAGCTCTACTTTCTCGTCAACATCCTCTTCTTTCATCTCGTCCTTCTTGAAACACTCTTTCATTATTTTGTGCCATGAAAGTATTGACCGAAGATCTTTCCTACCAAGGACCTTAATATCCTTACAGCATTCTTTGATCTCCAATGTTGTTTTAGGATGATTGGTGATTTCCTCGTCATCAAACACAATCTGTCAACAAAGCACAAAAAGGTGTAATACATTATTCTTCAAAAATACGAACAAGCGCACCGGAATAAAAAAAATTGTGCCAATCTTTTTTAAATCTTGAACAAGAGAATCACTGAGAATCTTTTGCATAAGAATTTAATTTGGGTCACCAAAAAAAACATCAAGAAAAGTAAGGAAAGCAAGGATAATCATTTAAACACTCATAGGTTGGTGGCACATTCGTATCACAATACTGACAAATGATAATACGGTACTAAAAATACATAGAGTGCACTTAATTTTGGATGAGTAACGCAAAGACTCAATTTTAACGTCCTTAAAAAAACTGTTCATTTTGTTTGCGCTCAACAGGTTGAATGGAAACAAAAATTTCAATGAAACTTGGCATACATATATGTATGTCATCATCTAACTCCATGGTACTGTATAGTTCCGAGACGCTATCGGTTGAATCACTTTGGAGAAAAATCATTTCAAAATTTTTATATTCCCAAAAGAAAAAGAATAGGGGAAAAATTGGAAAAAATACTTTCTTCAAATGAATTCAAATATTTTCACGGAATTGGAACGATGATGCACATTAGTAAAAAGTATCACGGTACATAAATCGGAGAAGCCAGTTTGGAGAAAATGATCAAGATGTTTTTTTTCAGATCAATTAAAAAGCTATTTAGAAGATCAAAAGGTAAAACCAATATGATCCTTAAAAGTTGAAACAATTAATGAAAAAACAGTAGAAGAGGAGGGCTGCAACTTGATAGATCGAAAATCAAGGTGTGACTAGTTACAGCTTTTCATTCCATTTCACGCAAATAGGCTTAAATCCCCCATTTTACAATGCATGCTGTATTAGCCAAGTATGCACTACTTCCTACACCACTATTGTGTGAATTTCAAAAAACTTTCATTTTTTATTTTTCAATACAATTCAAGTAGGCAATTCAATTCCACAGTAAACCCTTGTTAATCTGAAATGCAAGGAACAATTTCGATTTATAAAAATTTGGAATAATCAAAAAACTCTTTTTCCACGAAAATCATCACACTTCCTGGTTAGAACTGAAGCAATTTCGTATTGCGCGCGAGAGAAAGCTATGCCACACGTGAGACAAACCGCTTTCTTATGTATCGTGTGTTCTCGGCTAGTCGAAAACCTACGATCGTTATACAGCACGCTTCCATTGGCGCTCGGCCGTCCCGAGTGTTACTGACCAACGAGTGTTCCGAGCTTACCATGAATCCCGTACTAGTCGCTTTTAGTCAAGGTCAGACGCTCGGAGCACATTCGGATGATACAGGATGATACACTCAAAGCAGCGAACAGTTGAGCTGGCTTCGGCTTATTGTTACGCGTCAAATAAAAAGTATAGAAACTGGGAAAATAGTGATCAATTCAAGTACTCACTTGAACTATTTTTAATTATCCAATGCCAAAACAGTACTAAAGCATATGAAGGGTCGAAATATTAGTTTGATTTAGATATAAGCTGGAATTCGGATTAACCATTTAATTAACATTGAAATGCCTATACCTTTAGTCAGGGACCGACTTCGAGTTCGAAATATGTCAAATTTCGGATTACCCGAGTTTGAATTGGATTAACGAGGGTCTACTGTAGGCCTACTTGAGGTTTTAATAAACAGGTCTATGCTACGTTGGTCCATGTTGGCAATGGCGTAACGTTTTGGATGAGCGACACAAAGACTCAATTCTATAGTATGGTACTCGAAAAAATGAAGATTTGTTCGTGTTCTAGAAGTCGAATAAAAAAAAAAATTGATTCAACTTGGTATGCACATACTTATGTCATCATCCAACTCGATACTGTATAGCATGATATATTGAGGGTTGCATTGGTTTGCCGGTCTGTTAGGGTGGCTTAACTCTGTCCCACCAATATTGAAAATATGTATCAATTTACTGTCCAAAAGCAAGGCAACCCTTGATACATCTTGGACAGTCGGCCTACTCATGAAAAAAAGAAAGAATTGAGAGCCAAGTGAAACCACCATGCAAGTTCAATACACCTTGCTGTATAGTTTTGAGGTGCAATCGGTGAAACCGCTTATGAGAAAAATAATTTTGACATTTTGAAAATCTCCATTAGAATTACCTAGTGGGGAACTCAAAATGAAAAAATTCTGTGAATAGATTCAAGTTTTAGGTAGGCCTACATGAATTATACACATAATTTCAAAGTTTTACAAAAATAGGATGAGCCGTATTAGAGATGAACATTATCATCTATTTTTTGTACATTGATTAAATTAATAAAAGCTACAGGTATTAAACTATTGATAGCTATAATAGCTAATATTATAATAGGGGCCTAGCTATTAAAGCTATTATTGATATTCAAGGAGATCAAAAAAGTAAAGCCAAATAGATCATAAAATGATTGAAATAATCAATAGGTAAATCAGGAAGGCAGCAAGTTAAAAGGATTCAGAATCAAGCTGTGTAGGCCTACATAGCTTTCCATTACTATTCATATAAAATCTCGCTCATCTTACAACGCATATGCTGCGTTTTTCTAGTATCTAGCAAGTAGCACTACACATGTTCATGTTATATAGGTTATATAGGGCTACCTGAAAAATTTTCCTGGCAGGTTCACTTTTTGCTTTTTTTTTGCTGCTATTCTAATTTAGAGTTACCTGTCCATATTGAACGGTGTCGGTACACAAAAATTCAATTCATTGAAGAGAAACATCATCAATAATATCTTGAGCTGTTTAGAACACTGACCTCAAGTCATTCTCCATTATAAAACAAGCGTCTCACTGGTCCTGTACGTAAGCCACTGCCAATAATGGAGAACCAGGTTCAATTCCCTGTAAAGGTGCGGTTTTATAACGTCTCAAAATATTATCTGTACATATTAGGGCTTAAGCCTACCTCTGAGGCTCCTTGAAGTGCTTCTATAGCACTACTGCTAGCAATGAACTGCGACACAGGAAGTTTATGATGAAGTGTGTAGTCATTTACTGGATAGCCTTCTGGTTTAGACTTCTTCTGCTTATCAGGGTGAAATATATTCAACTTATTTTTCGACTCGATTTCCAATTCTTCAAACACATACTTGTGGTCGAGGAAGCGGGGATCAAGTTTGTCGGGAGCACGATAGTATTGACACACAACGAAAATCTCCGCAGACTCAATACGTGACGCTTGTGGTTTTGTGGCATGAACCTTCTTGAACAATTGTTTAAGCACCCATATGAGCGGATGATAGTCCTTGGAACGGAACACCTTGGTGATGAACCATCCTCCCCGGCGAAGAAAATGTGTCGCCAATTTCAAAGAACTCAACGTTAGGCACACTTGTTGATATGCATCATGGAGCCAATTCTTACCTGTAAAAATGTATCATACAGGTTTCAAGAAGATCTGCCTGGATACATTCTTTGGAATTTTGTTAACTTATTTTTGAGAAAATATTAAGTAGAACTAGTTGTTAACTAGTGCTCACAGTTAGTGTAGGTATCTTTATATTTTAATTACAACCAATTCTTTCAATTCATACTTGTTACCTTCTTTCAGTGCCTAGGACCAGGTTACAAAACATATTTCTTTTAAATAACTAAAAGTTGGAACTGAAAAGAAATTCTGGAAACTTATAATACAAGAAAACTGTAGTCCTACACTCAACTTGATTTCTGCAACAACACACTACTGACATTAGTCAACTAATGGCACTACCGTATCAAAGTTGTCGTTTTCTCTCAAGAGAAGGTACAGCTAGCTTACCTTGATTTGAGATTGTTATTGGAATTATTGAGTCTAGTCTCAGTCTGAGGTTGCACGGTATGATACACACAAAGTCATTGAGTTAGAGTTGAAAAGTAAAAATGAAAACAAAACCTATAAATATTTTCACTATTTGTATAAGGTTTTTCTGACTATTATCATGTAGGACTACATATTGGGTTCAACGACACACTGTACTTATGACTACAATCTAATGGCAACAATGAATGATATATGAGATAGGATGGATATTTTATTATGTGTTTTTGGATGGAGGAAAGGAGTTGGTTGTGGCCTGTAGCTAAGGAACCATCCCAGTAATGACCTGAACGACAGAGGGAAACCACGAAAAAACCCTGTCAGGATGGTCGACCATGACGGGAATTGGACCCCGGTCTCCTGAATGACTGTTCAGTGTATCAACCATTCGGCCACTCGTCTATGTAGTATCATGGTATGTATGTGACATAAAAGGTATCTGCTTTTGTCCAAGATGGGATCAATAATTCAATGTCAAATGGCATTGATTGTTTGATGAACATAAAATACCTAAGTAAATTTGAAAAATAGATATATAAATGAAATAAAATAAATTACAATCTGGTGAACCTAGCCAGTAGGCTTCACAATTTACCAAGCATTATCAACTCAGCAGACGAAAATCAAAATATAGGTTGCAAAATGCAGTATGGAATTTGATGGGGGAATTAAACTAACATACGTAGGTGAAAAGAACTTCACCGGTAGCCTACACTGATCTCGTTCAATCGGAAATCTTACCAACATTGGGGGCGCCATCATGCAACACTAGATCTGCCTTCCATGTTTGGAGCTCCTTCGTCAAAGCAATACGACATTTTTCTGTTGTGATGTCCTCTTGAATGCTGATACAACCAGGTATTGCTTTGATAGGGAACAAATCGACTCCAACAACAATACTCGAAATGGGCATGTTTTGCTTGGCAACTTGCATCCATCCTCCAGGAGCGGCACACAGATCGATACATACTCGAGCCTTTTGAAGGAATTCAAACTTTCTGTTCAACTGAATGAGCTTGAAGGCAGCACGAGACCTGAATCCTGAAATAATATAAAATAGATTTAAAAGCAATGATCTCAACCTTGTATGTTACACTACAACTACAAAGATCTATCTCAGCAGCTGACACTCATTTAGCACATTTGAAAATTATGTTAATGAACTGGTAGATTAGGTAAATGAAAATTGGTTCTGTGGTGGTTACACTTTTTTTCGCAAAGAGCGCATTAATTTATTTATACTGTATTGAGTTTAATGACGCACTGCACTGATGACCAAGATCTATCGGCGTTGGTGAATGATGATCGAGATGATGGGAAGATAAGATGAAAGGTTATTTTATTATGTGTCTTTGGATAGTTGAAAGCAGCTCATGGTCTATTGTTAAGGAATCGTTCGAGTACAGTATCACCTAAACAAAAGAGGGAAACTACGGAAAACCTGTCAGGTTGGTCGACCATGGCGGGAATTGAACCCAGTCATCTGAATGCTGATTCATAGTGATAGTCATTGGTCCACACATTTCAGTACAAGGAGTGCAAAAATAGCTTGAAAAATGCAAACAAGACACTAAATAGTAAATACCTGAAACCACTCAAATAAAAGCAAAAAAAAATTGAATTAATATTTCTCAACGACTTAGAGACTACCCTTCCGAACAAGTACTCGCTGCACTGAAAGTATGCAGGGCCGGTATCAGAAATTTGTATCTAAAAGCTAGATCCTAATTTATATCCAAGAGCTAACTACATTTAAATCAAACACTCTAATTTTCTTTCCTTCTGCTTAGTAATAATGCCATAAGATCGTCAGAATTTTGTCTCCTTAAAATTCTTCAAGGCTTGCCTCCGATACACCATAAAAAACGTGCACCTAAAATAACGTACCGACAAATTCAAACACAGAGAAAATACTCCAGAAATTGTATCTAACAGGGTGACCGTAATGGGAGGCAAGACCCGAGTAGAAGGACAATTCAGGGTGGAGCTAGGCTTGGGCCCACGAAGCCTGCGCCTAGGGCGGCAAAATAAATATTACGTAAATATATGAATTTTCTTCGTATACATTTACTGAGACCAAGGCAATAGCCGAAACGCCAGAATCTCGTGTGTAGGCCTACATGTCATTTCATCTCTGTGTTCTATCAACGGGTTCTCCACTATAGGGGATTTTATGCGCTCATTCATGGGCGCCGCCATATTGTATTTATCTACACCCCATTAATGGCGGCTAATCTAATGCGCGCGCAAAGGATCATGGTACGGTAATGACGAAAATATAATGGCCTATATCTATTCATGAATCTTGGTAAGCTGCTGTTCTTTCTTTCCATTTTACCAAATCAATATATTCTCATGTTATAATATTCATTTTGAGGTACAAAATTATGAATAGAGAGCATTAAAAACAATTGTCTGTGATGCTAGTTTTCTTCTAGTATATAATACAGTCTGAATTTTTTAATATTTCTGTCGATTGCCGCTTGGACGATTCTGACATAGTGTGCTATTCTGAATTAATTACTATCCTTGAGGGGAGGGGGCGGGGCGTGAACAATTTTGGGCCTAAGGTCACAAAATGTTTCGATACGGTCTTGACGATGATGTATTTGAATAGTGGGACACTATTCACCTCTGATGACGAAAATAAAATATTATCATGTACAAAATATCGTTCTTTTCGATAGGGCCTATACGGTATTTTTGATGTACTATTTTTTTGGTGTACATTATTTTCGGTGTATCGAAGTCAACCTTGACCAACATCTCTTGGATTATTTGAAGACTCCGAAACTATACACATAGATATCAACCGATGATCTCGAAACAAAAGCACATCAAAAATAAAAGAGGTTGCTCTGATACACTAGATAAGTCGTAGGCCTACAATGAAAATAAAATGGACCGAAAAAAACGTACACCGAAAATAATATAACTACATAAAAAAGAAATGCATACATGATAGTCAGGCCCTGACTTGAGAATCCAGCACCCCAGGGTGAACATAATCTAGCACCCCTAAAGGATACTAAAAGTAGACTCATTTTCAAAATGTGTGTAAAGCGAATGTAAAAAATCATTTGGGCAGTGTGAAAAGCACGTGGCACGTCAATGTATTTCAGCTTGTTACTCGCCATTACTGATGATGACTCAACCCTACTCATTAACGCAATATTTACACGACAGAGCAATTCGCCAGGGGTATAGTATTAAAAGAGAAATATCATGGCGTTGAATATTTTAGTGAATCCAGTTGGGAGTAGGAATAAGTAACCTGCAGGTAAATTTTAAAGGGCAGGTTCATAGATTATATTCTCCAAGTTGTAGATATTGGCCTATATTGTAGTAGTGTTACTCTGCATATGGATAACCATCTATTGGCTGTCCAGTTTGCATTGATTTTGCACCTTTTTTGCATAGGCCTATTCTATTCCAGTTCCTTTTTAGTTCACTCATGACCAGGTCTATATTAAAGTTATATAGGACATTATGGGCACATATTCTTTATGAAAACACATATCGGCCTTTATATTCTAATCTCATAGTGGATTCTGGTATTCCTTCATATCCGAAAATGAAATCATTATATATATATATATATATATATATATATATATATATATATATATATATATATATATAAAAAAAGTCGTGACTATTTTAAAGAATAAAGGCGCCGCCCTGCTGCGCCCTGGTCCCGTCCCACCACATCCTGAATTAGCAAATTTACTAAATCAATGACCCTAAACATTAGTAATCGAGAAAACAGGAGTAAACCTCAACAGGACGGATAATGCATTTGGCCTACGATAGGCTTACATTCACCCTATCAATATGTTAACTTAAATGTCCAGGTTGGGTGATGGTGAGTGATGGTTATAGATCTAGATAATAAAGGAAGTATCTATTCTCATAATGAGACTTTGAGAACAATAACCTAAAACACTGTTCTCAAAGTAAAAATTGTCCGAAAAAGGGCAAAACGGCCTAAAACCCGCGAGTTATGTGGACAAACCTCGCGTATACGAGAACCGGGTGCTTGTCGCACAATTTACTTTGTGAATTAGCGTTTTTGGTCCTTGTTTGCACAATTTACTTTGCGAACAGGGCCGGCCGATAATAAATGGATACGGTGAGGTACCGTAACGCCATTGAGTTGATACATATTCTTGACTTTATAATAATAATAATAATAATAATGTTCGTTTATTTAGCGGCACTGCGCTATTCTATAGTACATTACATAATAAAATGGTACATAGGCCTACACTATGAATTGAATAAATAATGAAGAGATAACTTGATACAAGATTGAATTTAAAATAATGAATGATTTATGAAATAAGGATTCTATCTGAGGGAATACTTGTAAACATTACTTTAATTTTACAATTTCCTCCCTAGGACCTAGGGGGACTACCTTAAACTCTCGACCACTCAACAAAATATAGGCCCATCATTGATCTACAGTACTCTGTTGATTGAGCCCTATTAATTATTGTTATGGCTCCACCAACCATACCTCCACCATAGATTATTTGAGGGCAATTCAATTCAATGCAATTTAATTTGCCCAAATTATTATTTCATCCATGTTCATAGCAAGTTACAGATGAACTTGCTTCGTAACTTTTTGTCATTGGGCAGCAGGCTAGGCCTGGGGCTTAGTGTAAGGCCTATGCTTGAATAACACTAATTACGTACCTGTCTCTTTTGCAAGTTTGTAATACTTATCCTTTCTATGTTTTCCTACTTTCGTTTTCTTTCCCATTTTAATGCACCAAATAACCCCCAAATAAATATGCCTCGTCCACAATCCACGTGCTGGCGAATTGGAACCTTTAACCTATAAAAGCAATTTCAAAGCAAAGCATTGCAAAAGTGATAGGCCTTGAATACCAAAAGTGAGTTGGCCACCCTGAAATCGATCGTTTTGGTATTGTACAGTGGCGCTGTCACTATGAAATGGAAAAACCACGTAAACAGATGTTAGAAATTGGAACTTAAAACACAAAGTAGTCCAAATTATGAGGGAAGATGCAGATGATGGGTGAATTTCGTAAAACAAGTGACCAATATTCGCCAAAGTCATCACCAAGAGGTGCTCGTTCTCCTGTTGTTTCACGTCAAGATTCTACAGGAACACTTAAAACGACGATCTCACTGGGGAAAAACCCTTCCATCGTGCATAGTGGACCTTTCTACTTGATGAAGGAGCCGCCAGGTAGGCCATATAAATTTGACATTTCCCCTGGTGGTTGCTAAGGCCTAGGCCTAGGCCTAGGCCTGTGGTTTGACTTTTGAGCGACATAGGCCTAGTTAATGCCTCGCATAATTTTATTCTTGGGAAAATATAATTTATTTTTGTAGACCTACCGCATAAATTAAAATAGAACAACCTTTAGACTAGTAGGGCCTAGTAAGCGTTTTGCGGGGTGGCATAGCAGTTATAGGCCTAGACCTAGTCCCATTTACATTTTATGACTGCGACAATACTGTTGTCATTAGATATTAGCACACTGCCATAATGAAGAAGTAGGCCTAGTTGCAAAGCGAGAGTAGGCCTAGTTGCTATTCAAAGTACCCTCTGTAGAATAATCTCTATCGGCATGAAGCCTTGGCTAGGCCATTGAATTTGTAGTGGCTAGGCCATTGACTTTATAATAACTACGTTAGTAAGACTGGACATTCTTATGGGAGGCTCTATAATTCTGACAGTTCGAGCTTCAGCCAAAAAACAGGGTGTTTTGTCCAGGTGGTGCTAGTGTCGCCGGTTGACTAGAAACGTCGACACTAGCACCACCTGGACAAAACACCATGCTTTGGGGTGAAGCTCGGGCCGGCCGATCACGGTTGCTCTTATAGAACTTTAACATTGGAGGTACTCTCTTATAACTACAAACTCAATGGCTAGGCCTAGCTCCTAACAGCACACTAGGGCTAGGGCCTACTTGTAACTAGACCTAAGCTTACGGTACGTCATAAAATGACACTAGAGCTGACATTGAGCTGACACTAAATACTCCATGAAAATGCATCTGATATGTCTATGACAATGATCATCACACAGCTGGGAAATGGTTTTCAAATATTTCGCGTTCATCATGACGAGGCCATTGACTTTATAATAACTACCTATAACTACAAACTCAATTATAGGACCAACTTTTATTATCTATAGTACCTTCTTATGTACCGGTACCAATCTTATGTAATGTATTATTGAATAGCGCACTGACGCTAAATAAACGACGACCCCGGCACATGAAGCTGAGTGGTTAACGCATTTGCTTCATGTGATCCGGGAGGTGAAAGGGAATATCGGACCTGGTTCGATTCCTGCCACCGACCATATTTACAGGGGTTTTCGTGGTTTCCCTCTGAAGTCTAGGTTAATGCCGCGATGGTTCCTACAATATAGGCCACGACCGCTTCCTTCCCATCCTTCCCAATACCTAAGAAACCTTCATCTCGTCATCCCATCATCTCATCAATCATTCATTCGACGCCAATAGATCTTGGTTATCATTATAGTGCATCGTAAAAACCCAATATAAATTATGTCTAAATGAACGAATATTATTATTAGACCTATACCCTGACTCGGTTTAGTCAAATCACTTTGAGAGTGGAAATCGCTAGCCATATTTATTTATTCACACCACTTTGTTATCAGCTTCGAGTTGTGGATACGCTCCTCCAATCCGTTATGGCCTATTTATCGCATATTTCAGAAGTAATTTGAAAGTTCAAATTGCATCATAAACGTGTTGCAGCTCGATCGTTTTTGACGAAAACTGACATATACCGGTACCGGTATTTGAATCAGCATACCGCATTCAAATCATTTTAGACTAGATCTATTCCGCCAAATCGTTTCCAAACTGTGTGAAACCTGGACAAAAACGTGTAGGTAGACAGTAATCCCAATCACTAAGTAACTCGTTGATGAGTGCTCTTAATTCCCGTTACCGGTATAAGGGACAGACAAACGTTTGTTTTTTTTGCGTCGAAGTCTTGATATAGGTCTACTTAAGAGGACTTACGTCAAAAACCATGTACTGGTACATGATATTCATAACTATCAAGATGGGAAAAATGTATATTTCATGTGGAATCCAATGAAGAGCTAGGCCTAATTAAAACATTGATGTAGAACTAATAGGCCTTCTTCGTAAAACTTGATCGACATTGAAATATTTTTTTTTTTTTTTAATAACATCGAAACTTGATACAAAATCATTGTTCCCCAATTGAAATATGGGTGGTTCCACACTCTTCTATAGTTAAGTGGGACTTTCATAAGAGATCACGCATCAATATTTAATGAAGTTTCATTTCAACAATCATTAATCAATGCAATGCAAGCTCCCCATTCTTTATCATTATTTTATGCTAGGAAAACACAATGATGCACTTTGTTAGATTAATGAGAATCAAAGAGAAATGTACTGTAATGTAGGCCTACTGTCCATAATGTATAACAACCTCTGTTTTATACTTTTTTTTCTTTAATAACATCGAAACTTGATACAAAATCATTGTTCCCCAATTGAGGCTATGTTTTATACTTATTCATCTTTTTTGGATGGGCGAAGCAAAGACTCAATTTCATCCATTCGGAAAAAAGTTCTACTCCGCAGGTAAAAAAGGTCCGAAAGTACAAATTCAGTTGAAACTTGGCAGACACAAGTGTCATCATCTAATTCGATACTGTATAGTTTTGAGGCGCAATCAGTTGCACAACTTCTAAGAAAACCCTTTTTTAAGTAAAAAAAAAGAATAACCCAGAGGAGAAAATTTGGAAAAAATATTTCCTTCAAATGAATTAAAATTTTCACAGAATTTTTATTTCACAATGATACACATTCCGAATTTTCACATGAATCGTATCAGCCGTTTTGGTGAAAAAAATTACTTGTAATTTTTTCACATCGATCTTTGGCTATTGAGAAACCTATTAGGAATCTAAAGCTGACCTTCCATGAACACGTTTTACGTTTCGCTTTCGTAAGGCGGTGGAGTGGAGGCTAGCTCAACAATCAGAAATCGCGTCGCACTCGTCACTGATTGGGCGTTTTATCATCTTGACGGCTAAAAAAAAAACGCGTTCATGGAAGGCCAGCTTAAGCAAGAAGTGTTACCAATTAATTTGAAATTATTAAAATGAGTAATGAATAAAACATGAAGACACTGACATAATTGTTTAGAACTCAAGGTGCATATATAGCTTTCCATTACATTTCATATCAATATGCCTGTATCGCTCATCCAACAACGCGTATGTTCCGTTTTCCTAGTAAAATATAAAATTGTTTGGAGGAAGAATGAAGAGATAGATAAATGAAAACATTACGAGTGGATTGCAAAGACGCAGTTTAAACCCCGGCCTACCTTGGCGACTAAGGTAGGCTGGGGTTTAACCGTCTTTGCAATCCACCCTACATAAATTTTAATGTACCTACTGGTAATTGGTATATAATAATTACTATGTAATTTTCTCTGTTATTCAGGCGAAAGTGAGCTAACTGGAGCTACAAATTTGATGGCATATTATGGTCTCGAACATTCATACAGTAAATTCAGTGGCAAGAAAGTTAAAGAGCAGTTGTCTTCATTTCTTCCTAATTTACCTGGAACAATAGACACTCCTGGAAATCAAGATAACAGTTCTCTTCGCTCAGTTATCGATAAACCGCCGATAGGTGGTAAAGAGCTATTACCTTTGTCATGTGTACAGTTGGCTGGGTTCCGGCTACATCCTGGTCCATTGCCAGAACAGTATCGTTACGTGAATCAAGCACCCCAACGAAAACATAAAAATAAACACAAGAAACATAAACATAAAGCTGGAGATACTCCGAGCCAAGAAATGCAAATAGCTGAGGTTGGTCAAGATACTCACGAAAAGAAACACAAAAAGCAAAAGCGGCACGACGAAGAGAAAGAACGGAAGAAGAGAAAAAAAGAGAAGAAAAGGAAAAAACAAAAACACAGTCCTGAACATCCAGGTGGCCTAACGCCTAGCCAACATTCTCAGTAACTTCTCCCACCTTTCTCAGTATGAATATACAGTGTACCATATATTTATAATTAGTTAATAATTATCAATTTATTACATTAATATTAAAATAATATATATGCATTAATCTTTTACAAAGACAAAGTATGTACGGTAGAAACCGTTATCGGTAGATAGACCATGTATAATTTATAATATAAAATGTTAATGACAGTACAATTAGTTTTTACTTTCTTGTTATTTTCTTACTGTAGGAAAATGTAGTACTGTACACTTGGACAAAGAAAATGTCTTAATTATGAATGTTTGTCATATCCAGAGTTGAAATAATAATCCACATTCTTTCAAAGCATTGAATTTTGGAAAAAAAATGATGAACTTGAATTGACGCTTACCATGGGTAATTTTCGTTTTGGGGAGAGGGATTTAGTGTTTTCTGATAGACCTTAAGTAAATCTATGAGAAAATGTCTGATGCTCGATGAGAATTGAAGTTATTAAAAGTTAAAACGTACTCAAATATGACCATGTTGAAACCATTGCAAAACTGTACCACAACATGAAAGTGCACTTAAATATATTCTATAACCTAGGTTTACCCAAAAAATATCAGCGTTACCCATACCTGCGACAAAAGCATTTGTGTATACCGGTAATTGATTTCTAAAACAAAAAGTTGCGTGGACGTGGTTAATTAATTCATTAATACTCACGTACATGATGATTTTGTGCGTCGCCATGGCTCCGCAGTTGGCACTACTGAAAACCATCAAGATGCACTTGGATGCAACAAACAGCTGTCACAATACAGAATGCTGTTGCAGAAACCATCATATTAAAGTGAGATTAAAAATTATACCATTCTCACCGTATGGGGTAGGTCATTATCACAGTAGGTATCATCCAATAGATATATCGAATGATATCGGTCATCAAGATCAATCAGAGAAAAATAAATTCACTAAAAACAAACACCAATTTGCAAAGGTAAAAGTTGATACAAAATTAACGAAAAAATTTCCTCCAATGCTATTTTAGCTATTTTAGGTTTAATTGTTATAGGCCTATGTTAGTTTACCATACCATGTTATGTTGTATATATAATGTATTACATCTAATGGATGGTATATAACATCTAATATGTAACATAATATGTTCACTGATGGGGATAATGCTTCGTTTACTTGTTTAAGGTCTAACCTCCATTACCTCAAGGTCATGAAAAAATCACGAGTTTTTGTCAGTCGATTCGTTTTGATGTGCTCGATAATAATATCCAAACAGATGATGGGCTAACCGGGATAAATTTTGAGTTAAATCGCTTCAAATACTGGATGTTTCCCTATCATTCAACACGCAACCTTCAAATTTCATGCGTTTCTATTATTCAACAGATCATTAAAATATACTAAAAGGAATAACATTCAATCAAAAAACTTGTTTTATTGTGGATGAAGATATTATAAATGGAATTATGCAAAAATAAATATAGGTACCCGTTCTCATTTACGGATCACACTCATTTTAAGGGGAAAAATAGTTGATTTTTCACCAAAATGAAGTCAAAATAGCAACTTAATATTTCATTAAAGCGCTGTAACTTCGGCCAAAAAAATATGACAGTGTTTCTGATGTAATTTCAATTCAAGAACACACATATTCAATAAAGCTTGACTAAAATTTCCCCAATGTAGAATTAATTTCAAAATTACTTTTTGACTCTGCTGACCAAACGACTGTTAGACTTTAAAGGTTAGCTACACTTCTGACAGTGGCAATCAATCAACTTGAGGTATATGGGCCTAGCTTCTACAAACTAAAACATGACTACACTTGATATAGGAAGATACCATTCCTATAAAGCCATCAAGCTATTAAATAACATTAGCCCACTCCCAATAAATATTGAGTAACTTTTGTCTGGCATGTAAGCCTCAATCCTCTGTTTTTCCTTTCTTGTTTTTCCTCACAGAGTAGAAGGTTTTAAAAGGATAATCTCAATAATCATGCATTATATATTCATAATAGTCATCATTAAAATGCAAGAGTGTAAGCACATTCTGGTACCTATTAAACCATTTCAGAATAGTGCTAATGGACTTCTACCTCTTACCTCTACTGTGCTTGCTACTGCTGCCTTCTTAAGGCTTAGATCGACAGTATTGCATTCTGGGTATTCATCTATTGGGGTATATTTTTGGGGACCAGACTAAAATTAAACAACCCACCAAAGAAACTATTTACCAGGAGGAAGAATTTTGTGGGGATTAAAAGGGATTAAAAAATAGAACTTGCTACTTAATGATGAATTTGGCTAATTTGGTGTCAAAATGAAGGTGTGTGTAGTCAGTTTTCGAGTATATTTCATATGAATATTTTTCTCATCTTGCAATGCATATAATGATGATTAATATAACTAGGCAAACGCGTTATGTGTTGCCGCGTTGATGGATGAGCTGAAACATATCGACTTATCTTTGGATTGGTTATTATATATATATATATATATATATATATATACACTTTGAGATCCAAACCATTACTTCACTGTCATCTTATTTTTCATTATTGATTTCTATGATGATAAAGAAGGCTTTGTTTTAATCGTTTACAGTTAAGAGGTGACACCTGCGGCTTGGATTTAATTGGTATCTTAATAGCTTTGAGTGATTCACAAAAATTACATTATATATATATTTTTTTTTTTTTTTAATAACATCGAAACTTGATACAAAATCATTGTTCCCCAATTAAGGCTAAGGATGAAAAGTAGGATCGTTTGGACGGGGCACCACAAGGGCGATCTTACCACCCCATTTTAATCATTTAAAACCAATATAATAATTTTAATTATATAATAATATAATAAAATTTTTACATCAAAACGGCTGATCCGATGTGAATGAAAGTTTGGTACAATGTGTATATTAAAATTCCCTGATAATTTGAAATGTCTCGGATGGAAATTGTTTTACGAATATTTTCCTCTGCGTTATTCTAATGGGATTTTTGAAAACTTTAAAATGAGTTCTCTCAAAATTGGCTCAACCGATTGCGCCTCAAAACTATACAGTATCGAATTAGATAATGACACTTAATTGTGTATGCCAAGTTTCAACTGATTTTGAATTTTTGTTTGACCTGTGGAGTGCGAACAAACAAAAGAAAAAAAAGTCACTTTTTTTTCGGGTATGGCGAAATTGAGTCTTCGCTTTGCTCATCCAATGATACATTTTTTACAATCATTTTTAAAATACTCTACTACCCTTTTATAGGCAATGGAAAATGGAAAGTCTTATCAATAATATAATAATAATAGTCTTTATTCAGGAATGAATTACATTAATGAAATGGCGAGGTTCAAACAAGAAGTCTGTTCTTCCACATAACCAAGTTAAACAGTACAACTTGGTTATGTGGAAGAATGTAAGTATTACATCATTTTACAGTTAATAATAATTATACTAATAATAACTAATAATTAATTGGATCAACATTCAACAACGATTTGTAAATGAGTAATGATATGTAGCGTTTTCTTAGTTCTCTAAATTTACCACACATCTACTGTGAGGTAAGCTTAATAATATAAAATTATTATTATCAATCATAAGAAATTATTACCGTATTCAATTATCAAAGTCTGCTTCATTCATTTCTGATAAGACTGATTGATATGAGTCTGTGTAGCCAATGAGAAAGGCTGCGGAAAACATAATACCATTTTCCAAGTTAGGTATAGGTATTGTCGACTATTGAGGGTTGCATTGATTGGCCAGTCTGTAAGCTCAATGCATCTTTGTACCGGTACAAACCGTAAAACAAATTGGGTAATATTTACGTGATTTTTTTTCAAACAGTTTTGAATTGATGCAATTCTGTAAAACAAGAACGAGAAGTACACAATACTGTTATTTCTCAGAAAATCCAAAGATTGATAAAATATGATGTTCAAAAATGTATTCTTCCCTAACCACTAACGAGCTCAAAAGGGTAATCAAGCAAGGATGACGCATCAATTTTAATTCCGAAATAAAAACCAATTTTCTTTCAAATGCACGATATAAATGTCCATGTAATATATAAATCTGGATCTTGGGTTACCTAGGCGTGCATTACTGAAATACAACTACAATACAAGTCAACATCAAGTACAGCCTCAAAAATTTCAACTTCCGTTTTCCTGTTGAGACGGTTCGGAGTTCGGACTTGAGAAGTTGAAAATCGACTGTCGAGGTGACAAGGAACCAAAAAATGGCGGACAATCGTAAGTAATTCGCTTCTATTTTTCATCCATGAATATTCACGCATCCATTAAACATCCGAAAATTATAATTGTACGACCAACACATCATAATATATATTACTGTTTTATTACGGAGATAACAGTTTACTTTGGTTTTCTTATGGCCGTTATGGGTTTCGTTCGCGTGAATAATATGCTTTACCGGCTTCGTTCTTTTTATGCCGAGGCTAGGCCTATAACTTGCATTTTTATAGGCCTAGTAGATCTCGGGGAGAATTTTACCGCACTTTCTTCACTAGGCTTCATGTTTGATGTAGCACTGTTGTAATTTATTAGAGATGTAGTTTTGGCTATTGAGTAGACCTACTGATATTAAATCGTATCTTGAACTTCAATGTTATCATAATAGGAAGATGGAGCTTCAAACAACTATGAACGCGGCCTAGGCCTACCAATTACCTGGGGAATAGACCTGCGTCTGTATGGATTTGAGTTGATAAGACTTTGTGCACGTCGATGACCTATAGAAGTTTGTCAGGTCTAGGGTACCATCTAGGTCTAAATTAGCCCTGGGCCCAAAAGGTTGCAAACCTGTATCGCATCCACAGCCTTTTTTATTGGAGCATTCTCCTGACACTGCCCTTTCACCCGTGGTACATGCATCCCATGCTACTCGATGTTCAACACAATCGCCGTTGGTACCGTTGCTTCCAGACCATGAAGTCACTTTTCAAAGGCGTTCAAATATATCAGTCTGTTTGACATTTCATATTATTTTGTGAAGATACCAACCACATAAGATTATTATAGTTTTGTTATTATTTAGAATAAGGACTCTGCCACCTGTACATTGTACAAATTGTGAAGGTGATAATAAAGCTTGAACCACTTGAGGAATTTCCATGCGGGAATTCAAACTACGCGTGCATTCTATCTATGACTATCAATAACGTAACGAGATAAGAAACATAGCGTAAGTCCGTCCTATCCTTTCAACATTAGACCATTTTCACCATGAGGAATCGGCGTTTTCGTGTACATTTCTGAGATTCGCAATTTCAAATCAAATCGTACGTAGGCCTATTAGACTCGTATTTCAGTGTATAGGCCTAGTACCGGTACATAGTTGTATACTTGCATTGTTTCTGATCTTTCTCGTAGATGATGAGTAATTATCCAGTCATCAAATTGTAAGTATAGCAGTAGGGCTCTTGACTAGGGGTCTAGATGCTTTTACAGACGTATTTTGAATTTCCGCTAAATGACCTCGCTGTCGATGCGCCTTGAAACCCTAATATTCATTAGATTTGCTAATTCAAATGAAATGTATTCCAATATTGCTTTATGCAGTTGGGAAGAGCTGGATTCACAGATTGCATTACATCTATAACTTGTAATAGATCAACGTACAATATTACCAGCAAATTATCGTAACATTTGTGAGGCGGCATCCCTTTGATATACGTATGGTGCGAAAGGAAACCGCCATGTTGCTTATCCCGTTACGTTATTGATGGTCATAGATTCTATCAAGTCATGACTACCACTTTACCCACTTTGCTTATGACAATAATATGAACAATTTTATCCCATAATATTATAGTGGAATATCACCAGGACAAGCTTTTGATTAATGCTCAAATTGCTTAAGTTAACATGATTAGGCCAGGCGCAAAATGACCTCGTTGTCGACGCGCCTAAAAACCCCAACATTCATTCATTCAACATGAATAGGCCCATCATTCAAGGCCACTCTAAACCTGGGTAACCCCAAAGGCCCCAGCCAAAATGTACATAGGCCTATATTTCACAACCTCAATAATGTCACAGGAAATTTAAAAATTCTGATAGAATGACGGTTTTTTGAAGTTGAAACTTTAGAGACTAGAGTGCAGCACATACCAGACCATGATGTCATTTTTGCCTGCACAAGCAAATATGCGCGAACCCATCAAGATAGTCCGTGTGAAAGGGTACCGGTCCTATAAGAAAAGAATGATCTGAATAAAGAAGGCTGTGATTGCATCTGACCAAGTGATGTGAGTAGCCTCGTGCTTCATAATGAAAATATGATCTTCAAACTCTGGGGCTACAGGGTCATTCCACATCAAATCAACTGAGCAAGCATCATCATTTCCTCACCATCTCTGATTCTGATGAAATTTATACCAGTTGTGCCAACCACCAAGTCTACCAATCATACAAATTTTGGACTATGTAGCCCTTATAGTCTTCTAGTTAGGCCTACGCTATGCTATGTAGAAAAATTCTAGACTTGACGCGCTTTGTGCCGTTCCAAAATTTGCTACTTCTAAACCGTTCAATGTAGAGACATTTATATCTGATACATGTATTTATGCTGATATTTCAACTAAGATAATTATATTACTTTCATAAAATTATGATACTTTGAAGTATTTACGTAATTGATGACTAGTGATTGACCCGCCCACAAACGTCACAAAACAGAACATCCAATCAAATGGCTTTTGTTATGTGGGAAATTTTACATAATTTACTTTTAAGAGTATCTCTAAATGCCCACATGAAGTATAGATCCAGGTGGCCTGGCGATTAGCCACGCCCATCACTAGTGGTCAATTGACTTGTTGAACTAATTTAATTTGACTAATTTGAAGTATCTAAAATTGACGTATTTCAATCCTCGTAGAGATTTATTTTATGAATGTATACACATAAGTGATAGTTGATTTACAAAAATTAAATGAAATCATATTATCATTATCTCTGGCCCTAGGCATATAAAGGTGTGGGAGGGAATAGCCATATTTTTGTGAGATTTCTTCAGATCGTATAGGCTTTATTGTTATAGTCACAAAGTATCGCTTGACACATTTTTATATATTTCAAAATATTGTGTACACTAATTAATATTTTATGGTATTTGTAGCATATTGTTTCAAAATAATGAAGAAAAATATTGCTTTTTCTTTTCAGAGTACAGTAGTTACAATGCAGGTGGTGCATCTTATGGCAACTATCCTGGATATTCGCAACCAGCTCCTGCTGCCGGTGCTGGTGGCGTAGCAGCACCCAGTTATCCTCAAACACAGTCGTATGATCAACAAAGTGCGTATCCACCACAAAGCCAGAACACATGGAGTCAGCAACAACCCCCGACTTATGGTGGAAGCTATGGAGCCACTGGAGATCAGTCAACTTACAATCAATCTGGCACTGGTGTGTAGCATTTGCCTATATTTATTATTCCATCTTGGGCTTGTCTTCAATTCTGTGCTTCCATACCTGCATTATTAGGATTGCAAATTCGCTAAGCGTTTTTCTAAGCCACCACGATGATAAAACGACAAATCAGTGACGAAAGTTACGTGATTTCTCATTGTTGAGCTCGCCTCAATTCCACCGCCTTGCAAAAGCAAAACGCAAATCGTGTTAATGGAACGCCAGCATTATGCTGTAGGCCTATTCAATTTTTGACTGAAATTATAAAAGGTGACTTGGGTCCAGTTTTTCTAACAGATTGTTAGTGGATTAAGCAATTATGCGTGTTATTTTTGTACCTTGACTGATAGAGGGTCAACACTTGCATGAAAACCGGCTCTTATAAATATATATATATATATATATATATATATATATATATATATATATATATATATATATATATATATTGATTCAATTTATTAATTCAATGTATTTCTTCCAATTTTATGTTTTAAAATTACATTTGCTTTTAATGGCTTCGGGCTAATTTAGAACATTTTTGATTGATATTACGTTCCAAGTTGGAGTCAATGTCACTGTTAGTAGGTATAGGCATATGAAAAGAAACGAAATGGTCAAGGAAAGAAACACTTCTTTAGGGGCCTATATGTTCAGTTTTGAAAATGGGAGACTTGATTGAAGTAGGCTACTTTTTAGTTGCTTGAATGGATTTGAAGGAATATACATAATAATAAATATATTGTTTAATTTATAGCCTACAAGATATTGTGTAGCATATTATGTTGTTGGAGCTTGGTATATTTTATAGAAAATTATGTTTATACTTTATAATGGCTCTGTTCATGTTGCGCATTCATCCCAATATTTTACTGTTATCAGTTTGTACAACATCTAGGCTATGCATACATTTTGTTAGCTAGAGCAGTTCTCTCATTACTTTCATTTTATGTATTTTAGCTAGAACTGTATTTGTATTGACAAACCAATAAAGATACTTGTATTCTTGTTAGGTGGAAGTTATCCATCGTATGATCAATCATCAAACGCGTATGGAAGCTCAGCACAACCGCCCGCGCCCCAACCAAGCTATGGCCAGCAGGGCTATCAGGCACCCAACCCGTCATATGATCAAAGCAGTGGTGGCGGTGGTGGTAGTACTGGTGGTAGCCAGTACGCGAACTACAACCAATCGGCGGGTGGCTATGGAGGGCAGCAGTCTGGAGGTTATGGAGGTCAGCAAAGCTTTGGGGGAAACCAGTCTTATGGAGGTATGGTGTCCATATCAACTTGTTTGCAATTCAATCCGTATTTTGACAGAATATCGTTGTTCATGCCTACTTGTAGGGATTGGGACTTTGGTCATTTTTAATCAACGACATTATGCTTTCAAACGATCCTATCTTTCATCCATAGTCTTAATTAGGGAACAATGATTTTGTATCAAGTTTTAATGTTGGAAATCAATTAAAATGTAGTAGGCCTAGATAAGTTGGCAGAACAGTTTGAATTAGATAGGTCTAGTTATGAATTGAATATTTATAATGGCAGCTTACCAAGATGGCAAACATCAAAGCTGCAGATTGAAGCTTGCTTTGAAGCTTGCAGATTTCATCATTCATCACTTCTGATTAGTAATTACCAAGTAACTAAGCAGAAGCTTTGGCTGCTTTTGTACTGTAATACAGAACCCCTCGAATTTGCAAGGTCTACTGGTACAAGGGATCCTGACTTATGGAAAACCCACTCACAGCAAAACATTTTCACTGACAATGTAACATATAAACGATCACAGTTGCTTTCTGTTTGAACATATTGTAGTGAAATGGCTTGTAGTTTTACTGTTGTGGTTTCATGATGATTTATATCAGAAAAATCCCCTATTTGCCCTATGGAGAGATGCCTCATCATCTTGAATTTTGAAATCTAGAATAAATATTGGGATAATAAACGGGACTAGAGTTTGATTTGAAATAAATTTCGAATTATCCGAGTTTGATTCAACCAAGGATTACATTTGCTACTATCAACGACATTTACCTCAAGAGTGCTGCCCACTACATTTTTTCATCTCCACCACTCTATTATGATATTATCGTATAGTCCCAAATATAAGCCAAGAGTTTTTGCTGTAATTAAAAGTTCATAAGTCACCATCAGCTTATATATGCAAATCTTGGCTTACAATTGATCAAACACACATTTCTTTTGATTATAATTGGGCCTACTATGCTTTATGTGTACACACTGTAAATTGTGGTATGTTTATTCAAATCAATTCAAAAGATAGAATGAACAGATTATTCTTCATTTCATCATCTCTCTTTTAACCATATACATTATGAGAGAAAATAACATCAACATAAAATGCTCTGGATGATTGCTTGTTTGCTCCATGCTTCAACAATAACAACCAGTCTTTGTTGACACTTGAAGTGTGAGTGTTTAATGAGTCAAATGGTCAATTATTTCATTGTGTGTCACAAAATAATTACAGACAACTGAAATAAACATATGTGGGGATGTATGAATTGGGTGAAAGGGAAAGAGAGAACATCAGCTTACCGAGATTTATGAGTAGAGAATGGCCTACTTATAGTGGAGAGCCCGTTGATAGAACACATAGAGATGAAAGTTACACGAGGTTCACAAGTGTGTGACAAGTAATGACAAAATTAACTGTTGATTACCTAATCACATTTCATTTCCAATATTCGTAATTAATTTTTATTCATTGAAATGTGTACTTACATTAATTTTACCCTCTATTTACCTAGAAATCCTTACTTCAATTATTGATTTGAAAGTTTGCGGGGTCGGCTTATATTCGACACAATACAGTAGTATATTTTTGCCAGCTTGTATTATTTTCCCAATTAACACAGTTCTGCTAGCGAGTTGGATATCCACTTGATCGTGTCAAATTTTAAGCAATGTCAGCCTACCTGAGGACCATTCAGTGCTTGAAACTAATGGATGAGGTACGCAAGAAATCTCACTTCACAATTTAGTGATCTTTGATACACTTCAAGTGAACTAAATTTCAGAAACTAAGGTTTTTGAAAAAGAAAAAAAATTCCTTCATAGTCTCACGTTTTTTTCTTTCTTGATCTGCAGGAGGGCCACCATCAGGTGGTAGCGGTGGTTACGGCAACGGTGGCAGTCGAGGCTCAAGCAGGGGTGGTGGAGACAGCTCAGGCGGTGGATACAAGTGAGTTCACACTTTTAAACTATGCCGAGTTTTTTTTCAAAGTATTTTCAAACTACAACTGGATACAGTAGGCTACCACCATATATTTTGATAATTTAGTAGGTGAGCAAGCTATATTCAAGCTCTTTAGATCGTATGTGTACACTTACCCGGTTACAGTTTTGCGGTCAGAACCTATGATTTTTATGTAGCTCGAGTTTCTTTATACGTAATGTACCGGTACTCAAATATTAGACCCATCAGCTTTTTAATTATTTTTTTAAAATTGACACTAGTCTTGTGATCAGTGAGTTACACCAATGCTAGTGGATGTAGCATTCTGACAAGTGTATTCGTACCAAGTACGGTGGTCTTTATTACAGCTACCAAATTTCAATCCAGATATCTTGTACTAATTATTCATTATAAAATTACCAGGTGCATTTTATAAATTGTTTCGATCCACTAAATGGCCTACTCTCACTTCGTTCTTTCATTTTCTTTCTTTCAGTTTCTCATCTTTTTTTTTATTATCATCTTTGATTTTGAGATTTGTATCAAGTCGTTTTGTTGAGAGGCCCAAATTGAATTGTTTCTCAATTGTTTTGTTCTGGATTTTATCTTGGGCTTATGTTTTAAAGTCTAACAGCCGTTTGGTCAGTAGAGTCGAAAAGTAATTTCCAAATTAATTGTAAATTGGGGAAATTTGAGTCAAGCTTCATTGAACATGTGTATTCTTAAATTGAAATTGCATCAGAAACACTGTCATATTTTTTTGGCCGAAGTTACAGCGCTTGAATAAAATATTAAGTTGCTGTTTTGATTTCATTTTGGTGAAAAATCAACTATTTTTTCTCTTGAAATGTATGAATTGGGTGAAAATGAGTGTGATTCACAAATGAAAACGAGTACCTATATTTATTTTTGCCTAATTCTATTCATAATATCTTTATCCACAATGAAACAATTTTTTTGATTGAATGTCATTACGTTTAGTGTATTTTAATGATTTGTTGAATCATAAAAATGCATGAAATTTGAAGGTTGCGTGTTAAATGATGGGAAACATCCACTATTTGAATTGATATATCTCAAAATTTATCCCGGTTAGCCTATGATCTGTTTTGATATTATTATCGAGCACATCAAAACGAATCGACTGACAAAAGCTCGTGATTTTTCCGTTACCATGAGGTAATGGAGGTTAGACCTTAAGCACATACGACTGATATTTTTAGTCGTGAACTCCTCGGTAACAACTAACTAAAACTATCTAGATCAGGGTTCTGTTGGTATGTGTCTGTGATCCAACTTGGGATACATTTATGGTACGGATACAGATACATGACTAGCACAATTTGATTGAATATTGTAACTCTTTGAGAGTTTTGCAAACAAGTGTACGGCAAAAAACTATTGTTTGAATATGGAACTGCTGATGTTATCACTATCAGTCACAGTGCCGCACTTGTCTTTCAACTGTGCTATCTTCATATTAATGGTAGTCAGATATGCTGACTTCTGAGTTGCGGGCATCTACTTCTACCTTGAGACGACATAGAGAGTTGGCTATTAGGCTTGGTAAAATATTCATTCATTTTCTTGATTGTAATAGAGAAATTAATGTTCTAATATTTGCCTTTTCTGCCTTCTCTTAACTGTTCATTACTTCTGTAAAAGCATAGAAAGATGACATCTATCTATGCTGATCTGGAATAAAGTCAGTCCAACTTTTCCAAATTACAGTCAGGCCCGCATATAACGAATTTCAAGGGGAATGAAAATCTGTTCGTAAAAACAGAATTTCGTTATAGAGATTTATTGCTTTTTTTCATAACACCACTTGAATTTTAGAGATAAAGATAGGCCTTCATTTACGACTTGGGCTCTGTATTAGGTGACATATTATCATCACATCGTATCATCACTTGGTATGTTTATAGAAAGTAATAGAAAACAACAATGTCCTTTCATAAAGAACTAATCATCTGCTATCACATGACACCACCACTCCCCACTTCTCGTGTTTTATTTCCTAGGTTACAGGACACTATCAGGAATGGAAATGGAGGAATGTAAACAAAAGAATGGATAAACAAAGTCATTGAAGATGTCACCATCACGTTATTATTTAGTGCGCATTGAGCGAATGTTAGGATTTGGGCTGTTCCACTGTGCGTGGGATGGGGAGGGGGGGGGTGCAGCAAAAGTTGTACAGTCCGTTCAAAATTAATGTAACCTGAAAATAAATTCACGCAAAATGTTCCGATTTTCGAATATTTTGTTGGAAATAGCTGATGATAATGAGCAAAATATGCTGAAGTGACAAAAAATTCGTAATAACGAATTTCAAAATATGAATTACTCCGTTATAGGCCTAGGTCTTTATTTAACATTGTAAGAATGGGAGATTTGATGGGGAATTGTGATTAACTCGTAAAAACCGAGTTCGTTGTATGTGGGCCCGACTGTATATGCCAGCTCTTGAAATACTTCATTGAAGAAAACTATGCTAGACACATCCTTGTAGGCCTACAGTATTTAAATTATGAGCAAACAATGGATGATGCCTGATGGGCTTTGAATTGGATGTATATCGCAAAATCATCCAACTCAACTCAAAACTAGTTCCTCGTATGAGAAAAGAACATTTAAAGCAGCTTGTTACTTCTAATATTCACTTATAGATGCAATATATTGTCATTTAATCCAGACTATAATTAATATATTTCAACATGCAGTTAACAGATGTACGTGGTATACAGTTCAGCCAAGAATTTGTTCTTTGGTACGTTTTATGGTAGGCCCTACCGTTCCATTAGATTACGTCTCCATTAGATTGCCATTTTTTGTGTTCTGATATGGTTCACAGCTCCATGTCACAAATGTATCTTCTTCCAAACGAGTTCCAT
Source organism: Brachyptera risi (assembly GCA_964007535.1). Lineage (NCBI taxonomy): Eukaryota > Metazoa > Arthropoda > Insecta > Plecoptera > Taeniopterygidae > Brachyptera > Brachyptera risi. Next base: position 25,805,998 of record OZ023332.1, on the reverse strand, counting down.
ATGGAAGAATATTTGTCATCTAAAGTGTCCACTCGTTGTCACTTTAAAAACAAATTAGCCATCTCAAATCTCATTTGAGAATAAATAAGGCTTTTTAAAATCTCAGAATTTATCTGTATTAATGACTAGTAATGAAATATCATTTGTCTGTGGACTGTCACACTTGGCTTACCTTGTGCCACTGAACATCTAGATCTATGTCTGTTGTACCTGCATTGGAAGTAATTTGATACAAGAATATTTGAAGAATGAATGCTGGAATGACTTGCCAACTAAGAGCAACACTTCCAAGTCATTGGAATGTATTCGGAAATAAGGTTTAAAAGTGTCGAGGTACCATTGACCATTTAACTAAATAGTAAATACTACACCGTACTTTGATATAACTTAGCCTTGATGATGGTAATTCTTGGATTTTGCCCAATACACAAGATAGATTATCTACTAATCATTAGTGATACAGACTAATGCCTACGACAATCTCGTCTATTTGATAATTATTCGTTCACAACAATATGCCTACGGTGACCGTATTGTACCGAATATAAGCCAGGCCTTGACTTTTCCAGTGAAGAAAAGAAATGGGTTTTCTAGAAAACATTGTACTGTACACATTGTGGGAAAGAACAAGATTTTGGGGCACATTAGGTTCATTCTCATTGACTAATTATATTGGCCTACGAATCATCAGTTTTTTTTTTCAACACTTGAATGACTAATTGAGCCTTTGATACTTCATTACATCAGTCATCATAATTCTGTTCATCACTACAAGTCCAGCAACAAAGTGTCATGTTTCTGTGCTAAACAAAAAATTTCTATTGTCTGAACCATTTTCAACATGTCTCGTGTGAAATATAGTAGGCATAATTACTTTTTTTATTGTTGTCAAAATTGAATTTAATACTGAATCATTGTTCCCCAAAAATATAAAACGTGAAATATAAAATATGAAAACTTGCATTTGACCGATTGAAGGCTGAGATTTGCATATAGACCAATGGCAGCTTTGGGCCCTAAATTTTGGGGAAGACTCATGTTCGGGAGAGTATGGTTGGTGTGATATGTGTTTTTGTACGTCTTGACAATGATATGGTAGTACTCCAATACAGTAGCATACCTGGTGAATGTGAATAATATTAACAAAGCTGTTTGAAAACAATTATCAAATGAAATGAGTTTGAGTTACATTTCATTGCAACCTATCTCGTATGTAATGAAACAATAACCACGAAATATCAGTACACTCAACAAAACATTGTTACTAGGCAGAGGCATACAGAAAATGGGTAACATAACTCTGATCTTATTGTAAAGAGTATTTCTTGGAAGAAAAGAAGCATATGCACAATAGCATATCAGTTCTTTCACTATACCTTTGGATTCAAGTATGGTGATTGCTTGATTCAGCGATTCGACCATATTCATGCCATGAGAGTAAGTGGCCCGATCGACCGTCTGCGTTACAACTACCGGTAATTGGTGGGTGTGTCGAATCATATATATTCGGATATATATTAGTCGGAGAAAAAACATTGTGTGTAGGCCTACTCAAGTGACTAATTTTTGGATGTATTCAACAGGCAACACTGTCAGCACTGTTTTGCTTCGTTATAATATATTTTACAACTGAGTTCTGCTACAACTCAAAGTTTGAATAGTGTATGGTGACTTACTAGCCTCGTGGCTAATTTAACTGAGTAATGACGTAAGCTATTAATTTAGCAAATTATCAAATCCAATATCGTGACCTGTACAGTATTGCCAACCGACTGACTCAAGTCAGCTGAGGCACTAGTTGTTGAAACTGAAGTCAATCAAGTCTGGTATGCATTCAAGTTGTTAATCTTTCACCTATCACTCGCTTGTTGATACCCTCAAATAACCTCAACTCTACGTGGGATCGTTACGCAAGTGATACTGGTAATCTTTAATGAATAAGTAGATGAAATTGTATTTTCACCAATCCCTAATATGGTACCTGGCAATTTATTTCGAAAAGGTAGTCAAGGTTGATAATTATAATAACCAAATAACATAGGGATGAAAAATGATGTATTCAAACCATTTCATTTCTCTTGCAAGTGAGAATCAATAGAAATGAATTAACATGATGTTTATGTGTACGTTGGTTGGTTGTGCAACCTACTAACATTACTATGATTGATAAAGTAGTGTCTAGATAGGCAAAGCCGTATGCCAGAGCCTATGCTCACCAACAATGAAAAAGTTGGCACGACCACAGCGCTCCTAACAGCATTCACTGGCAACAGTGCTCTAGCAAATGGTATTTTGTTTGTGATCACAGCAGTCCTAGCAGGATTGCTAGGTGTCCCACTACCAGGGTCTGTAGACTGTTGAACCAGGGCACTGCCACTCTATCCCGTAGGATACTTCTTTACTCAGTGATATTATTGAGGAGTCTAGAGTCTTAGTTGGGTAATGAAGCTCGAACTTTAGGAAAACAGTTTATATCATTATGATTACTGTACACTTTTATATTGTTGCACTCTTCACTGAAAGTCGAAAAGTCAACTGCGAATTTATCCCATATATCGCTGAATTGCTGTACTGTGCTGGGAAAGTACATCTGTATTTTGTTTTTATGGCGTTTCTCCACTTGTAATTGTTATGGTAGGCCCTACATGCTATTAAGTAGGCATAGTCAAAGTTATGCACAAACGTGTTTTTTTTCTAACGGTGATGAGTAGAACTGTAGTGTTGATGTGTTTTGATTGATGAGCCTTGATTTATATTTAATAACTGTGTGTTAGAAATAAGATTGTTCGTGTTATAAATATTGGCAAGTGTAAAATCTTGCCATTAATTACAATGGTGTTTCTTTAGTCTGAACAGGTTCTCAAATACGTACTACAATCAGACTTTTACATGAAAGTTGTGGACATTTGAGTAAAGTTGGGTACTGGTATAAAATAACTACGTAGTTCCTTGATTCATCCACCTACTGGTCCTTCCCAATGCTTTGATGATTTTCTTTATTTTTTTAAACAAGGTTTGATTCATCAAGTCGATATGTCAGATTCTGGTAAAAAGTGGATACACAGCCCTTTACAACATTATTTGAATGCCCCACGAAATGGATTGCTTCCTCGTGACAATATTAATGTACCTAATTTGTTTATATCCACATTGTCGGTGGGTGCAACAGATCTGGCTAGCCAGCAGTAGCTATTGAGACGTGGGTGGGGTCCTAACCTAGTCTTTCTCTGACCAATTATTATAAATGGGATGTAAATTTTGGAGTTTTAATAACTTGTGGGTACAATTTCTTGGACAGACGTAACTTGGTATAATCTACTGTTGCGGGGGTCGACACAAAAATTCTAAGGTTTTGTTTTTCGTTAAATTCACATAAAAAAGTGGGGTTAATCTTCAGAAATATAGTGTTGTACATCTGGGTCTTGATCATTATTGTGAAGTGTATATTTAATTATTTATAATCAGGTCCTGTCATGAAAGTATAATACTTTCTATTCCTTCCTTATAAATTGAGTAAACACATAGACAAAATCATAGATGTTTAATATTTCCATCAACATGATTAATGTGGTACATCTACCTCGCCATATCTCCAAACTAAACTCCCAATCCTGGCCCATCGTGGATACTATCCAGGTCGGAAGGTTTCTCCTCCGAGAATATGTGAAGTTGGCTGAGGTTCATCGTGATGAGACTCGGGAGAAGGTGCGGCAAGAATCTTGACGAGAACTCCACGTACTGATACAAGTGTTATGCTTCTGTGTTTTAGCAGTGGCGGCAGGGGTGGTTTTAACAAAGGTAAAAGCGCCAGGGTAATAGCCTGGTGCCATTTATTTGTTTTATTTTCAATTTCTTGTTTTACGGTTTACTATAATTTATTATTTTGTAAGACATTAGAGTGTCAAACTAATGAAAAACGTACATTAGAACTGTGCAAGTAATTTTTTATTGCATTGGCTCTTTCCAAAATCGGATTTTTATTTGGTAAATTGAAAATGTGCTGCGTTTTATGTATCACCTGCGCTCTATTGAATATATATTTATAATTATAAATATATATAATATATATATTTGAGTTTGGTTGCAAAAGAAAGGGGTGTTCCGTTTGTATGCGATATAATACTGAACAAGTGTGGTCGGCATATCGAAGTGGTATGGGTAATGTTATGGTATTGAGTGTCGATTTTAAACTGGTCATTCAATTGAGGTATTTATTAATGACTAGAGTCAGAGTGGTGCAAAGTCGGGTGTGGTGCATTCAGTCCACCAAGGTATATTAAGACAATGATGGTATTTGTTACAAAAATAACATACTATTGTAATATTTGGGCTTACAAAAATGGGTTACGTCTTGCCATTACAGTGCTGTCGTGTAAAAAGGTTTTATATTTAAACGTGTGCAAAAGAATGGTTTTTGTGTACAAAACCTGCAAAATGGTACAAGGTTCGCAATTTGCGTCATGTTTTAGAATCACACCAAAGTGTATTGCTTTTCTGGTATAGGTATATCGAGAATTAGTGTATATGGGTTTATCGTTGGCGTTGTTGAAAATGGTGATAAATAGCGGATTGCTACCAGCCAACAGGGTCCTGCTAATGCGTCAATATCACATTTATTAAGGTCCTGTTTATTGCATGTTTCAGAACTAAGGTAAATTTGTCAGCGTGACGTGTTCAAGTATTTTGTAGTAACTAGTTGACGTATTTTGCATCGATATACAGTATAACCTGACACTAGTATGTAAAGGTATTCTCTTTGATCCAATTTTCTTATCAAGTAAACAGAGTGAAATACTATCCCAGTGGCTTCGTGCCTTTTGCTTTTAACTAGAAACCTGTCATTCTCTTTATAGGAAAAATGTTAATTACCTGATGATGATAATAACTATTTACTATTTAATACTTTATTTTTATCAAGGTTATGCTGTATTGAAGAGGCATTATGTTGACATTCATTTTATTTTTGAAGGAATGTCTGACCAGTGTGTTATTTTTCAGGCTTTGGAGGAGGAGAGAGGGGTGACATGATTATCCAAGAGGATACTGTATTCGTATCTGGAATGGATCCCAACATATCAGAAGAAGAAATTCAACAGCACTTTGGTGCCATTGGTGTCATTAAGGTAAGCCAGTGTAATTATTTATTTGTTTTTGTTCACAAATTTGAAAATAGTTGTACCCATGCTGACATTAACTAACAATAAGAATAAGTGGAAATATTGTGATATATTCAAGTTGTATAACTTGACGAAGACTTTTTTCATCCTTCAAGAAAGGGTGTTTCTACACTTCTGTCTGGGTTACAAAATCACTTTTCTCACATCTGTTGAAGTAATCAGTTATTTTTTGTATCAACAAATCTTGACTTTCATCCATCGTTACGTAGTTTGTTTCAATGTTGTGAACAAAAAGGGGTGAAACGTCAAAGTGTCTTTTAGTTATTTACGTACTAATAGCAGATAACATAGGCCGAACATAGATATGTGCCTATGAATGATGCAGTGATTGATGAATTCATATAATTCTTCCATATTGGTTATTTTATCAGTATTTTTTAAAAAGGTCAAAAATAGGCATAATGATGTCTTCAGATTATTTGTATTCATTTTGTGCATCCTATAGATGTAGCTGAGTCTAACAATCCAATCTTTGCTGCTTGCTTTTAAAAGTTTCAGCTATTGACAGATTGATACTCGGCAAATTACAACGATTCATACGGATTTTAAATCCTCAATGATCTTCCAATACTTTTCAACATACCAATCAACTATTATTGATTGATATTTCTGTTAACATCCAGATGGACCGGAGAACTAATAAGCCGAAGATTTGGATGTACAAAGACAAGATAACAGGAAAGCCGAAGGGTGAAGCAACTGTCACCTATGATGATTCAAATGCAGCCAAGTCTGCCATTGATTGGTTTGACGGCAAGGACTTCAAGGGTACTACGATCAAAGTCCAGATTGCTCAACACAAGAACAATTACGCAGCGGGTCTCAGCCGTGGTGGCCGAGGTGGAGGTGGTGGTGGTCGTGGAGGTGGGGATCGAGGCGACCGCGGTGGAATGGACCGCGGAGGCCGAGGCGGTGGACGCGACGGTGGAGACCGGGGTTCAGGCGGAGGTTTGTTGACACTAGCAACTGCTTTTATTGGGTCAATGATATCCAGGCTGAACATTGTGTGCACAAGACAAATTCATACAAGTTATATCTGAAGCTTTTCTTCTTCAAGTCATATTCAGTGAAACCTCTATGCATCGTTCCCAGATCCATCGTTTTCCTGCTTGTATCATTCATTTTTTCTCGCCCCAGTCCCATATAGCCAATGTTAAATTCTTCTGGATGGATGGTTTTCCTGCATGGATGGTTTTATTTTCCTGGTCCCTTGAAAAACGATGGATAGAGGTTTCACTGTATTGCAAAAAGTTTGTTATATATGAAGTCTAGCCATGACACCAAGTCTTGGGAGTCTTTTTTGTATTGGTCATCAAATATCGTGCCACATATTATTGCATTCCATGAACTTTGTTATTCCAATTTTGACTATAACTTCCTGTTGACAAATTCTCCTGTAGGCCTACTTACATTTTGAGTAGTAATGTGTCAACTATGGTTACTTTTCTAGGTCTACGTTAACAGTTGACTGTTCAGTTTCGATTCAAAATTTGAAGTTGCCATTTCACTTGAATTCTGAGTTTGTGTTGATACAAAGTTGTCAACCTTTGTGTATAGGATTTGGACGCGATGGGGATTGGCGCTGTCCCAACCCTGAATGCGGCAACACAAACTTCTCCTGGCGTACCGAGTGCAATAGGTGCAACCAGGAGAGGCCAGAGGGTGTCGGCGGTGGTGACCCGCCTAGTCGAGGCGGACGCGGCGGCAGCAGTCGAGGTGGCGGCGGAGACCGAGGTGGTCGTGGATTCTCCCGTGGTGGAGGCGGCGGTGACCGTGGGGGTCGTGGATTCTCTCGTGGTGGAGGCGGCGGTGACCGAGGGGGACGTGGCTTCTCACGTGGAGGACCGATGCGTGGCGGGTACGGAAATATGACAAATTTACTACTACAACATATTGTAATAGACCTTTTTGAAAATGAAAGATCCATCTAGTGGCTACTTTTGAAGTGAAACGGGATGTTGGTGTGCCCGTTTGAAAAATCTTTTGCTGCCAATGCTGTTTAGCAAGAATGATTCATAATATTGTGCATTACAATGAACTTATTTACTTATAATATGTCGTCAGTTGAAACATTAATATGTTCACTATATATTCTAAGAGAATTACTCACTGTCAGTATAACAAGAAATAATGTAGTTAATATGTCTTGGTATTTTCAACCCTGTGGGTAAGCAGACCCCACTTTTTAAGCAGTATTCGAATACCCAGAATGCAATTCCACTGATCTTGGCCGCTAGAAGGGGTATAGCGCATACGCAAAAGTTATACGCATATTCTCAAAAGGGTCCTTGAACTAACAATGTGAATTATCCGTTATAGTTTTAACCTTGAACCATTTACTCGACTGTCTATGTGCACTCTGTACTTCTACTCCAGAATATTCAAGTTCATCACGTGAATGTAGTTGAAGGGTATTTTCCAATGAGGGGAATTGTGAAATTTCAGTAAATTTTGGAAAAATCTTATACAGTGTTTCATCTCATCGTTTTTCAAGGGACCAGGAAAATAAAACCATCCATGCAGGAAAACGATCCATCCAGGAAAAAAAACATTGATTATGTGGGAATGGGGCGAGAAAAAATTAATGATACAAGCAGGAAAACGATGGATCCAGGAACGATGCATAGAGGTTTCACTGTAGTACTTTTATTTCCATATTTTATTCAACAAGGCAACGTTTGTTGTACTTCTACACAACAAGACCAGTTCCCTATCATTGTTGCAACCAAGTTAGCGGCACTACAGTAAAACCTCCAACCCTCGTTGATTCAAACTCTAAAAATTCAAATTTTGCTGTAATACAAACAGTAGTTCGGGTTCCTACAGAGTTATTATTTCTGGGTATTTTTGGGTTCATCAAATTTTGAATTAAAGGGGGAGAGACTATTGTCATTTAGCAGCTTGATTGAAGTGTACAGCAGATCAAAGTTGCCAATATAGCCCACATTAAAAAAGCATGTATTGAAAACATGAATAATCATATCATTTATTGTTTCTATTTGCAGGGACCGTGGAAGAGATCGCTCAAAACCATACTAAGCTTGTCAAGTTTTGTATTTTATATGTACTAGTATGATTCCTTTGAACTCAAGTCATAACAGTATAATGTCAGTTCTATGTTTTATCCAGTCATATTGACACTTGAAAATATTTACGTGTGTAATACTGTTAAGAAAAAGCAATAGTGAAGTCTACATTGGATCTGTTTCAATTCATCATTATATAATACATTGATATATATATATAATGCAATTTAGTGAAGTTCCCGTATTACAACTTCTCGTATCTACTCAATTCACTCACTGCATATACTGTACATCAGAAAATGTACCCAATCAATCTAAAATAAAATGTGTCTTTTATGTAATAAAATATTTGTTTTACTCACGCTCCCTAACTAATTTGTCTGGTGATTATTTCCTCCAACCTGTACCCACCTCATCATTCTCACATCAGTAGTTTCTCTTAACCTTCATCATCATCTATCATTCATCTCATATCGTCAATCACAAAATAATATTCTTTAAATCAAGTCCTACTTCCCAATATTGTCTGGTGATTATACATTCATGAAGTCGGATCATTATAGTGCATCATACATGAAGGGAGTAGCCTATAGCCATAGGTTGAGGGTATTTGTTGATGATATAGAACCTGTCGAAACCTACTACACACAATCAAGTGTTGGGTATCAAGATCTTGACCGCATTCAATTTGCCTGTATTTTTTACCTAGTCCACACACGATCAACATGTTGACAATAAAATGGCAAGTGAAAATAGCAATCAATTGAAAAGTTGTAAATGTTACAACTTTCTTGTCAATATTAATATTAAAAAGACCAGTGACACCACGTCAGATTGTCGCATGAGGTGGTCAATCAAACTACGTTGAAATGCATTCTGTTGCACTTGAACTAGATAATGTGAGTACGCACTCCACGCATAGCGTGGATTAAATTAACTAATTTAACAATTAGCGGTTGAGCATGCGTAGATTTGATTGAAATTTAATTTCGGCTTGAACCATTTTACATGAACGCAAGTGTACATTCTCGTTGAAAACGTTGTTTCTACCACTTTCGTTGAAAATACATAGACGTAGATCACCAATTCATCATTGTTGGCTATCGCAACCTTTTAGACTTGCTGCTGACTATACGTTTAATTCATAAATAACATGTGAATTAACATTTCTTCCAAGACCAATCAAAGAGAATGCAAACAAAGATGCAGACCTTGAAGTGAAGTTTTGGAATGCAATGTTCAGAGTAGGGTAGGAACTTGACCAAAGGAACGTGTTCCTTTTTTGGGAACTTTGATGGGAACACATTCCTATAGTTGAGCAGTAATTTTCAACGGAATTGCTTTCTTTTTTATCGGTAACGAGGAACAAAATTTATGTTCATTCTCAAGTTCCTCTTGAACAATTGTACTTCAAGAATGCATACGTAATATGGAATAAATTGCCTATTTGTATGTTATCAGATGAAAGATTTCGTCTGTGACCCTTTGTCTCGCACGCTATTGACTCAGTCTAATCATAGGTTATATAAATATCTTTGGTCTAATCCCTGCCATTCATCCTGTATCTTATCATTTTCAGACATGTTTCACGGTATTTCTCTGTCTACTTCTTATTATAGGCCTACAATTTTTTTTGTGAATTGGTGTAGTTTGAAGGCACGATTTAACTGAGCGACAGTGTGAGGGGTTGGAGGAATTAGCGTAGCCAGCTAATGCATTCCAAGAAAATCACTACCTGGTGACATCACCAATAGCCAATGAGCCAATAATGCAATAAGATTATTTTCAAGATGCGTATCTAGGTAGATCACAAGAGGCCCACCCAGGGCCGTATTTACGCCTAGACAATCGAGGCAGCTGCCTAGGGCGGCAAAGTTTAGGGGGGCGGCATTTCCTAAATGTTTCAAAGACTGTATTTTCTATATTTGCACGAACATCAGCAAATGAAACAAAAATGAATACATCATTGACTTATTGCAACAAATAAGTAAGTATTTACTCCAAATAATCAAAGATGAGTCACGACTAGTATTTCGAAGTTGCTTTGTTCTATTCTTTTTTCTTTTACACTGTATTGCGGGGGTATATGATAAGACACAGCTTATTTGCGCGCCCTGTATTCAGGGACGTCGTTAGGGGGTCCAAGGGGGGAGCGCGCGCCCCTCCAATCGACATTTGCGCCTCCCCGCCCTCCCAATAACTTATCCTCCTTTAAAAATATGTAATATTAACCTACGAGTAAACACACAATGAAATTATATTACTTATTATTATGAATTGTATCAGTATACACTCCAATACTTAACACTTCGTTTTTCCTTTTCGATGATGATTCAATCATTAAATTGCGATATTGCTCGTGAATTGCAAAAATCCCTTTAAAAATGACCACATTTCAAAAAAATCACTGCTGGGAATTTTGCTGGGAGAAATCGCGAAAATAGCTTCAAAATTGTCCACAATGATTATACTATTAAAAATAACTTTGATAATGTCCATGATGATTCAATCATTGGACTCCAAATTTGCTTGTAAATATCAAAAATCACTTAAAAAATGACATGGGTCTATTTCAAAATATTCTCTGCGGGGCTTTGCTGGGAGAAATTGCAAGAGTATAACTACTAAAATGTCCATGATGATTCAATTACGAGACTCCAAAACCACTTGTGAATCGCAAAAATCACCTGAAAAATGTTCATTTATCAAAAATTCCCTGTGTGTCATGGGCCTACATGCAAGTCGTCACAATCACAAAGTCATAGAGTAGATTACGACGAGACTATCGACAACTTTGCTGTGAGGAAGGTGCGACGTAAGCAGTTTGGACGCCTATACTTTCACGTGATTTAACTACAGCATCGACTACATTAATTGCTACGTAATATAGAGGGGGGGCGGCCAAAAATTATTTGCCTAGGGCGGCGCAAAACCTAAATACGGCCCTGGGCCCATCCCACTTCAGTGTTCTATCTTGACTATGCTAGTCCTCGTGATGAAAAAATTAGTGTTGTGGTATTCAATGTTTTATCAATAATGATCGATTAATTATTGAATTGATCATGGTGAATTACTATTGAACATGGAAAGGGAGAGGGGGGACACAGTGAAAATCTTCTGCTTTGTAACATTTTAAAACCCACGAAAATACTATAATTTCAAACAAAAAACTTTGCATCGGTAACTTTCAAAGGGACTGTACCAACAACAATAAGCTGTTTTCCTGTTTTCATATTTTTAATTTCTTTTGGCAAAATGTTGACCTGATTCCAGTTGTTAACCCCCTCACACAAAGAATAGCTTATTTACGAATTACTCAGTAATTAGTGATAACAATTTGCCAGACAAGGAGATATTTCTGCTATGAGATGGGTATTTTGCTCTTTTCTATTTTTTTTACTCTGCAAGTTGAACATTTAATTACGTATACAGCAAATTATTTGTCGGCAGACAGCTGATGAAAAACTAGTAACTTGCAAAGAATGATTTTTTTTGCAATTGAAAAAAAAATGCAGTCGTTTGTATGGAATATCACCAGTGTTGAATCCAGGCACACCTGCGGGAGGGGCGGAACACCCCCCCCCCCCCCCCGCAGCTCGTTGTTTGCCCCATAGGGTTAAAAACATTAGGCACTAGGTATAGTGTATTTTTGAGAAACTTGTATTTCGGTTTTCCCGAAAGCTTCCCCGCAACAAAATCTCTGAATTCAACACATCACCATTGCAGTAGGCAGTATGGTCGGGTTTAGTCTTGAGGCCAATCTGCTCTGAGCATAGAAATTATCCTGTCATTATCAGTCAGGATTCCAAATCCCGTGAATAATAATATTGATAGTAAGAGACATTTCGCATTTTTTCGATTCAAATTCAAGTTTACTGAAAAATGACGTTACCTTGGTCTGATTTTGAAACTATAGTTTCTCGCTCCTTTCACTCTCTCTTCTCTCTTTGGGAGAGAGGGGAAGGGGGCAAACATCTCTGTGAATAAAAGCTAGGAAAAGCTGCAATGAGCTAAATAATTATACAAAATTTTCTCGAAAACCATATAGACACCTTGATTTTTAGCTATCAAGTCTATAGGCTTCTGTCGAGTAACAAATGACAAACAATCGTTACAATAGCACTACAGCGAACTGGTGGACATTGTTGTCTGTCTCTTTCAACAATGTATGATGTCAATTCAATTGACAGGAGCCTATACCTTGAAATTTACAGTCTTCTTCCTGTGAATACGCCTACTAATGAGATATAGCCTACGCATTAGTAAACTATAGAGTGGCGATTGCCGTGTGATTCGCGCTGCCAAACTTTGAGCTGGAACTAACGTCAGCCATGACGTGATGGGTCAGAAGACATTGTTGACATCCTGATAATGATGATTGATTGATATTGTTTGCTTGACAACCCCACCAACAGCTGGGTTATACAGGGGTTCGAATGAGAACAGGGGCGGACTGGGCTATCTGTCAACCGAGCATTTGCCCGGTGGGCCGCCTCACTTAGGGCCGGCCACAGGCCGGCACTTATAGTTTATGCAAATATGAACTTTTTAAAATAAACACATAATTAGACGAGCTTTAGCGAGGATTCAATTTGACATACTGGAAAAAATTGGTGTTTGTTTTTATGGTTTTTTAATTTTTTTTTTTTATGTTTTTTTGTCGGTTCTCCACGGGTCGAACGGCTACAGCTATCAACTTCAAACTTTTTTTCATAATGGTTCCTTATCTAACTTAGATCTGTATAGTTTTGTGGCATTACCGGATGGTAACTTTTTTTTTTATGAGTTTAAGAAATTTCAAAAATGCCCATTAAAATAACACGGCGGAAAAAAAAAGAAAATATTTTTATTTAAAAAAAAAAAATGAAATTCCGCGTGAAGTTGATTTACATTTTGATACACATTTCTGAATTTTTTCAGCTTGATCGGGTGAGCCATTTCGAAGATAAACCATAAAATGTGCTAAATTGGTACCACTCGAAGCAGTTTTTACCCATTTCTAACATAAATGTCACCCAATTGGCAAATGTAGGCAAAAGTTTGGCAAAAAAGTCGACATACTATTACTTTCCGCTCGTCCAACAACGCATATATGGCGTTTTCCTAGTATTAATCATGCAACAAAACACTTGCAGTTCTTCAGAAAGTATGCGATGATGCGAGTGGTTTCGAACGATTCAATTATTAGATTCCAAAACTGCTTGTGAATCGCAAAAATCACTTGAAAAATGATCATATTTCAAGAAAATCATTGCTGGGAATTTTGCTGGGAGAAATCGCAAACATAACTTTGATGTTGTCCATAGTGATTCAATCATTGGACTCCAAAAATCACTTGAAAAATGACATGAGCCCATTTCAAAAAATTCCCTACGGGGCTCTGCTGGGAGAAATCGTAAAAGTTCAACTTCGTAAATGTCCATGATGATTTGATTGTAAGACTCTATATATACTTGTGAATCGCAAAAATCACTTGAAAAATGTCCCTATTTTAAGAAATTCCCAGCGGGGCTCTGCTGGGGGACTTCCGCCCCCCCGACCCCTTTCCAGCTGGGCGGTCATTTTATTTATGTAACCTGTGCGCGCCCCCCAATAAACAAATCCTAACGTCGTCCCTGCATTTCGCTCGTAACCGCTTCTAATCCAATAAGTAATAACCTTTGAAGATACACTATAATTTATATTTAAACAATTTTGTCACGTTAATATTTTTGAATGAGTTATCTGTGGTATGCAGACTGAAAGTCTGGAACCAACATCGGATTAATTTTTTCAATTGATTTCATATTTAATTTATCTCAAAAGAGGAGAGGAAGCCGGGAGAGGTCTATGTGATTCAATTAACCAGGAAAACACCATAAATGCGTTGTATGAGCGTTTAGGTATGATTTTGACACATTATATTTTTTTCTTCAAAACTGCTAACCCGATTGATCCCAAAATTGCAATAAATGTGTAAAATCGTACGTTTGAACTCCTTGCAGATTTTTTTTTTTAATACAATTATTTTCAATTTTTCCCACTATATGTTATTCTCATGGTTATTTTTGAAATTAGAAAAAAATCATTGAAAAAAGTTCACATTTACTTGATGCTTTAGAACAGTACCCTGGGGCTGTTTGAAAAGATTTGCCAGGGCCGTAATATTTCCCCAGTCCGCCCCTGAGTGAGTAGGTGATTATGAAGTGATGATAAGTGAAAGGACGTCCACAAAAACCCATGCCATATGTGGGATTCGAACCCACGCCCAATGATGACTTCAGTTTCTGAAGCGATGTCTCAGCTGACCGAGCTACCGAGGGTGGCGACATCCTATCGCAGGTGGATATTTGGTATCGGTATTCTGTTCCGATGTTGGATCATATTCTAACTACAGGTATACCTAAGCACTTTCATTTACTTTCCACAAGATTCACGTACCTGTTACTGCTTCAAGTTGTATTATTGTGTCCAGTGCTAATTTTTGCACATACTGTGATGATAGACACCAATTTTTGGATTTCAATATTGAATTTTTTAGATTAAACAGAAAAAGTCCAGGCATGGCCTTCTCTATCAGTCACATATTTTTCAATTTATGAAAGCCTTCTGTATATTTTATATATTCAGTATTCACCATTATTGTATTTTCTATACGGCCTATAAGCCTATAAGGCTTCTGTCACGTAACAAATGACAATCAATAGTTGGATGAGCGAAGCGAAGACTCAATTACACTATACCGAAAAAAAAGTGCCTGTTTTTTTTTTTTTTTTTTTTTTTTTTTTTTTTGCGCTCCACAGGTCAGACAAAAATTCAAAATCAGTTGAAACTTGGCACACACATGAACCCCTATCTGACTTGATGCTGTATAGTTTTGAGGCACGATCGGTTGAACAACTTCTGAGAAAACTCATTCCAAAGTTTTCAAAAATCCCATTAGAATAAGCCAGAGGAAAACATTCGTGAAAAATATTTCATCTGAGAGGATTCAAATTCTCAGAGAACTTCAATCTGATAATGATACACATTATTCCGAACTTTTACTCAAATCGGATCAGCCGTTTCGATGTAAAAAAATATATAATGTTATTTGTGTCAATTATTCAAAGCTATTAAGATACCTACTAGGCAAACGCGTTATGTGTTTCCGCGTTGATGGATGAGCTGGAACATATCAACTTATCTTTGGATTGGTTATTATATATATATATACACCTTGAGATCCAAACCATTACATCACTGCCATCTTATTTTTCATTAATAATTTATATGATAATAAAGAAGGCTTTGTTTTAATCGTTTACGATCAAGTGGTGACACTTGTTGCTTTGATTTAATAGGTATCTTAATAGCTTTGAATAATTAACACAAATAACATTATATATTTTTTTACATCGAAACGGCTGATCCGATTCAAGTGAGAGTTCGGAATAATGTGTATCATTATCAGATTGAAATTCCCTGAGAATTTGAATCCTCTCAGATGAAATATTTTTCACGAATGTTTTCCTCTGGGTTATTCTAATGAGATTTTTGAAAACTTTGGAATGAGTTTTCTCAGAAGTGGTTCAACCGATCACGCCTCAAAACTATACAGCATCAAGTCAGATAGGGGTTCATGTGTGTGCCAAGTTTCAACTGATTTTGAATTTTCGTCTGACCTGTGGAGCGCGAACAAAAAAACAAAAAAAAAAAAAAAAAAAAACAGACACTTTTTTTTCGGTATAGTGTAATTGAGTCTTCGCTTCGCTCATCCAATTAAATCAAAGCAACAAGTGTCACCACTTGACTGTAAACGATTAAAACAAAGCCTTCTTTATTATTATATAAATTATTAATGGAAAATAAGATGGCAGTGATGTAATGGTTTGGATCTCAAGGTGTATATATATATAATAACCAATCCAAAGATAAGTTGATATGTTCCAGCTCATCCATCAACGCGGAAACACATAACGCGTTTGCCTAGTTACCATAGCAATACAGCGAACTGGTGGACTACCAAACATTCTGATTGGTCAATCCCAACTGGTGGACATTGTGTCTGCCTCTTTCAACAATGAGTGACGTCACTTGACAGAAGCCTATTAATTGATGTAATAATATAGAAGGCCTTGCTTAAAAGTTTTTTCCGTCATGGCCACCAAAGAAACAAACATTTCGGTTACTTTGCCACTTTGTGGTTTACTATACATAAAAGCTGTATACATCCCAACAACCTGTTGATTCAACAGATTACATGCATCGTACACTTTGAAGTGAATAACTGTTGTTTTAGCAATACAATCATTTGTTTACTTAATAATGACGACTCCACATTTCTTGAAACTTCATTCTATGACAATTTCATTTCAATTACGTTGAATGAAATTTAAAAACTTGGGATTTCAAGTTCTAGCCTAAGCTATTCTTATGGGGTTTTCCCAACATTTCCCAATGTTTTTCCATTGAACCCTTGAACTGATTATGCTCTAAAACAAGTACCGTAGTAGTTTAGTAGTAAAATTATTCATTAGCAATTTAGCTATTTTCTCGCAATCACATATATAGGCCTAGAACACATAGCCTAATTACAAAATAGATTCACAATATATCTATGACAATTCACATAACAAAATAACACAAAAATACAGTCTTATTCAAGATTGTCATTATAATAATCTCTTCAAAGACAACACAATAAGGGTTAATAAGGGGAACCCTACATTGATATCTGCCAGGAGGTCCAGTTTCCATGAACAGTTTTTAATTATTTCTATACATTCTTGCCTGAGAATAGGAATCTATTATAGTTTGACACCAATGCCCAGCAGAAGTTTCAAATCAATTAGTTACTTTGAATGCTGCAGATCATGATGCATTGGCGTTAGTTTGCCGGTTGGAGATGGTGACTTCACTTTCTATCCCTCCTATGTTAAAAATTTGTACCAATATACCGGTTGAATCTTTAGAAATACCGATCGTGCGTAGATAGTAGTGATAAAAGGAACTAACTTTACGTTTACATCGGTTCATCTAGTAACAGCTGTCATCAAGTTTGTCAGCCTGTCAGCCATTTCTACAAAACAACACTTGATAGAGCAGCGATCTTTGGTTCTAAGGAAAGTACTCAGGAAATGGAATGTGTTTTTGAATGAGTGAAATCACCATCTCCAACTGGCAAGCCAACGCAACCCTCAATGCATCTTGCTGCAGACAAAGAATATAATGGGGAAAAATTAAAAATTGGTCAAGTCTTCTCTAAGCTCATTTAATTTGGAAAATGCAGGGTATGCATTGTAAGATGGGAGGTAGTTATTGGATGAGCAAAGCAAAGACTCAATTCTATCGTACTAAAATGAGGAACAAAAAATGTTTATTTTCTCCTATTCATTTTGTTCGAGCTCTACAGGTTGAACGAAAGAAAAATGTAGGTGAAACAGAAACGAGGAAAATAATTTCTCCAAATGAATTCAAATTTATACAAAAGTCAAGGTATTATCACTCATCCAAAAACGCATATGTTACATTCTCCTAGTTTCATTCTTGGTTGTAACGCATAGCCTTCGAAACCTGTTGAATTCCATCCAAAATTTACACTATATTTGAAGCTTTAAAATTTCCCTGAATAATAATTTATTTTCTCAAAAAATATCAATCCATTTTCTCAAAACTGATAGAAACATGAATTAGGACAGTACAAATATTATATGAAAATTATATTCCAATCGGTTTTCAAGCAAAAACTGAAATCAATATGGTATTTCACAATTTTTCCAATCTAATAATTCATTCTCTCAAAAATGACTTATTCAATTTCTTCAAACCTAGTAGAAACATGTATCAAAATGACATTACCACTGTGGGAAATTTAATCGAATGAAATTGAAAATTCTTCCAATGCGACTTTTTTAAAAAACGCCGTCGAATCGATTTAGCTCAAAAACAACCTCAACCTATTTTTCTGTTATGACACCAATATTCAGAGAAAGTTTCAAGTCGTTTGGTTACTTTGCCTGGCCTGTAAACTGCTTACAAAATCACAAAAAAAATTTAAAGCCAAATTTTTTTTGAGGTAAGTGAATGGAAGTCTTCCCTACGCTCGTCTGAAAAATAATCTATGTGCATGGTCCCAAAAAATATTTGTATTATTCATTTTTGAAATTTCAGGTAAAATTGTGTTGGTGATTATCACTGCTAATCTTGATGTGTTTTTTGTGAATTTAGTGTTTTCTGATAGATCTTGATTGGATCATTTGAATGAAATCGGCGCACGGCAAGAAATAATTTGTTGTTATTAATTTTTCAAAGTAATTTATATATGATGAACTTTTGGTATGAGCATTGACAGACTCAAACGTCCCGCCATTTAAAGGTGTTGCCCCGCCATTTAGGTGAGAAAGTGCACCAAAAGATTTTCTATAGGTTTCCAAGGAAAAAAAATCAATCCAGGCAATCAATTTTTCAAGAATTATTATTGGTCATTTGCTCATTTTAGTACATTATATTTAGTGTATACCAATAAAGTAGCATGGCTAGAGAAAAGTAATGGAGTTCCTGCAGAAGATCGAACATTTTTATCGATTCTGGTGTGTACTATACTGGTACTAGGAATAAATTTGTCAAAAGTAAACTTCAAAGTGAACAGGATAACATAACAATCATTATAAATACATGGACAAAATATAATAAAATGGCTGAATATTTGAATGATATCAAATTGTAACGAAATTCAAAAATTGATGATAGAAAAAGATGGGAAGTAATAATTCGAAAAATGAACATTACTTATTTTAGGTCATCATTATAGAATATAAGACAACGGAACATGTTTATTTCATCATCAGGGGATAATTCCACTTTTTTTTTAATTAAACCAAAAATGATTCTATAGTCTGCTAATAAATTCATCAAAACCTATGACTATCCTATGACTATCAATAACGTAGGCTATCATAGTCAAAACTGTGCAATTATGACCTACACTTTCAGAATCTAAATATGACAGCCGCTGTTTATTTTGAAATGTTGAATCCAATTTCAACTGTGAATCTAGAAGGCGGTGGTGTTGTGAGAGCACTGATCAGCAGCCAGCAGCCATTAACCATGGCCATATTGTCCGTTGAAATTGTTGATTGAATACATAGTGAACACGTGGGGAGCGGTGGTTATTTAGTTGATTCTGTTGTAAATTGCCATAAATTGTACCGGAATTACGACAGGGGAAGGACTCAGTCAGTTGAAAAATCAAGAATTTATATTATACATCCCGAAAAACGGTAAGTAGACTTTTATGATCGGAATAAACTGTCAGTATTGATGTTCTTAAGGCAAGGGCCAGGCTTCGGCTCTAGGCCTAGGTTTGGGCTTACTTTGTCCCTTGACCTAGTGAAAGAATATGCCTGTTCGAATTACTACGCGGGCTCCTCATACATTACAATTGGGGCAGAGTCCATGCTAGACGTCATTATTTCTTCCAGGCCTAGGCCCTACCACTGATGCCCAGGCGTGAGAATATAGGCTCAGGCCTAGGACCTAGACCTCATTCCCTTCAAGTTTCGACTGTAAAAGACTAGGCGGTACATTTACTGATTGACGTACCACGCCTATTTTTTTTTCGGTTTAAGATGATTTTTTTTATCAAATTTGTTCTATAAGCAAATAAGCTTCGTTCCGCCTGCCGGTGGTATACGCGAGGTTTATACACCAACCTGACCTACCTAAGCTAAACCTCTGTCCACCTTTGTCACCTTGTTCAGATCACAAAACATCAACTTCAAGTGAGTAAGAAACATATTAAAACAAACAAAATACAAAATGTTCAAACTACACACCATAGATATACCGTAAACAAGATGGTACGTTAATCAGTAAAAAAATTACCAACTAGGCACAAATTCAATGGCATGGCAAGGAGCATGCTTCCAATTCAACTTCTCTTATGTCTTGGCACTTTTCGCAATTATTTCTGGGCACACAAAGCAAGGTGACATGATTAGTGAGACGGCCGCTGCGCTGGTCGAAGGCCTAGGCCTACGTAGGGCCTAGTCGATGATTATAGGCCTTTTGTTATTGATTGGAGGTCTACCATTATTTTATGCTATCTTTGAACTCGAGTTATAGGCCTAAGCCTATTTGGACAAACAAAGCCAGCTATTGTTTTTCAGGTTTTGGCAAGTAGACCTATTGTGTCATAACTTGTAAGGCCAGTGTTTCCATTGCTTCTAGTTTCTCATGATAGGCCGTATACCAATATGAGTTCTTATTTGACTGGTATATTAGGCGGGCCTGTCATCACCTTGACTTGACTTGTGTGTAACATTCCATCTTCATAGGCCTATCTTTTAAGCTAAGCCTAGTCTAGTTTAGCAAGTGTTAACAATAAGCCTAGACCTATATCTTGGTCATCATTTAGACCTACAGTGCATCCTAACATCTAACATAACATATCGGTAAATAAATTAATACCCATTCACAACAGAGCCACTCTGCTTGATAAATTGCTACACAGGCCATTGGCATTGTCCTAGCCACCCAGACCAAACATATTAAGCCTAGGCCTACAATGTAATGTAACTTTGGATTTGAAATATTTTCAATGTTTGGGCCTACGTGGTATCTTTATTTTTACTTTTAGTCCTTACGACTTGTTGGAGCTATCGAGCTAGTAATCCCGTCTTGTGCCACGTCTGTAGGCTGAACTTGATAAGTTCTGAAAATATTTCAAATATTGCACCTGCCAGCCTAATACAAGTAGCCCCTAATATTTTAAAACCACTTTAGCAGGGTGAGAGGGGTACGCCTATGTAGTGTCTGTGTTTTTGTCCAATAAATTTTTGATGGCCTACTGTACCGGTAATTGAAAAAACACTATTTTTCAGTGTCACTTATGAAAGATTCAGCATTCAGCTTAAATAATAGTAATATGGAAGTATGGCCTAACTTGAATAAGTTGAGGAGTAAAAATTAGAAACCAATTCAATGCATTCATAACAACTGGAAGGAACAATGTTATTGGTATAGGGGTACAATTTCAACATAGTGATTAGCGTTCCATTAACATAAAATAACACAAAGTTTTAAAAACGTCATTCCATCAAGGTTTCTTCAGGGTTCGGGTCCAACAAAAATGCCTTTTCAGTTATTATCACCTCATAGTTTTGTTATCACTTGCTCATTCGTACCCTCAAATAACTTTGCTGTTGGTGAGGTTGTCTACCAAACAACCGTCATCATCATTTCATGATTTCAGGTCAGTTAGCAATGATTTCCTAGTTTTTAGGATGAGAACTAAATAAACATACCGGTAGGCTTGATGCTGTTATAGGCCCCTACATCCTACATATACCGTAACATTGTTCCCTCCTTTGTATACAGACATTGTTACCCCTAATTATAAAGCCCCAGGAGAATGAAAAGTATATCAACTCCAAGATAATTTCATGCTCTTTAATTAATATTACATTCCATTATAAATTCAATCAGTTTTGAGAAAATACATCAATGAATACCAAGAATGTGATGAAATAACCTATTATTTTGAAACTGATTGAATTCACAAGAACAGAATGTCAGTAATATAATTATCTTTGAGTTGATATACTTTTTATACAATTACACTAGTTTGTGAACATAGACAAAATTGGTAAAGAAGAATTTTTCTGCATTTAGCCTATCAAACTGAGAGTTTTAATAGCTACCATAATGCATTTTCAAGTGTTGCAGCTATAAATTTGAATATTTCATAGGTTGTATTTAGCAAAGTCCGTAGCGTTTTCCTGGAGTAAGAAAGGAGTGGTTATTATTAATTTTAATAAATTAATTTACATTTGACTACTGCGTGGTCAATAATTCAGTATTTCGATATATATATATATATATATATATATATATATATATATATATATATATATATATATATATATATATATCTCAAACCCTGATAACCAGTTAAATTGGGCCAGGGGGTGTTTCCACCAGTTTTTCTAGGGCAGACTTCTCATATCAATCGGTTCCTGCCAGTTCCGACTTCTTCCTCTTCTTCTTCACTACTGCTAGGCCTATACTCTGTTTCTTCTTCTCTTCCTACGAGTTCCCTCCATCACCATTACAAACAACATAGGTGATAACTCCACTCCTTACCTCAAACCACTCCGTCCTGCCTCCATTTGTTTGCACTGAAGCCTTGCATTCTCGATATAAACTCTTCACACGGTCTATCATCCCTAGAAAAGCCATGTACACTCTTCTTCCCTCCTCCCACCTTGTTTCTAACAGTTGCCTGACAGCAAATATCAAATCTACTGTTGATCGGCCTGTTCTGAACCCATAGTGCTCTTCCCTTACAAGGGTTCCACTAGGGCCTAACACTCGCATCCTTCTTTCAATAATTCCTTCATACATATCGTTCATTATTTCCATAAATAAATGAAATTCACGATAATTTTTTCATCAATCCAGTTCAATGGCCTCCTTGAAGTTGCCTCTAGTGAAACATTCAAAATTTCAGCATACATGAATCATGATTAATTTGTATTTTTTATATTTTGTTTTGCAAATATGACAACAAATCAAATGATCCCATATCATATTACACAAATATAAAATTTAATAAATATAACCAGCAGCAATAAGTATAGGCCTGCACATACTTACTTATTCACATACCAGTGCAATGGTTGATGGAGTCACATTAAGATGCATCCCGAAGTAAATGAAGGCCTATGGACATTGTATATTTCTAACGACAATGTGCATACCTAGGGCCTACTAGATGGGCCATGTATAGTGTGTGAAAAAGTTGAGGGTAATTAATTTGAGTAGATTTTATTTAGATTTAAATTTGGGCCAAAAAAAAACATTCGATTCTACCAAAAGTGTAAATCTACTAAATGTTCATCGTCAATTACACTCAAGTACATAGACCATGGATCAAGTACCGGTAATATAGAAATGAGATGTACCAGTATTTGACAAGTTGCGCTTCTGTCGCGGTCGAAGCCTAGGATGATAACTATATGAATCATCCTAGAGGTCGAAATTGAAATCACATCAAGTCGGGCGTGGGTTCGACTCCCGTATAAGACATCTAGGGTTTTTGTAAACGTCTTTCTCTTTCGTGTATCACCCGCTCATTTGTACCATGTGGCTCGTTTGGCAAACAATGAAACATTAGTATTTATTCGTAGTAGTTCAGTGAAATCCAAGTTGTTTGGAAGGTTGCTACCTAGTCAGCAGTACATTATCAATTAGGCATTTCGACTAATTGTTATGATCAATTTTGGTATTCCTTCTTTTTATAGTTCATCCAAAGAATGCATTTGGAGTGTATTTGTTTGACTCAAATTTCAAATAAACAATTATTATAGCTACGAGTAAATAGTAAGCCAGTTAAATGCATCTCACACAATGACATGTGCCCATGCTTGCAATGCAATAGTTATACATGGGCCTACCAGGTTGCAAACAATGAATATTATAATGTAATCTGACTGGAATCTGAAAATACCTATCTTGAGTGAAACTTCGTTATCTGTGAATGCTTATCAACCAGTAATCACTGATTAGGTATTTATTAAAACCTTTTAATTACATGTAATGTAGGTACAGCATCACCGATTTCAAGCACCTATTTTTTCCATGCCACAACTAATAGTAGAAATTTTCATTTACTATTTTACTTTGAATTGGTTTGGTAGCCAATATTATATTAGTAAGGGCGGTAACCTGTCTTTGAATTTTCATCCTTGACTTCTTGTTTTGGCAAATAAGCTTCTGGCACCAGTACTAATTCCAGTCAAATATAGTTTTCTGAATCAGATGTCTACCATACCATGTCGTAGGTATGCCGATGATGCTGAAAGTTTCCAGTTTTCAACATTGTACGTTATACCGTCAAATTATGAAAACTTGTGAAAGGAGATTACCCGAAGCGTAATTTTACTCATTATTTTCGTTCAATTGTTTTCATTTTATTAATAGCGTTTCGTATCTAGACCACAAGAGTATAATACTGTTGAAGTACGCGAGGGGAACGGGTTATTTTCCTAGCTGCGAAAGTTGGTTGGCGCATGCGCAGTGTGGAGCATTAGCCGGAGTGAATTCGCCACGTGTTGTAGACTCGTCGCAGCACCGAACCGAAGCTGTGAATGTGTTTAGTTTGTATGAGGCATTGTACCTGGACAAACAAAACAAGTTTGCTAACTTGGTGTATTACTTGCAAATAGTGACATTTTTTAAATCTCTAGTTTGTGAAGGATTGTATATTCATAGTGTGTTTGTGAACAAACTTTTTATCAACACGTGATAACAATAATTTACTTTCAACTGCTGATCGCCGATAATGAACATGGATAGACCTAGGTGAGTTCTTTGAATTGATTACTTTTTCGTTCTTCCACATGGAAAATTGTAAGATACAAATTATATATCACGAAGAGTGGTACCACAATTTGATACATGTCATGGTTTCGAAATATATTTGCGATGTTATTTCAATTTTTACAACAATAGTAGGCCTCATTGGCACTCCATATGTCGTCGTTGCTTAGACTTGATGCCGAAAATGAATCGTACTACGGGTACCTAAAATCTGTTGGATCGCGCAATACAGACATCATGTACTTTTAAATAGTACTTCTAATGAAACACTTTTATTCACAAATTGTTCTCTATTTATATCCGGCCGTATTTCTGGCTGACCTGATGGTTATTGCACTGGTTTATTCAGCAGAAACGTGCTTGGTATGCTTATCTGCCTCGACGGCTCATTTAAGTTATTATAAATAATTAGGATCCTAGATAATGATACAAATAAATATGTGGCAATACTGGTACCGGTAACCTACATGTTTTTAACATATAATTATATGTTCGTCCAATCGATGTGCAAAATCGCATATTCATACAATGTGGAGTTTACTATTATAAGTGTGACTTGAATTTGAATTTTTCCCTACCTTTCTTTACTTTTCCCCCTAATTTATTCCTATTTTTGTAATATTGTCTGGACATCTGATCTATGTCATATCTGCGAGTCGTTTTCAAAAGTTTCATTCCCATTTTCGCCACCTGTTGAGGTTTTCTGATGGGGTTCTAAGACGCATTGCATCTGGAGCATAGTTCAATGAAATTGTGTCATTTTTTATTCTATGATATGATAGGTCGATAGGTCTTACTGGATTTTGGCTAACGCTTCAATAACAAACAACCTTCTTTTAGATGGGGCTCTTATCACGCTTCAAGGTTATTATAACATCCACTTCGGAGAATGGTATAATGTCTAGATACCAACTTCATTCTATTTCCGCATTATTCAACAACTCCAACAAACACATACAACATTTACTTCAACAAAGAAAACTTCAAAGTTGGAATTATAATTTCAGGGCTTAGTTCATTACGAAATGAAGGGATACTTCGTAGAATTAAAGAGAATGTAGTTATATATAGTACGAAACATTGTTTACATTGGCACGGGTGTAACGAACTGAACGACACTATTAAATCTAAATTGTAGTTTCAAATACGCTTTCATCCGAAACTAATTACAGTGACTATTTGTTAGCGATAGTAAGATGGTTATATTCATCAGTTTGTTTTTTCTGGACGAAGCACTTGGTAACCTTGCACGATCTGGGAGTGGGGTGTTGAGAGGTGATTGCTCTGATCCTCACGAGCTCGCTTGTTGGGTAAATGTGTTTGCCAGCAGCCAAGACAGGGTGGAATGGACGAGAGGGAGGCCGACAGATACGTGCACACGTGACGTCATCATACGGCCAGAATAGCGAGGCCGGCCGGTTAGTTGCTGGGTCCATGCCATCGCTGTGGCGTTCGTAATGATCTTGAACACTCTCCTACCGATCTTGACAATTGAGGCCAACGAATTATTTTCAACTTTGTGTATTGGCAACTAGTAAACTGTTTGGTCGTGGTGTAGGAGGCGGAGGAGACCGTCGTGGCAGGAATGAATTGTTTGCCGCGATGAAGTACTGATGGAGAGCTATGACCCGGAATAGAGTTATTAGTCGTGATAATGGATTTGTGATTAGAGGTAGATGATAGATGTTGCATTAGGTCAGCTCACTCTGGGGTATTTGAAGGGGGTGATTGGAAGGGGTGACGATGGACAGCGTTATTATTGTCGTGCAGAATTTCAGATTTATCTGGGATATTTGTTGATCACGGTTTTCTGTTGGTTTTCGTTGGTTGTACGAAGCACTGTAGTGGTGATTAAGATCTATTGGCGTCGGTGAATGATGATGAAGATGAAAGGTTATTTTGCTAGCCGTGGGAACTGTGGATCATTTTGAAACTTGAATCCCGGTTTCCTGAATGACGGTTTGGTGAGAATCGTGAAGTTGAGATTCGAGATATTTGTATTACCCATTTTTTGCTGGAATTTTAAACTTATTCAGACGGTCGGGTGGATCAGTGGCTAGCTAGCACGCTGAATCGTAATTCAGGAGACCGGGACTCGATTCCCGTCATGGTCGACCATCCTGACGGAGATTTTTCGTGAAATCCCTATCTTCTAGGTTCATTGTGGGATGGTACCTTAACAACAGGCCACGACCGACTCCTTCTCAACAACCAAAAACACCTAATACAATACCAGCTTTCATCTAATCTTCTCATCATCTCATTGATCATTCAGCGACGCCAATATATTCTAGTTGGTACAGTGCGTCGTTAAACCCAATATGAAATGAAAATGAAATGAACTTATATCTGATGTGCGTTGCGAAGGGTCAACAACTCCTGAAATCTGGTGTACACTCGTCATGAAATTTTCCTGAAATCCCTTGAAACCTTCTTGAAATCCCTCGGAATCTTCTTGAAATCCCGTGAAATCTTCTTGAAATCCCGTGAAATCTCCCTGAAATCCCTTGAAATCTGAAGTCAGGTGTACAATACATTTTTTAGTTCAACCCTTGGTGCGTTGCTTCTTCCAAGACCTGAACTATTCCGAATGGCATGAAATGGAATTCCTCCAGTTCGTGAAAACTCGCGCTTGAAATATTCGGCGCCGAGGTGTGACTGTAGACTCACCTTGGAAAGTTCAGATTTTCCACATGAAATGGTTCTTCGAGATTGTCATCTAGTCGCATTAATTGAGTGTTATTGTGTGTGCAATGCACACCTGATCTTGAAGGGCGTGGTGTTTCTCGTACCGTTGATGCGACATTGTGGGCGGTATGTGTGCATGCTTACAATATCTTCGGGTTTGTTTTGCCGGCGGGGTTGCCTGATGTCTAGCAGGTTACAGAGGTTTGTGCAGTTTGCTTCGATTTACCAACCAATTGAATACATTCGATTACTGATACTACCGTTCCTTGGAATCGTAGTCGTTGACTTTTTTTTTTGATATACACGTACCGGTATCATTGTTTACGGTTTCGTCTTATATCAACTAGTTTTACATTGCCATGAAGTGGGTATAACCATGGTATAACTATACACAGGAGCCACCGAGCGAGCTAGAGTGTGAAAGAGGTAAATACAGTAAGTGAACGTATCCAGTATTTCATTGCTATTTAGAATTTAGCAAATTGAAAACAAGTAGCGTGTTTTTATAACGCTTAATGTACTTTCTGCGAAGAATTTCGTTGTGGTTCATCAGGTATTTGAAGTACAATGCGCAAGTTGCCAAATTGCTACTGAGGAGCGGGTTTTGTACTACCGTACTTCACTTTTAAATAGCTGTAAATGATGAATCTCATTGGTAAAATGGACGAACTCTCGTGTTCGGACTTTCCCACATTGAACTAGAGATGTTGACAAGTTTTCTGTAATTACTAGTAGTGTTTTGAGATCGATCGATAATCGATATTATTGTGCGTGGCCTTCTCGTCGTGCCGTCATTGAGGAGACCGGGTTCGATTCCCGCCATTGTCGATTGTCCCGACCGAGGGTTTTCGTGGTCCAGCCTTTTTCACTGTTCTGATGAATACTGGGACGGTTTATTAGGAACATGTCACGATCGTTTCCTTCCCACTCAGGCAATACAATAACCTTTCGCCTTATAATATTAATCCATATGACATGATTCATCATTCACCGACGCCAATAGATCTTGATTATCATCAGAGTGCGTTGCCAATATAAGTAAATAAATCGAGTTGATGGTGTTCCACTGAGACAAGTGGTCGAGAGGTTATCACACTTAACTGTCATTCATGAGACCGTGGTTCGATTCCCGCCATAGTTGTCCATCCTGACAGTTTTGTTTTCATGGTTTCCCTCTATCCTTCAGGTCAATACTGGGATGGTCCATCAACAATATGACTCGACGGACTCCTTCCCACTATCCAAAAACACATCAAATAACCTTTCATCTCAAATCTTATCAGTAAAATCAGTCGTTCAATCCCATATAAATGAATCCATCATCTCATGCATTATTCACCGACGCCAATAGATCTCAATCATCATTAGAGTGTGTCTACTAAAAATAAATAATTCCATTTGACGAATGTTCCACCGTCTATTGTTTCACTGCGATACCAAAGCCACACATGCACGGTTGCTAAAAGTGGTCCTCCTCGCAGAATTGTTGTTGCTTTCGTTTTTCTTTTGCTGTCAGTATGGTAGTCATGGCAATAATTCGTGACCGCCTCAAGTCTCGATCAAATGAGGGCTCTTGAACTCTCGGCAAACCGGTCTGTCTCTTTCTTACCCTTTGATGATAGACCCTTACCTATGGCTCTATACAGAGAGAGTACCGGATACTCGAACGGTGATCTCTTTTCAGTGCAGACGAAGTTAGTGGAATGGCAATTGTATTACGCTACGTATTCAAATACGTCTTCGGGGATATAAGTTCACTCTTTTCGCATTTCTTATTTACAGGTTCCGTTTACTGAATACTTGCCAACATTGTTCACACGAATTTCAATCAATTTTGCATTTATATTAATTTTATTATGTGAGAACACTTCACGTTATACCCCTGTGGTATAATGCGTTGGCTTCAGTGTATCTGTTTTCATTTTATTTTTGTATGTTTATTATTTCTTTACACGTGTAAAGATTTGTAGTAGCAGATACAATAAAGCTAGATACTGTACACGGATTCTCTTGTAAATATGAAGATTAGATAAAGACACGAGTAGTTCTCGATTGCATTCAATTTGGTAGAATTTAAATTGCACTGTCCTTGAAGAGCACCTGCATGCAGTTCGAACTTCTTTTTCGTTCTAAAATGTTTCACATGCAAGCTTGAAAGATCCATCGTAATTGTAATTGTTAAATTGTTATTATTGAGATGAACGTATCAATGTGTATAATGCCTATTTTCGTTCCTTTTCATTATCTGTATCAACCATAATATCTTCCACTGATATCTTCAACCTTACTCGAAGTTTAATATTGGGTCAGGAAAACTACTTAGCTGATCTATCTTGAATGAGAATGCGAAATTGTGTTTTGTACACCTGCATATTATTGTAGAGCGTCTTATAAAATGTGCGCCTACAATTACCTCGCCTTGTATTCTACTACTTTTCTACGGTGTCCTTTTCATTTCCGTTTTTTCCGTTTTAGTTCTACTTGGTTGTAATTCAAAACGAGGAAAGCAATATAGTTGAATTGTGACAGTATGCATGATAGGGAGATAGCTATATATGAGTATATAGCAAGTAGGGTAGGCCTATATGAGTAGATGGCTTATTAAGCGTACGTCTAGACACATTATTTTACTGAATATATTAATTTCTAAATAGATGTCTCTCAGGAAAATAAAGTCAATACCAAGACGGGTGGGCCAATGGTTAGCACCGTGTACTGTTATTCAGGAGACCATACCTCGATACCCCCGTCATGGTCTATCCTCCACATTTTTTTTTCGTGGTATCCCTATTTCAACTAGTTGAGTACCTCTCATCTCCTTATTCATCATTCACCGACGCAAATGGATTTTAGTCATCGGTGCCGTGCGTCGTTAAACACAGTATTTGTAAATATATCAAAATTAAATCTTACTTCTAAATTCGTTTGATGTTATAAATTTTGAATTCTCATGTAAATAGCCTATCCTACATCAGTAACATTAAATAGTTCACAAACCAAACGCTAGTTTGACGTCTCTAGAACTAGAACTATGGAGTCAAAATTTGTCGTTAATCAAATATATAAGTTGTTCAATTGACACATACGACCTTGTCTCATTAGTAGAGCCTTAGCCTAGTTTACGATAACTATATGCGTAGGTCTCTCACTATAACGTGTTTGTATAATGTATTTAATCATTGTGACTATATATTGATCTTGTTAATTAATTGTTAGTATGATACTAACAGGATTTGACTAAAATTGTCTCTATGCACCTGTTTATACATAATAATGAACACTAATAATAAAAATGCCATCTACGGATGAGTAAATACAATTCATTGTGCGCAATTTTTTATGATGTGTTTCTATATTTGAATTGGATAATATATCGTAATGATGCCGCAGTCTTCAATTTTCATCTTCTGTTGGTTATTTATAGGTCATAATTTATGTAAATTATTAGTGTAGCCGCAACTACATTGGTATATTGTGCATCCAATATACATACCTCAAGCAGGGCCGTATAAAGGCAGATAAAAAGAACTGAATTTAACAATATTAATACACATTTCGTAGTGTGAGATGTCGACTCATGAATAGACTAAAATTAAAAGCAATGCTCAAAAGACATTTATTATAAAATATGTATTTGATGGTATATATATATTTTTCATTTTATATATTTTTATAACA
Source organism: Brachyptera risi (assembly GCA_964007535.1). Taxonomy (NCBI): domain Eukaryota; kingdom Metazoa; phylum Arthropoda; class Insecta; order Plecoptera; family Taeniopterygidae; genus Brachyptera; species Brachyptera risi. The sequence goes on along the minus strand of OZ023332.1, from coordinate 25,775,088 downwards.
AGAACGAATACCAAGGAAATAATTCGAAAGAGTATTAGACGGTAGAAGAAAAGCTGATGGTAGACCACGGGGAAGATGGAGAGATCAGATAAGTGAAAATGTAAGGAGAAGAGGAGGTATATGGGAAGATGTGAAAGAGGGAAAATTGTGGGAAGAACTGAAAGCATGGCGAATATTAATAGAAATGGGAGAAGAAAATGAAGAAGAGGATGAGATGAAGATGCGACAGGATTGGCCAGCCGGCCGTAGATGCACCCCCCGACCTGACTTGTTGGAACCGGGGGAAAGATATTCATTTATTATATATTTTTTAAAGTAAATGGGGGGGGGGGGGGAGATAGGGGTGCCATTAATTTTTGGGTCTAGGAGCGCTAATGTTTTGACGCGGCCCTTACCTCAAGTATGTGTTTTTTTGGATTCATAATTTAGATGTACTTCTGTTCAGGAAAGATGAATTTACCGAGTGACCGTACTTCCTATCCCACACCTCTAGTGCTGTGGTTCGCGCCTTATCCTAGCTGGCTTCAAATGTACTGAGTGATTGATGACACTGATGATTGTTATACGAGCATTTCCGTTTTCAGTCATTACAAAAAAAATGTTTGTTACCAGCCAATATAAACATACAATGTTGAGCTTGGGTATAATCAATTGAAATATTTACTAGTCATAATGATAAGATAGCCTACTGCTTGATCGAGTTGTTAGTTTGTATATCTGTGTGCTCAGATTGACGAAATTATTTTATCTCATACATCTATGATCCAATTTGAGCATTTCATATGCGTCAACAACCCAGTTTAAGAATTTCATTAATTGCTGTTCAGTGCTTCAATCAAGGTGATGCCTTGAAACAGGTAGATACATCATTTGATTAGACATCCTGGAAAAAAACACGCGTGTCCGTGATTTTCTGAATTCTACAATATATCGGTAAACATTCCTGGTATTATTTATTACATCTTTGTATTCCTCAACGTACTTTCTTAAGTCTTGATCGGTCTCGTTTTTTAATCAATATAATATTTATCCTTGGATTGGAGAGCTACCGTACATTGATAGATCTCGATGCTTATCGGAACAGCTATATGCCAAGATTTAACCGTTTCTTGAATCTCGCACTTTTTTCTGAATTTTTTATTGCGACTTTTTGTAGTCGAGACGAACAAGGCAATGATTTACATGTCGGTTGAATTGGTTGTGCAATTCACCAAACAAACTAAACTATGTGAACAAAAAATTTAATGATATTCTTTTTTTCATGTTGAAATATTCATTTTGAACGCAGTAAACATTATGCTTTTGTACAATCCTCCACAGAGGTTGCAGTAGTTTTTGTACTTATAGTGTTTGTTATGTACACTGTTTTGCTTGAGTCAATTAAGTATTTTGTTACACTGTAACCGGACATAGGGCGAGTTCACGCTAGTATACACATCTACTGACAAGAATCTAGATAAGTCGACGGGAATTGAAATGTGCTGACCACTCGCCCTTGCGGGTCATACTCATATTGTGCGCGAGAAATGTATAGATGCATAAATGCATCGGTGGCATAAAATAATATACGCTGACCGTCCATGTTCAGCGTGCAATTGAACTCTGGACTGTATAGATTAGAACTGAAGACGTCGTATAGCTAAGCGTCAATCATTTTCAATGTCATACCAAAAAAATGTGCGATTAGATATGTTCGCGCTCTGTAACCCAATTGGAGCAACCAATCAAACTGAATGTCGAGACAAACTTTAGAAATGCTTTCCAGCAAGTTTTCTGTGTGCTGGAAACTCATTTTAATCGTTTCAGCTATTTTCATGGAATAATAATCTTGATCGGAATTATGCCTGTCACGTAGCTTGAACGAATCAAGTCATAATATATTATTTATATATTTATATATTTATAATATATAGGAAACATGCTGTTAAACATTTTATCATTCTTCCATCAAAGCGTGTTTGCCGTTTTGCGAAATTTCGTTCAATTGCTGGAAATAGTGTATTATTTGTATTGTGGTTCATTTTTTATATTGCTTGTGAATCCGTCCGTATTGAAAAGAAGAATCATCTTATTTATTTATTTTCAAGCTAGCTTAGTTGACTACTTAGTTGCGCTCTTCTCAGGCCCGGTATTACCAAATCCAGTTAGCCTTCACCTGAGAGTTGGATACAAAAATAGCACGGGCAACCATGGTGATAACAGCTTCAAACTGCCAGTTAGAGATTCTCCCACGTTGGCGTGAACAACTCATAGGAGAAACCGATTTGTAGGCATGTGATTTTGCAATCGCTCATTGGTACCCTCAATCGACCTAGCTCTTGATGGGATCGTGACGCTATATATATATATATATATATATATTTATATATATATATATTTATATATATATATATATATATATATATATATATATATATACTGATATATAAAATCTTTATTCAAGACTGTCTTACATTATAAGATTGCAAAAACACAGAATAAAAATCAATTAATTAAAATATAAAAAAATTATCGATCACAACATTTTAGAGAATAACAAAATAAATATAATTTGACTAGGTTTGAATAAGAAAATGTAGAAAGAAGAAATAATTAAATGATGATAACGAAATCATACAAAAATTAAAAAGGGAAAAGAATGAAAAATAGTATGCAATGAAAACAAAATTGGAAATCAAAGCTGAAGACTATAAAGATGATGTCGTAAAATTTGTAGGGATCCTCGTAGGGCGAGTAAAACTATGCTATAAATGAATTTGTTGTTAAGTCTGAATTTTTTACAAAATTTTACAAAGAAATTGTGAATTGTGCCTCGAGCCCCTACCACTAACCGTATAACTTCTATTTTCTGCAGACGGTATTTTTCTTTGTGACAATACTTTTTGTAAGGCTACCCTATATATTACAGCTGCCCGTCTTATCAGTCAGCTAAGGAAGGCGCTTTGCTTAGAAACTGTCTCAGTTCTGATTACGACATGGATTTTGGTTTTTGTAAAATTTGTCCATTTGCTTATCGTACTCTCGAATATAACGTAGCTGTTGGTAGGCGTTGAGGAAGTAATGATCACTCAATAATCGGGTACACAATAACCGGGGGAAGTTCAGCAATTTAGACTTGAAGAAACGGTAGTGCCGTTTTCAGGAAGGTGAATATACGGAATATGCTATGTGAAATTGTGAGTACCCTGGTTTGAGAGTTTGAGAATTCCATAGAGTCAAAATACGTATAGGCCCTGATTAAGTAGTTCTGTGCATTTATTTTGTACTCCGTTTTCAGCGATCTTGTATTCAACAGGTTTTGTTACTTGTACTTTCTTTCGTGTCACTCGTACTTTGTTGTCGGCCTTCTAGTAAAACATAACGAGAATAATTGACCTTTCAAATTCACATAACCAGTGAACGTGTTTTGTGCCGAAATGAGCAAATCCAAGCATGAACTGGGATGTTTACCTGTGTAAACTGTACACTTGTGCATTTGCCAGCTAAAACGAACTAGACTATTTTTGATGGATACACGAGGATCTTTTTCAGAAGTTCAAAGCGAAACTCCCAACCGTCCATGTTGAGAAGGCATGACAGTGAAAAGACGGCAGTCGTTTTCCCTTTTACTGAACTGTCGGAAGTATTTTCTGAATGGGAACATTCGGGAATAGAATAAATGATAGTACACGCAGTGACAAGATTGCCCTCTCATTTGGTATCACAATATTTGTAATTTGAACGGTTTTTTCGTCTGCCAATGCGTATAGAGCAAGGTCAGAGCGCGTCGCGTCATTGATCGGGCGGGCGTCGACGTCGGGTACGCATGCAAGGGTAGTGCCCTTAGCGCGCGCGCTCTCGCACCTGTCTGGATTGCATAACCTGATGGAATTATAGAGGTAGGCGCTCACCACGTGGGATCTCCAGTTATAACTATTGCACAATTTGTCGTAAAACTCTTTGCTCGTATTACCAGCGTCCTCAATCGCTTACTTTGTCTTCAGTCGTGACACGTCGTCGGCCAGTTTGTGTGTTGCATTGGTCGAAATTTTGACATCTTCAATTGCAAACTGTGCCGGCTGTAAGGTTCTACGTTTTGTGTTGTGCAAAGTGCAAGTAAACTCCTTTCACGAAACATGTAAGTTGGAAATCATAAGTCCCCAGAAAGTAGCTTGACTATGTCGCAGAGCTCTAGCGGCTGAAATCAGTTGGGCACGGTATTTTGTAAATATAATTTATTGTATGATTTGTATCACCTACTCTTTGGTAGTATTCCCTAATGCCTAGTTGTTGGTGGGGTCAATAAGCTAACAATAATAATTCCCTTCATAAACAACTCTTGAGAAGTTGCCAAATGCATAATATCCCCGACTTTGTAATTTCTTATTCAATCACATTTCGATTGATTTATTGATTAGATGTTATATTACTAATTAGCATATCACGTATAGCAATTTTATGTTGTATAACGATTTAATAATCACCCAATTGGCTATTTGAAATAGATCGAGTCGTTGACATACTTCATATAATGTGTTGACTATAAATTCATATCGCATGGTGAAGTTTTAACCTCACTAAATTGACACGTTGTTTTCCCTATAACCTGTAGCTAGTTTTGATAGTGACTTGGTTGATTACATATTTTAATTGGCCGAAGGCATGGGCGGGGCTGTCTCTCGCTACATTCCTTTTCCCTCCGGCGGCGTGACTCGATTCAGAAAGCGGTGGCACTTCTTTTAGGCGTGGCATAATCGGCCCTGTAGCTAGCAGAATTAAAGGTCTGCAACAAATACTTGGAATCACTTTCTCTGTAGACGTACTGTCGTGGTTCAACCACCCTTGATCCGATCCCGCCACAAGTTAACGTTGCGCCTGGATCGTCGTCCATTGAGCGTTTGCTCTCCCCCCCCCCCCTTTCACACCCTTCCGAAAGGATGCCGGTAACTGTGCGTACGCGTCTAGACTTTTTTTAAAGTGATGTCACACGTTGTACTAAGTGGACAACAATGCTACTCAAATTGGGTTCTCCAATCACAACCTCAGTATTAGTTTGTTTTCACTGTACATTTCTAGTTGCTACGGTAACCAACAAACATGTTATCTCCCTAACCGTCGTCAACTCAACACAATAATGCTGGACAGGAACAAATCCTCTTGCTTATGACCTCGTAGCAGGATGAACCATAGACGATGCAATTTGGAATTGATGGTTATTTTATTTTAACCTTGATTGAAATTGAATTTTGAAAAAGGCAGTAGCCAAAACGTCAACAGCTGCATTATGATGCCACAAGGTACAGGGGATCAAAACCTGAAGGTGAAACAAAGGGCAAGAAAACAGAATTCAAGAAGAAAATTGAAAGGGATAGCTAATTCGAATTTAAAATCAGGTCATGTGTTTGACGCGATGATATCAATGAGTACAATTGTCAGTTGTTCATGTGATGTCACAAACTACTGATATTCATACTAGTTGCCAATATACATATCAAAATAAATAAACACTAATTATATTTCTAGTTCGAACAAATAACGACTAGTGATTTGTGTGGCTTATTAAACAGGTATACAACTTGAGATACTTGGGGCGATTTCGAAAATCCCCCCTAGTAAAAATGTCACTTGATTGGAAATCATATTATATGTCCTCAAGGGGGCAAGAAAACGAAAGTGGTCTATTGAAAGACATGTTTGAAATGATACAAAATATAAATATGTAGCCTACATAAGGATAGTAATCGAATTGAAGATGTGTTTGAAAAGAACTTCACTAACAAACTCGCATGAAAATTATTTTTTGGGGGAAAATGCATGAACACAAAAGGAGTAGGAATGATTTAATTGCTTCCTATTACTAATGAAACAGATGTCAAGTTACTGGTATAGAATCAATTCAAATTGAAACAAAATGGATTTTAAAATTCATAATTTTTGTATAAAAAAATCACTGTCCAAGTAGAAAAATTGGGAATTTTATAATTAAAAATGTGCCAAGGTGTTTTTTAAATCAAGCTCTAAACACGTAGCATAGGCCTACTTGAGTTGATTTTTATTTCACTTGTTCATTTACATAGGCGTACTATTTGAGCAACAATTATATTCGGGTGAGATGATCATTTTATAATCTTATATTAAAGTGAAATTTGAAAATTTGTGAGTAGCTACTTGATAGTTTCCATGTCAAAATGTAAAACATTTTCATTTTATTTTCAAAATTTTATTTTCAGAAATTGGAAAGTACTAGTCAGTAGTTACAGTCAACTTTCAACTACTTCTACAGACTTTACAGTCTGAAATAAACAGTTGAATTGCTCTTAGTTGCAGACTGAATGTAGGCCTACTTTTTAATTTTTTGTCTACATTTTAAATTTGAAGACTACTAAAGAGGTGCTTTCCAATAGCGTTACATAAATGTATACATAAATTACAAACTGTATCAAATATAGATCGAAATTTTCTATCAATATCAAAACCAAAAAAATGCAAAACTGGAAGTTATGAAGCAGGAATCCTATTCCGATTTTCCGAGACACTGTTTCGGACCTGAACTCCCTTTTGTCCAATCACAATCCAGGACGTAACCGAAATCGGGTAGTATTCTTTCGGTTTAAAATCATCTTGTCAAAGTTTTTGTGACAACTTCAATAAAAAAATGATGAAATCCTACCGAAACTAACAAACTTTTTTGTCAAATTTTGACCATCTGTCTGCAGCCTCCTGTTATTTCAGAATGCACTGACTAAACCTTGCAAGTAGTCTTGACAATGTATCATGGCATCGGTAGTTGATAGTTATATGACCTGAATAAATTTTACTAGTTGTGTGTATAGGAGGGGCTAGCTTACACCAAGTTTTCAATTATCTTCATCAAGACAACAAATATAAATTTTTTTCACAACACTCTTACACCGAGTGCAACTAGAAACTGCGCGAGTACTTGTTTTGTAAATACTAGGATTGGCTTGCTACCGGTAGTCCTACTTGGTTTATTCTAATTTTGGTTATTCACAATTCATCTAATCAATATCAATTATTGTTTCGATATCAAATAGATGTCCGCAAATATCGAATCATCTAACGGTAACCACACTTGTAACTAAATTGACTGGACTTATATTTAGGCCTGCATTGTAGACTGTGAGCTAATTATTTTCTTGTTTTGCTTTCAGGTCTGTAGTTCCTGAAAAGCGTGTGAAAGTGGCGGCACGCAATGGCACCAGTATCGTCGCGGCAGATCTTTGTATGGACGTTACCAACACTTTTTCTTCTCAGCTATTTATGGTACAAACGCAAGAAGAGTGCATTGCGAAGTGACCCGGGGGGAACTGATAGAAATACACAGCTCGCAGACGAAGAGAGCATCAGTATTACTAATATTGACAGTTCAAAAGTAATTGTTCAGAATAAGCCTATTCCAGAATCAATCGAAGAAAACATTCGAGTAAATCTAATTTCAACAATTAAATCAGAAATAGCCATTGTAGGCTCAGACGAAGTTTGCGAGGCAGATATCTGCTTAATCAGTAGTAAAAGTACTGAAGTGAAATCAGAAATTGTTGACATTTTACACAGTAGTACAGAAAAAGTTATTGAAATCGAATTTGACAGCTTGATCAGTTCAACTACCGACGACATTGACGAAAATATTGAGTCTGGCATAATTGAGATTTCAGTAAACCGTTCAACTGCTGAAAGCATCTGCACACCTGACTTTGAATCTGAGGGATTTGAGGGCATCGTGGATGATAAATCCAATAATACAACGAAGGTAACCGAAAACTTGAAGAGCCAATTAAATCCGGAAGCCAAAGATTTTATTGTACAAAATCTCGATAATCAGTCTTCAATTTACAATATTGTAGAACATACAAACATTATAGAAAAGCAGACAGGCGCCTTTGATACTCCTACGTCTAGTTTGTCAACTTTCGAGTGCACTGAGGCCGCAACTGTAGAAAGCACCAAAGAAGACCAGGCTTCTAACGATTATTCCAATACGTCAGTAGAAGTATTTGAGAAACCAGCCATTAAACTAGATAGCACTAGTGAGTTGAATCAAACCTGGGCTGCAGAGTGTGAATTAGAATTAGGTGAAGTTCCGGCTGTGATACCACACCTAGTAGAGGATATTGGCAGTTTGAAACCAGTCGGCACAATGGCTCGTGAGTTGAGCAGTGATGTGCCCTTGGAAGGTACCGTGAGTGAAGAGGATTGCACGAGTCGTAAGCTCCACACTGATGGGCTGTCGTTGGAAAGCAAGCTGTCTACGTTAGAGTTGGACGATGGCGATGTCAAGTCTACGATAACCAACAAGGTATTGCTAGCGAAGGAGAGGAACGGCATTGAACGAGATTCAGCCAACCACAGCCCTGCCGAGGTCATGTTGGGTAGCCCTTCCATTAGCAACTGCTCTGATGCACATAGCGAGGTACAGTATGCGATAAATTTGATTACTCTTTTAGTATAAAATATTTCAAGTACTAGTATTTCAGTTTTTGAGCATTACTTGTTCATGAACATACATGGTCCTAATGAGCAGGCTATAAAATATAAATACTGATGAGCAGTTTGTATCCAAGAATTACTGTAGCTAGTGCATAGTGAAAACATTGTTTTTTAAACAAACTTTTTCACAAGATGAACCTGCTTTTTATATCACGTTATCTGTGCAAGCTTTTCATTTTTGCCTGTTGAAGACCGTAGAAGAATATTTATAGTGGAACAACAGTTTTATGTAGTGCCAGAACTTGTGAACTCTGTTTTAGTTAGTTAGTGTTGTCTTTGCTATAATTTCTTTGTAAATGGAGGCCTGTATTCACCTGCTGTATTTTTTTTATTGATCAGGGCTCAAGTGACAGCGGCAAGGGTTGCAGCGATGTGGCAACTCCTCCTTCTCGTACACCAGCCAGCGGCAGTTCTGTGGCCGGTGATCTACCCACGTCGTCTGTCTACGAGTTTGTTCTTCCGCAACTACTCGTGGGGCGCCTGATAGGACGACATGGCGTGTTTGTACATCAGATTAAAACAAAGACGCTTGCAAATATCCTAATAAAAAGACATCCAGACACTGCCAAGCTGAAGATATGTGCTATTGAGGGTAAGGTTATTATTATTTGTTCAAACATTACCAGAATAATTATGTTACTGAAATTAGGTAGGCCTACATTAAAATTTGTAATTTTTAGGTTTTTATTTAATGATAGGTCCCACACAGATGATGTAAAATCAAGTCAATATCAGAAAACCCAGCCTTTGTTTTTATAATACCAAAGTATAACTCCTCAGTGAATCTTGTATTTGGTATGAATAAACATGTAGCCTACTTATTTCGCGCGCAAACTCATCGTAAATGTGTGATAGATCTGTTGAAAAGTGTGAGTATAGGCCATCTGTAAAAGTACCGATACCGGTACTGAATAAGTGATCTGCAATGCAAAGTGACAGCAAAGATAATTCTATGGGAACTATGTAGGCTACTCATTTGATGTTGGTTAGTAACTTCTGTGCAACTTATTTAAATATTTTCACGTTACTTGAGTAGGTGCGTGAAAATAGTTGCATTTCGAATTGTTGACATGTAGTGCAGATGGGCTCAGTAATGGTGTGCACAGTAACTCTCAATAACGATCCGTTTCTAATGCTTTCATTGCTGAAGACAACATTGGTCTCATGGATAGTACTCGTTGTGAAAGTGTTTTGCCTTACATTTTCTTATTTCTTACAGGAACTCAGATGGATATTGACAACGCATTGGAAATGATCCGTCAGAAGTTCCCTATCAAACGTTACCCGAACGTGACTCTGGACCAAGTCAGTTTCCTTGCTCCTGTGACAACTTGCCCTCTTTTGCCCGAAAGCTTCCAGCTTCAGTTGATTGAGGGTGTAAATAATGACGTGATACTCTCCAGCTTGGTGTCACCCGCACACTTTTTCCTCCAGCAACCTACGCACCCAACTTACCCTTCGTTAAACAGGCTCAACATGTGTATGAATTACTGTTACAATGAGCCTTTGGCACCAGTTCTTCCTATGCCTGTAGAATGTAAGTAAATTCAGAATGTTCGTAAAGTAAGCGGCCAATAGCATTCATAAAGTAAATTACGTACAGTAAACTCTCATTAATTCAAAATCTAATGGTCCCAATGATACCCATTTTTAATTGAAATCTTGGAAATATTCAACGTTGAGCGTATGAGTCAAAACTAAGTAAGGGCCATAGCTATCGTTTGAATTTCAGCGAAATTCGAATGATCATTGTTTGAATTAACAAGGATTTACTGTATTGATATAGTGTATTATAAGTGTAACGTAACTTTTGGTAGCCAGCAAAAAGATTGTGACAAGAGCGCGGACATAAGACAGCGGAAATTATATCGAGTGAGGTAGAATGAACCAACCTCCACTATTTGCTTACAGTTTGAATATGTTTTGTGGTGTGTTGTCTCATTGAATCAATCACAGATAATCCAAAGTTGAATTTATGTCTAATTAAAGCTGAGCTCATAATCTTGTTTGATACTTGCTGTGATCATATTGGCTTCATCAAATTTTGTGATGTAGAAACACATATTTTCTATGTTTCATGACATATTTACATTTTCTATGATTTTACTGAATTAACAGTACTGTCTGGTATTGATAACTAGCAAAACAACCTTTACAACAGGCCATCTTGTTTCCAGCATCTGTCATTTGCGTTGCACCGACGATGGGTGGTTGGTATCGTGCTCAAGTCATGTCGTCGGACAGTGTCAACGAGACGAGCGACGTCAAGTTCATCGACTACGGTGGTTTCCAAACGGTGGAGAACTCGATGCTGCGTCAGATACGTTCGGACTTTATCAACTTGCCATTCCAAGCTGCGGAGTGCTACCTAGCTAACGTGAAACCGAAGGACGGCGTTTGGCCTGCCGAAGCCATGGCGTTTGTCGAGCAATTAACTCACGGACAAGTCATACAGGCACAAATTTACGGTTACGCTGAGGATGGCATTCCCGTAGTTTTCCTGTTTTCTTACCAAGGTTCACAGGTATGTGAAGTTTCTAATAGAAATGATTGATTTAAATAGCATAATGTTTAATTGATAAATCAAAAGAGCTTGGCAGAGAACTCTTTATTACGAAATTCAGCTAGTAAATAGGGTTAGTGGATGAAAACACAACTTTTTTATATTGGGTTTTAACGACACACTATAATGATGACTAAGATCTATGGGCGTCGGATGGATGATTAATGAGATGATGGGATGATGAGATGACTTCAGGTTTTTATGGGTAATGGGAAGGATAGTGGGAAGGAAGCGGTCGTGGTCTATATTGTGGGAACCATCCCGGCATTAGCCTAGACTACAGAGGGAAACCACGTAAAACCCCTGTAAAGATGGACAATAGCGGGGTCGAACCGAGTCCGACATGCCCACTACCTCTCTGGTCACATGGAGCAAGTGTGTTGACCACTCAACTACCTGTGCCGGTGAAAACACAACTTTTAAGTAGAATACATATCAAGGTATCGTCTCGAGTGTGTGTGTTATTCTATTCCTCATTGTGGCAATTCTATTGTGATTGTCACAACCATACAGGTTCTTTCTTATTTCACCATGAAATACGTACTAGCTTATAGTGGAGCCAGAATCTTTCAAAGGAACTTGCTTCTTTGGGGAACTTTTGAATTCATTTTTTTCTCAGGAACTCCAACGGTACGGGTAACTAGTTTGTTTTTGGATCGAGTAACGGGAATTTGAACTAGTTCCTTTATTTGAGGAACTTACCCAACACTGCCTCGAACAGTATCTCGTATTTAGCTTTTTTGTACACCTCGCGAGTTGCTTGACTTTGGTTGACACGTTGGTCTCACTTCAATGTTTTCAGGTGTTGGTTGTTAATCGCGAGCTAGTTACACGTGGATATGCTGACTGGGACGAGCCAACGGAAGTAGATGTGACAACGTTGTCAACTGATGCGTGAATCGAGTGAGATGCTTGTGAGCTAGTCTGGTGCTCATTTCAACTTACGTTCGATGGTAGGTCTGGAAGTTCATAACGATGCGTTTGATATACGTTTTCGTTCTTCAATTGTTTTAGGTATATGCTCTTATTTATAAATCAGTTGATAGATCGTTTAAGAGTGCAATCAATTGCCGAGGTGTTACTACCGGTAAATGAGTTGAGTTTGACGAAACCAGCTGTCAACTTGTCAAGTGTTGAGTAGATTTTTTTAGCCAACTAGACCTACCATATTCTTGATACTAAATTACATCAAAAATAGTAGATTTTACATAACTGGCTAACTTTGGAGAGTGCCTTCTCTTTCTGCTGTAATGTGAAGAATTTATTTTCAAACAATTATTGTTAATTTTTCCTGTATCTCATTTTTCTTTAAATGTTCTTATAATTTTGACCTATGAACATATTGTATTGTCATGATTGTGATTTTTCATGTAAAATTTTATGGTTGATTGTAGATTGCATGTAGAGATTTCATACTGATGTTGGGTTTTTCCACCCAAGCTGATATGAATTGAGAATGCCTCACAATTTGCTAGTTTCAGATTTATGATTTCATGTACATATTATGTTATATATAGGCCTATATATATATAAAAAAAAACTATTACCGTAATTATTATTATCATAATTATTATTGCAAGTGAAAAGTTTCATAAAATGTTATACGGTAGTGGCTACTTTTCGTAGTTCATTCAATACTGTTCTTAATTCTTAAGTGTGTTTCTTACAAAAGTAAAATATTGTTGCCTTGGTTGTTTTTATAGAAGGTAATGTAGCATAGATTCTCTACATTCAGTGAGCATAATACATGAACGTGTCTGTGACGTAGCATGATGAATGCATAGTTGAAAAACCTTGTATTGGAAGGTATTTTTATCAAGTTGGAGGGGCTTTAGCTGGCTTTTTTCGTCCACCAACCTCATGCTGATGAACGATGTCCTCATATTGTAGCAAAGATTAGAGCAACATATTGGTTAAGGAACAAACCAACTACATTGAACGCAGCATTCATACGATGGTCAAGTAATGTACAAACTTGCTCAAATGAAGTGTTGGTAAGGCAGTTATTCTACCAGCACTGTCGGTAGTCACTATTGGACAGGACAGAAAGCGTATGATACTTCAGGAAATAATGCTTCAGGCATCTAACGTAATTTAACTATGGTTCAGTTATCTGGAAATTGCAAACTATGTTAGCAAAGGACCGTAATGCATATATTGAAGTACAACTTGAATAGACACAGTCAATTCTTAAATGCAGGCAACATGGTTTTTATTTGATATGAATATGAAGTTGGCTACTAACATACATTTCATTAGTAAAAAGAAATTACTCAGCATACAAATGTAGTCATAGGCATACAAAAACAAATGAAATATGTAAACCCAATCGTTTATACGGTGTATCAAGATAAATTTAATACCAGCCAAATTTCATATTTGAAATATATTTTTTCACTTGAGCCACACATATATTTACTTGGAATTGGCTTTTATACATTTGGTCAGAGTAGGTCTACATGCATGAACTAGACATCTTGTCTTTCGTTCAGAATTGTAAAACCTAGATTGTAACGAGTTGGTGATGAACATGAACTGTGTATTGGGTGGCAATATGTGGTTGCTCTTGCACAGTTGCCCTCATCTCATAACAATTTTTGAGTATCTTCGAATTTGTATGCTGCATTATCAATGGAAATAATTTAGGCTTATGCCAATACAGAATTCTTATGAAATACAAATAATTACCATACTGTCGACTACGCTAATGATGAGTTAATCTCAAATGCCTGATAGTGAGTATTGATAGTACGTGTAGTAGGCTTACTTTGGTAGGTTGCCGAATAGATTGTATTTGTGAAAGTTTGTATAGTAAAATAGCTAAATACTTTGCATCAAGTGCACACTAGTTTTTGTTTTGCATCGGGTTAACTGTGGCAACTAGGTCTAGCCTTGTGTTAATGACCCAACATAGTTGTGACAAAACAAATTTTACGTAGGTACATTTTGCCATCTAAATACTGAATGTACCGTACATACAATTTATACAAAATTATTTGCTGCTAATTTCAACTTGAGTTTGTGATTATTGTTGCTTGGTGAAATTAGTCTGAAGGCCGGCAAATGTCAACGATTCACTCTTATTGTGTGTGATTCTTATTTGAAATCAGGTTCAATGAACTAAAATTTAGAGTTCTTGACAAATTACAAATATGGTACTTTTCCATGGTTGGTACAAATTGAAATGTAACTCGTAGCAATATTGTGGCGGTACAAAGTGACTAATTGATTCATGTAAAGCGTTGAAATAATATTTTGTTATGGTTGTGTTTGTAGACGTACTTTTATATAAGAATTCATTTTTTTCCAACTTGGGGTATCAATTTTTTTCAGCATATTGTAAAAAGTATAAACCAATGCCTCCCTCCTCCCTTCTTTCACTTACTCACTGCAGTTTCTCTTTTGTATATACCGTAGAATTATTATTATTTAAATATATTTGGAAGTTGATCGCAATGTTTTATTTCTCTATAGCTGTAGCCTACAAATTCCATATCCATCTCATGTCCCTGAATAAACTGTTCATTGTATCATGTTATGTTGTGATTGGGGAGTGCTGAAAGATGGGCCTACTGTTTTTTGTAAATGATGACACTTGAATTTTCATTTCTCCACCTTAGAAGTTGGTTCAACATGTGTCGCGTAGTAATAAACTTGCTTCCAAGAATAGTACAAATGAAACCAGCTTGATGTGGTATTTTGGGTATTATTACGTTGAAACCTTGCTTGTTGATACATATTTAACCAATAAACCAACTGGCAACTATAGACCCAAATTCAACATTTTATTCATCTAAAAATCAGCAGAATTGATGAAAATGAGCAAAACAATATATTTTTTTATATATATATATATTGGGTTTTAACGACGCACTGTAGTGATGGCTACAATCTATTGGCATCGGTGGATGATGAATGAGATGATTGGATGATGAAATGAAAGGTTATTTTATTAGGTGTTTTGGATGGTGGGAAGGGGTCGGTCGTGGCCTGTTAAGGAACCATCCCGAGTATCAACCTGAACGACAGAGGAAAACCACGAAAAAACCCTGTCAGGATGGTCGACCATGGCGGGAATCGAACCCCGGTCTCCCGAATGACGGTTCAGTTTGCTGCCACTCGGCCACGTGTCTCGGTAATAATTTTGCACTGACAATAACTTCTACAAATGAGTCTAAAATTGTACAGATTATTTGCTAACCTTGCATGTATTTAAAAAAAAGTTGTCCACCAATTTTTCCAGCATTCTAAAACTGTATGGCTACATACTAGCTATCTAAATGTAGTTATTGTTGACTCCATGATTTGTTATTGACCAAAGAATAAAGATTACCAATCACTGTTATCTAATTAGCCGGTGTAAAATGTCCTTTTTCAAGGGCAGGTAACATATTTGAAATCAACTAAATTCGTAGGTCGATCAAGTTGTGAGATGACACTTCTCAACTCAGTTGACTGATTGCCATTTAGTATCAAAATTCAGAAGTACACAATTGTCGGCTGCTTCCGCTTGATTTAGCAAGGCTAAACACTCGGGTGAGAATTTTAGTGAACTGCAATGCTACCGTACTAGGAAAATGCAGCGTGTGTATTGACATTGTAATATGAGAGATATTTATATATGATGTACTGGTATTTAAAAGTTATGTACATATACACCTTGATTTTCAAATGACTGAGCCTTCCTTATTTGTTCATTCCTATACATACATAATTATCATGTTATGCTTATGTAGTAAACTTTGTTATGCCATGTTTCCTGTAGATTTTCAAATCCAAACTTTGATATCAATATTGGTCATTTTTCCAATATCAAATTATTTTCAATTCAAATTTTGTTTCATATATATTGGGTTTAACGACACTATTATGATAACTAAGATCTATTGGCTTCGTTTGAATGATTAATGAGATGATGGTTTCTTAGGTATTGGGAAAGAAGCGGTCGTGGCCTACATCGTAGTAACCATCCCAGCATTAGCCTAGACTACAGATGTAAACCACAAAAATCCCAGGCTGTAAGGATGGACGGTGGCGGGGGTCGAACCTGACCCGATATGCCCCTTCATCTCCCGGATCACATAAAGCGAGTGCGTTAACCACTGCGCTGCATGTGCTTGTTTCTAAATTATTAAAAAACTTGATAGAAACATGTAGGCCTACTGGAACAGCATGAACATTCTGTGAATATTCATGTTTAATGGATAAAATGTTGAAAATTGAAAATCCTACCCAGTATTATTATTAATGATGAGTTTTTCAAAATTTCCTTCAAACCAATTTTTCGTAAAAACCATCTCAAACTATTCAGTACTAGTTCATCTAATTAGTATACTGCCACCTAGAAAAGATGACAATAGACAAAGTAGATGAACACAGCTGTACATTTTTTGCATTCTTGAATATTTAGAAGACGAAGTAAATATTTTTTATATCTCAACATTAATGATTAAATTGGTACCAGTAGGACTCATTATTATTACATACGCAGATATATGGCCTCATTATCTCAAAGTTTCAAAGTCATAAAAACTACTTGTTATCACTAAATTTGCAAATTTGCTGGATGTCAGTCTGATTTAACTTAACCTAAATGATTCACAAAATAATTGAATCTGCGGCCTATTACTTCCTTCATGTTCATTTGTATCATGTGGCAAGAGGTTTTTGTTGAAAGTAAAATCACTAAAATAAAATTGGTTCACCTTAAATACTGTGCAACCTTTATAAAGGTACAGATAAAATTTCATTAATGTCGTCACCCCTAGAACTGCCATTATCGTCAGAATAGCCATACCAAGAGCATCATCGGCAATTACGTAAAAGGTAATTCAATCGTGATTTCTAATAATGGATCATAATAATGGGGGCTTTTTGACCGTTCTGGGCCCCTATCGAACATAATTATGATATAATTATATAGACAATTTTTTATCTTTATAAATATCGTATTTTATTCGGCAACAACAATAAGACAATATTAATAATGAATTATTATGGTTCATGCCTTGTCTTTGGCGGCTATTGTTCAGTGTTCCCACGTTTCAGTAGCGAGTACCGCTTTGAATTCCTTGCCGCCACGCTATGAATCTTATCGGGGCGGCGGGGAAGAGGTATGAAATTCGATGCAATTCAAGGTATTTTGTTTTAGTTCTGGTGACTAATTAAAATTACATGTCTTCACCTATACCTCACCAACCTAAAAGTAATTTGCCATGGTTACTTTTTCCCATAGCTTTGTTTTCAACAACCCATTCATTTGTATTCTATTTTGTGTTACAATAGTCAATATGCTTCTGCTGTCTATAGAGACTGTTTTTATGTCCGAAGTCGGTAGTTTCAACTAGCAAGGGTAGTATTGTCTCATTCTCATTAAGCTGATACAGGTTGTCTGTTGGTAGTTATATACAATATAAATATTGATTTGTGTCAAGATATGTGTAAAAAGCTACTTCAAAAACATGAAGAATCGAAAAATTTCGATCATCAAGTATGCTTCCGGCCAGGGACGTTGTTAGTGGGTCCAAGGGGAGGAGGGGCACCCCTCCAATTGACATCTGCATCCCCCCAATAACTTGTCATCCTTTAAAAATATATAATGTTGACCTACGAATGAACACACAATAAAATATGATGACTCATTAATATGCATTGTGTCAGTATACACTCCACTTCTTTACACTTCTATTTTTCTTTACGATAATGATTCAATCATTAGATTCCGAAATTGCTCGTGAAATCGCAAAAATCACTTGAAAAATGACCATATTTCAAAAACATCACTGCTGGGAATTTTTCTGGGAGAAATCGCGAAATTAACTTCGAAAATATCCATAATGATTATACCGGTACTATTGAAAATACATTTTTAATGTCCATAGTGATTCAATCATTGGACTTGTGTAGGGAACTTGCCACCGCGCATTTATGTGCAACTGCAAGAGATCTAAATAATAATAATAATATTTGTTTCATAGAGTAATTTATTAAAATAATGTAAAAACTAAAAACAAAACAGTATACATTTCCCATGACAACAAATTCATATTACGCTCTTTATTCATTTCAAGCTTTCCTTGCTACACTTTTGCTATCATAAACATGCAATTGTAAAAAAAAAAGTTGAGAAAGATAAAGCTTTGAAATATTTGCAACAAGACCTTGGACAGTAGGCCTATTTTGGTTAACAATCGTACAATGTATAGGCCGTACACTTCTTTCTCACTTGGCAAGTTTTATTCTAATATATTGATGGTGTCGAGGCAGAAAAGCATTAGCACTTTTGCGATACTGGTATTTTATATATTTCTATAAAACCGATAGCCAGCTGTTGATAAAACTCGTAAAAATGCAGAATGGCTATCCTTTTCAAATAATCATGTTGATGTTTTGGCAAGAGAAAATAATACAAAGGCGCACAAAATTACGTCAATGTGAAATTAGAGACTGATAATTATAAGCGTTTCTAAGTAATTTCTACTTAGACACCATCTACGTTAGCCTCATCAACAAAGTTGTAGTAGTAAAACTACTATTTGTTTCATTTAAATCGTGGTCCTTGAAAACTAGGTACATTAAAAAACAATTAAAAGTTATTAAATTTGCAATCACAAAGCCTGATCACAATATCATAAATGCATAGGCCCTAAAATGTATAAACTGCGACCATCATATTATATCGATATGTAAACTATGGAAAGATAACAAGCACCAATTGATTGTCATTATCGTAATTTATAAAAACAAATGCTCACTATATTAACTAGTTACAGTATATCATACATGTATTATGCACTTTGTAATGGTGCTATTGTAAGTTCCAATTAAGGCACAGAAAAATGAATTATTGAACTATTAGGAAATACTAATTATCTACTTTGGCCTACTGTGCAAGATGAACGACTTAAGGACGACAAAGAACTTGTGGCGATTTTACTTGAAATTTTGAAGTATTATCGTTTTTCAGTCTGTCAAATTTAGAACACATATTTCACTGATATACAATTTCGCTACAAATTTATTAGTAAACACAACCGGTGTGAATCTGCAAAATTTTCCCCCACCCTGTTGCTCCTCCAAATTCACCTCCAAGCACGCTCGGTTTACTCTAGTCTTCAATTACATGTGGTGATTTTTCACATGCTCCATTGGAACCACTGATATCTACAATTTGCATAGATAGTATTTTAACAAATAGATCATGGTGACCATCTTTTCAGAAGATTTTCACCATTTAGCACTATTCAAGTACAGCTGTTCTAATATAGTGGTAGTTGTTTAATGTTGTAGACGCAGTGACTAGAACACGTCCCAATGGATTTTAATCATTTAATTATAAAGGCTAAAACATTCCATTTTCTAGCTCCACACATCTGCAGAATATCGTTTCTGTGCCTCCATCTTCTTCACGTACGCAATAGCTTGTGCTTCGGTCATTCCTCCTTTCTCCTGTACTACTTTCAGAACTATGTTGTGCACATCCCTTGCCATCGTCCTTGCGTCTCTGAAACAAGACAAAACAAAATGTGATTAGGCAACACTTTTGTACTGCTTTTATAACTGGTGCAGCTAAGTGGTAATATACTGGGGAGAAGCTATAATACCGTAGGTCCTAC
Source organism: Brachyptera risi (assembly GCA_964007535.1). Taxonomy (NCBI): domain Eukaryota; kingdom Metazoa; phylum Arthropoda; class Insecta; order Plecoptera; family Taeniopterygidae; genus Brachyptera; species Brachyptera risi. The sequence continues at coordinate 25,755,423 of OZ023332.1, read as the reverse complement.
CAGTCTCATTGGTGAATGAACAAAGTATGAAAATTGCTTTTTCGCAGGTTTCGATTTTTTTCGTCAAAAGTAATTGGTCATCGTGCAGTCAAAATTGTTATGTATAGATAAGAGAAGAATTAGGTAAAAACGAAGATAGTTCTTCGCAAAAGTGTTCTTTCACGTATTACGTATATTTTCAATATATAGGCCTATATTTTGAAATGTCTTCTCAGCAGTTTGAACTTACCCACAAATGTACAGGTGGCCATTATTTTCACCTATCACTCGCCAGATATCATCTACATTACTTTCTAGAAGGTGAGTAACATAAATCTTTTCTTTTTGATCCCGGGAAAATGCTGTATGCATCTGTAAACAAAATGTACATCAATGTTACAAGTATTGATTAAATAAAAAATTGAGAAAAACCCAACTATAAAGTCACCCCTATTAACGTGGCATGTTTTCAAATTCAAATTCGGTCCAATTGAGTCTCCAATTAATTGAAAAAAAAACAATGACATGTACCAGTCTTTCCCCATTGTCCAACTGACAAATCAGTACTATGCACAGGGCACCATGTTTAGGTCCCAAGCCGCCTCTGGGCAAATTAGTTTATGCCCCTCTCGCTATCAAAACACTAATAATTAACCACATTCTTGATCATCTCTTCATACACTCTATAGTCAGTTCAATGCGTCAAACAAGTGCTGCAAAGACTGTAAGTCCAAAGCCAATTCAAAGAAGGCAAAATGGTCTGGAAGGCCAAGTGCCTCAGTTTCTTTTTCAATTCCATTTTATCATCAACTTTTTATGTTTATAGGGGTCTTGAAAAAATTTCTAAAATAAGAATTCTCAAGTAAGATGAGGGGGCTAATTTGGCTGAATGTCCGATTCAAAAGAATAAAATTAGGAAAACGCAATATATGAATGTATAGTAGAATGAGCGAGATTTTATATAAAATGTACTGGAAAAATGGTGAAGCTGTACACACCTTGATTCTGCATCTATGACTCACTACCTAGCTGACTCACCTATTGATAATTTCAATAGTTTTACAAACTACCGTAATTAGTGTAACCTGTTGATCATCTCTTAATAGCTTACCTAATGGGAGTAGAGTGAGAGTGAGACAAATTGAATGATAGAAGCCGAAAAATTATGGGTCTGGAAACGATGAAATGAATAGAGGTTTCACTGAAATTAACTTTGTAAAACTGACAGTGCCCAATAAACCCAAAATGTCGGGTTTTGATCGTTTTGTTGTCTCATGTACAGCACACCATTTGTTAGTGGACTACTTCCTAGCACAGAAACCAATATTGAACTACCGGTATGCTTAATATAGACGTTCTTTGTTATAGTACATCAGTGTGCAATATTTGATATTTCAAATTGAAATAATGTATGCTTACCTTTAATAATCCCTTACTGACATACTCTTCTAGTTCCTCTTTGTAGAGGAAGTCCTCTGCCTTTTTGCGACAGCCAAAGAAAAGTACTGTGTCTCCAACTGGTTTACCTATAAAACATGACACTCATTAGCACCTCAGAAACACAATCTAGTAACTCAAAAGTATATATTCAATCTGTTGAATGGTGTGAGTGATTATAGTGACAGTACATTTGTTTCACATTTTTATTCATCATTGACAGATCAAATTCATGATTTGATCTAATTTTGTGGACAGGTCAATACACAGTGAAATTATAGATACCATAATACAAGCATCAACAGAATTGTTCCAATTTTCTAATCCCATAAAACATTACAGGCATGTAGGATTTATCGTCCAAGGGTAGATATAATTTTCTATATGCAATGGACCTAATTATAGAAAAAATATTCTATTCATGATTATTTTATAAGACTAAAATGCAAGCCACAACACAATTTGTTTAAATTCCCCAAATTTCCCCGCGAGTCGTTTTATCTACCCCGAATAGGCTATTGAATGACTTCCAACTTTGCACTTCTGATTGCCGTCTTAGATTTTTTCATACACGGCCAGCCTTATCAAGGCATGCACGACTGATCAGCAAGAAGTAGCTTCACACATTTCGTGCTGGAAGTTCAATTATTGGATCGTTCTAAAGCTCTGTGAGCATAATTGGCGGTAATGTCGAATCACCTTTGTAGACACAATTGATACTCCGATTTCGGATACATCAAGAAAAACTGACGGCATGATTAAAATATTTCACCTTCACCCAAGTGCAAGTTCTAAAGCCAATTTTACCTTCTTCTTTGCACACATTTCTCTCTTGAATAAAACCACGGAATGGAGCCAAGCCAGTGCCAGGACCAATCATGATGATGGGTGTTTGCGTTCTAGTTGGTAATCTGAACTGCGACCTGCGGATATAGATCGGAGCGACTGGACGGTTCGAGTCGCTTGGTATCTTCCGAGACAGCCAGTTTGTAGCTACTCCTTTGTTAGTACGGCCTGTTGGTGTCTCGTATTTAACGAGCACTGCTGTTACATGAACTGTCGTTGGATAAACCTGTTAAGAGGATGAAAATATGGTTTAGTTCACGATTACCTTGCGAAAGCAATACTTCAATCAGAAGCAAAATAACTATTATTCTTTCTTTCTAAATCACTTGTCTTGATTATAATTTTGTCATCAATTATTAATTGTATAACTTTATACGACTTGGGTAACTCTTACTCTGTGATGAGTACCTAATAGCAATCACACAATGATTTTACTTGAATAATAATCAAGACATTATAAGGAGGTCCAGTAAATGGAGAACAAATCTCCCCATGTTTCAAGCTACAGTGGAACCGTAACCAGTTTTCAGTCTTGAGACCAGTCTTTTAGCGATGTAATACGCTAGCTTCCAACTCGACCATTATTTGTTCACAATAGGTACAATGAGTGGATATTTTACCTTGGGTGATGAAGATATCGAGTAGTAACGTGCTTGTAATCGAGGCAGTAACTCGCAAATGTGGTCTAATGCAGGTTTACACGAGCTTAAATCTTCAAGAATATGCACAATATTACGATTATCTTGAATGATCCATTGATTGTACAGTTGCTTTCCTTCAGCAGTTGTGCTAGACATCAGTCGCAACTTCTCCTGCTCCGCTGGCTCTTTCGTGTACTCGATGAGTTCCTTGAGGATATGTGTTCGCGGATTGCATGTGATGTCCATATAATGAGTGAGTGCAGTTCGATATGAACAAGGACAAGGGAATGGATGCTTTTTACTCGATTCCTCTGAAAAACACAAAATTATAATTGTATTAAATATGTCGGTAATTTTTTTCATTAGGGGGCTTGTAGACCTTCGATGGGAAAGAGTGACATCAATAATTGAATTTTTCATGATTATCAATTTTAATTTACAGCTAAAAAATGAACACTCGATAATCGATGATTTGATTAATCAAAGAAATAAGTGGCAAAAATGAAAACAAAAATATAATTGAATGATTATTATTTACAATAGGACTATATGACTGAAATTCAAAATAAGGCAGGTGCCCAAACCGTAGCTGTGTCACATTGATAACACCCTACAACCATTCGCCATGAAGCACAAACTTTTCAACGGAATTTGAAAACACTAATAAATAATCAAATGAATAATACTAGATAATTGATCAATTTTAAATCGATCGATTAAGCCTACTAGTTGATGCAGATCGATTAGCGATTCAACATACGGTATAATAATCAATAACTGGCACCAATCCTATTTTCTACTGACTTTGTACGTGATGCACTTGATTATTTGTTACTCTTGATATGATATTATACAAGCACTAATTAGATATTAAATACATATAAGAGTTGGAGAAAAATATCAATAAAATCAATACCCTACATAGATATCATAGAACTTCACAAGAGATTGAATTTAATTGATGGAGAAACTCACACATTAGAAAAAAATAGAAATGGGAACAGTTGGGTAACTTTAGTCTATAATTATAAATGTTATAATGCTAACAGAGGAATTCTTAATTTCATAATCACAACTTTGTTCACTATGATAAGAAACCAGTTACTTGTCACAATTATTTATTTACTCACCGTCTGTATTTGTTAGGGTAAATATCGTGTCAAGATCCACGTTAAGAAGTTCACCTAGCTTGTTCACCAGCTCTTCATCGTTCACTGGGTAAATTGCAACATGGTCACCTGAAATAAAACAATGTTATGATTATTTGCTGTGAATATTAGATACTTCTAGATCCAAAATGCTTCAATTATAGAATTTACAGTTTGCTACAATCAAAACCAATTACTTCAAGTTAAAAAATAAAAATGAAATAAAACGACTATAATCGAACCTCTAACTAGGAAAATACAATGCAACCCCCAACAAAGACACTCTGTCTTTGAATTTTTCACTATTTAATCACTTCGACTATTTCTTGGCCATGACCTGATTGCATAAATTCTTAGGCATTACACTTTGACCAATGAACACTGACAACACACATGAACACTAACACACTGATGAACATAATACACAATATATTAAAAATATATATATCTACATAATTATGTCACTTGATAAAATACCAACAAAATATATATCAACTGTAGTCACTTCCTTCATCACTTACCTGTGTCATATCTCATCTTAGAACCCTCGATATCGAACTCCAGGTGCATACACGATCGATCACCGTTATTGTGTAATTCTCGGTTCACTTTGATGGGCGCCAAGAACGGGTTCTTGGCATCAAAGGGCCTACAGAAAAGAAAGCAACAGTTGTTACTCTTGAAAGTGAAGACATGAATGGTGATAACATTATGTAAGCTGGGTTATAATACTTCTAAAAAAGATAGCCACCATCAAAATATAATATGTCAATCTCATCAGGTGCAGTTTTAAATAATAGTAAATAACATTGAATAGAATTTTTGACAAAAGTATGAAATACTCTCTGGCCAGAGCCAAGCACAGTTCACGAGAGCACAAACAGGTGTTTTTTTAGATTGGTACATTCAGACATCAAGTAACCTTCTCAAAAAACTACTATTATCTAATATTATCTACTATGAACGTATCTAGTTCCGAAGGCTTGAATATATTTATACGTATAGGGATAATTCATAATTACTTTAATGCATTTTGTTTACATAATATCCTGGCTTCATGCCACTTACAACTTGTTCCATGAACTACTTACGGTCTTTGGTTTTTAAGCGAATGAAGACGTGCAATCTCTCCCGTGTACACACGCTCAGTGTCAATGTCACTATGTTCCGTTAGACTGTATTGACGGACACTAACATCTTCCCCAGTTGATTCGATGCCGAAATATTCACACACTGCTGGCCAAAACTTGTCTTTCCATGTAATGAAATCATCTTCTATGCTGTAAATCAGAAAATAATTGTAGGTTAGTGCTACGTTTATATAAATTGGTCAAGTTGAAGTAAGACTGCTCTTAGGTTGACCTTGCACTAATGCTCCAAGGTTCACCTTGCACTACAGTGTCAACTTCACTGCTGCAATGATGATTGTTGTGAGAAGTATTGTCTATACTGTAATTACAATGTACAGTGAGGGTTGACCATACAGGGCTCTAGTCAGGGCCATCCATAATTCATGTCATTCATTTTTTAACGCTTTCAAACTAGTCACAAACCGGCACAGTAGCTGAGTGGTTAGCGCACTTGCTTCGTGTGACCCGAGAGGTGAAGGGACATATCGGACCCGGTTCGATCCCTGCCACCGTCCATCTTTACAGGGGTTTTTCGAGGTATATTCCCTCTGTAGTCTAGGCTAATGCCGGGATGGTTCCCACAATATAGGCCACGACTGCTTCCTTCCCACTATCCTTCCCATTACCCATAAAAAAAACCTTCATCTCATCATCCCATCATCTCATTAATCATTCATCCAACACCAATAGATCAAGTCATCATTACAGTGCGTCGTTAAAACCCAATATAAAATTTTTAAAAAAATAAATAAATAACTAGTCACAAAACCTTACCCCCCCCCCTCCCTCTAAATACGACACAAAATATCCACCTCCCTCCACTAAAAACCCTAAATAGGATATTTGAAATCTTCAATTTCTCACATTCTATTTTCAAAAATAATATTGTTTAGACATTTCATGTTAGTTTAAATAGTTCATTGATCTTTTGGATTCATACTTGGTACAAATATAGGTCACTTATGAAATGGGCAGAATAAAATTTATGGAATACAAAAAATTCATGGAATCAATTTTGTTTACAAACAATAGCATTTAGACACGTACAATATGGCATACAGAACATGCCATACTTTTAACCGAGATTAATGTTAAGGATTGCATACGATTTCTACAAAAACATAATTTGGCATCCTTGCATCAAATGTATTTATTGATTGCATCAGAATTCATGTCAACGTCCAAGCTGACCTTCACGAGTGTGTCTCGAATTTCTGTCTATTGGCTTCTTTCTACCAATCAATGCCTCTATATGCCGCTTGTTCAATCATTCATAATTATACCATAGCTTAACAATAATCTCGTCTTTCTCTATCTTTGGTAGAAACATAAAATAAAGAAATACAAAATTATATTGAAATACATTTAAAATTGATAGAAAATCCTTTATTCTATGATAGAAATCTAGTAAATGATCAAGTAAATTCCAACAACTTTTCACAGCTAGAGTAGGCCCTAAGTAGATAGGGAAATTCCCATCTAACACAGGCCAGTTGCAGTTGGTATACCTAATTGATATTACTGTTGTAATATTTGGGTTTACTGTTGTGAGTTTCCCAATTAGGCCTACATTGACTGAATTTGACGTCTATCACAAGAGCAATTATATCCATATCGCCAGTTGTTGTTGTTGTTGTTGTTAATTTCCAATTTTAATCTAAATTTATATAATTGACAGTAACACCAATAAAATATTGTATCATCTTTGATCATGAATTCAAAATGGAATGTTAAACTTGGTTGTGATTCTGAAGTCACATGTCTTCTTACATTTGCTAATGCTACCATGTACCAAAATGTCCCAATCTATTGACTTGGATTTAGATTAGCTATTTCAGATGGCAGGAAGGCAGGGAGTTTGATTTTTGAAAAACAAAGAAGGCTGATTGATTGTTGTAGAAAGGGTGATGCAAGAAAAGATCATGTGTCTAGTTCTGCTGTGTTTCATTTCCGTTAATTATCATTATTGGGTTTTATTTCAAATCTAAATAAACATTGATAATGAATTCGTAATAGTTCATCTTGTTTTAATGGCGCCCAACGTAAGGGGCCGAAGAACCCAGTTTGTCAAACGCGTTTGACAGAACAGTTTGTCAAACGCGTTTGACAGAACAGTTTGTAAAATAGGCAAACGCGGAACATGCGTTGTAAGATGAGCGAGATATCTGAAAAAGTATAATCGAAAACTCTACACACCTTGACTCATATAAAATATATTCCATTCAGTAAATAGGCGTATGAATTTAGAAAGCCGTGAATCTTGTGCCAACATTTCCATCTATTTGATCCACGATGTATTGATACGAACCTATTTATCAAAATGTAAAGAAGGTGCTCCAACTCCCATACTGATAACATGGAAGGCATTTGTGGTTTCTTGCGGTCATTTCAGAGTCAATCGTCCCGATTGCCTGTCGCGATTTAGATGTAAATAAGAGTGGCTACGGTACCGTTGGCATTGTTGAACTCACAAAATCTATAATTCTCGTAATCTACTGGGCTGTGTATAGTATTGTTGAGCATTGTTGCTCTAAATAGTTCGATATAAAAGTGATAGTTGCGCTACAGGCAATCGGGACGATCTGACCCTGGAAATATTTCACTTTTCAGACCCGAGTTGGGTCACCTTCTTTATATTATGATAAAATAGGTTGGTATCACTACATCGTGTTTGATCTATGACCATGATGTAGTGATACCAACCTATTTCATAATATAAAGGAGGTGACCCAACTCGAGTCTTGAAAGTGAAATATTTCCGGGGTCAGAATCTGAACAATACAACTCCATGATCTGAGTTCATCGTCCCGATTACCTGTAGCGCAAGTATCGCTTTTAAATCGAACTATTCAGAACAATGCTCAACAATGCTAAATACGGCCCAGAAGATTACGAGAATTCAAGATTTTGTCAGTTCAACTATGGTTCAACAATGCCACCGATACCGTATAACCACTCTTATCTACATCTAGTTCATAAGGGAATCGCTGAATCGTGACAGAGCACAACCGCGAACTGACCGCGAGAAACCACAAATGTCTTCTATGTTATCAGTATGAGAGTTGGAGCACCTTCTTCATATGACTATCAACTATGACTATCAATTAACTGAATAATAGATTTGATCTATGACTTTACGTTATTGATAGTCATAGATTTGATGAATAAAAAAAACTTCAAATTATTTTCTTCAAAACAGGTTGTACGAATTACATAAAAATTTGTCATAGTGTGTATAATTTTTGTGTTCATATTCAGGGAAAATTCTAACTTTTTGGAGAGATTTTATTTTTCAAATTCTCTTGCCCAGCCTAATCTTGTGGGGTTTTCATAAACTTCGAGATGGTGTTTTCTCGAAAATAGTCGAATCGATTCGACCCAAAAAGAATACAGTTCTAAGTTGGATAAATCAGAAAAAGTTTCATGTCGATTAGTCAAACCTTGCGATCTGTGCAGTCGATACAAACAAAAAGAAAATGAAAACACAGACACAGCTCCACAAGAGGTCAATTCACTATCGCTCATCCAACTATAGGCAAACCCAGAATATGCGTTGTGAGACTGAGATGAGCGAGATATCTAAATAGATAATCAGAGTCGATAAAGCAGTTCTACCTTCCGTGGACTCTGGTATAATCGAGAACTTCACACACCTTGACTCGTATAGAATACACTTCATTCGGTAAAAATCGACTCTAGAAAGAAGTGAATCTCGAACTTCTATTATATTATTTTCTCCAAAAACGGCTGGTTAGAATTGAATACAAATTTGTCGTGGTGTGTATAATTTTTATTCAGGGAAAATTTAAAATGGTTGGAGAGATTTTATTTTTCAGATTTTGCAGAACGTAGAGATGGTGATCCTCAAAAATGGTTTGACCGATTCAACCCAAAAATGATACAGCTCCAAGTTGGATAAGTTTGCGTATACAGAAAAAGTTTCATCTCGTTCAGGCAACCCCTGCGACCTGTGCAGTGAGTAAAAACACACACACAGACAGAGCTCCATTAGTGTGGGATGGAAGTCTTCGCTAACGCTCATCCAATAATTTTCAATTGTTGAATATAATAATTATTGTTCATTATGTATATGTTTATTGTTATAGTGCTATAATACTATAGTGTTGTTACATTACTATCGCTGTTCCTGTATTATTTTTTTTGATAATAAATAATATTTGTGAAGCTCGATTAACATATTTTGCTTTCAACATTCAATTACTGCCTCAAAAAAAATTCAACCTCATGCTTTTCTGTTATAACGAACACTATTTTCTACATCCAAAATCACGTATAAAAGTAACGTGATAAGCCATCTGAGGGGGTGGGGGGGGGAGGGCCGGAGGGGGCAGATATCCAATTGCTCATCGATCAATGACCTTCATGCCGTTGCATTGCCGCGCATGTGTACTGTATATTAGGTATATATTTTTAATTCGATGACATCCACTCTGAATAAATGTGTCTCATGACAACGAATTATACGCACGCTAGCACCAACCCCATAATCAACCAATTATTTCACATGTGATATCATGACGTGTGATCAAATGTCAAAACCCTTACAGTTACGTCATTGTGATTGCCATATCCGATTCGCATGTGAACATGTGAACATCACTATGAAAAATACGTCAATGGATAATTTGTCACTAAAACAGTCATTATTAATAGATTAATAGCTGTAAAATTCATTCACTATATGACCACGGGGAAAGCAAACCATCGAATAGAATAGGCAACTTCGGCACGAACTGACGTCTGCCACAGAACAGGTGGTTACGAAATCTTTTATGCCAAGATTCTAGTTCTACTGTGAAAAGAGGCACGTGTATGTTTAGCAATAAATTATCAACTTTTACTTTTATCATCGCTATAGCCAGAACTCAAAAGAAGAACGTATAACAGAAATAGACAATTTTAAATAATTCGTTTGTATTAGCATATGAATATAGACTATGTTAGGCATTGACTACTTTTTTTACTGACTTACGCAGTAGATACTAGCTATAGATAGTAGTTTTCAAACAAACTTACAACTATTATAAAAATGAATATTGGAAATTTGATAGTTGATGTGAATTATAACTTTAATTACATAGTCAATATATATTCACGAATTTGATGATAAAAATATACAAATGTGTATTTTTAATTTTCAATCCGTTTCATCAGGATTCTGGGTAGTCCTACACTCGTACAGTCGTACCACATATACCAATAGTTTGAAAATCTTTAAAAATTGGGTTGCAGAAAGTTTTCGGAGCGGAAGATGAACATTGGTACCGGCACATGCAGCTGAGTGGTTAATACATTTGCTTCATATGACTCGGGAGGCAGTAGGCATATCGGACCCGGTTTGATCCCCGCTATACCGTCCATCTTTACAGGGGTTTTTCGTGGTTTCCCTCTATAGTCTAGGCTAATGCCGGGATGGTTCCCAGAATATAGGCCACGACCGCTTCCTTCCCACTATCCTTCCCATTACCCATAAAAACCTTTATCTCATCATCCCATCATCTCATTAATAATTCATTCGACGCCAATAGATCTTGGTCATCATTACAGTGCGTCGTTAAAACCCAATATAAGAAATAAAATGAACATTGGTTATTATTTAATATTTATAAATACGTAAAACCAGGTCTTTAGTAAGACGTACGTAAGGTTAAAGTTCCGTGGTATAAGACCATAGTATTCTTTGGTCTGGCTCTATGGTAAGACGTACGAAAGGTTTGTGTTCCAAGTTTTATTTGGTTTCAAGTTTAGATTTACCATTATCCTTTATTTACTTGTACGTGTGGTTGCCATGGAACCCATGTACTAGAACTAAATTCAACCGAATTCAAACTTGGAGCATAACATACGCCAGACGCGCCTTTCGTACGTTTTCCGTATTCATAACATATAATAACCCATGCTATAAGGCGAGGGGTAAACAACTTCAAATTTAGTGTACAGCTGATTTCAGAGAGATTTCACGGGATTTCAAGAAGATTTCAACGGATTGCAGGAAGATTTCATGATAAGTGTACACCAGATTTCAGGAGTTGTTAACCCCTCGCTGTAAGGTTATACAACCTTCGGCCATACAAGGACTATAGTAGGTCTGGTCTAAATATATTCTTGGCCAGACCGATAAGTATGAAAGTTGACACATTTGAAAATTGACCTAGCAATGTAAATTACAGGACAGGTCAGGGAAAAATAGCGGAACTTACCAAGGATCTCAATATTTGTGTCGCAAAACATATCTCCGTTATTTCAAGTTGTAACAACTTTTTTTCATGTTGGTATTGCAAAAGGGGTATTTCGATCAACGATGCGTGTCTTTATATCATCCATTAACATCATAAGTCTCAGAATTATTTCTCTGGAAAACACTCCGACAAATGACTTCTTCAGACTATACCTTCCCTCAACTTACGTCTTAATGTGTGAAGCAACATTTTCAATTGTAAGCAAATATCTGTAAAAAGGTACTTTAAAATGAAACAAATACCATCTATGATGCAAATTTCCAATCTGCGATTTAAGCTAAAAATTGCATCGTAAATTTGCTCCAATAAATTGAATCCTATTTTAGAATACCACAATAATAATTGTAACATAATTGTCGACTCGCAGTCTACGCCCCCCTTGACGTCACAAATCATACCGTCCAATCAACAGGGCTGTTAGAACTGTAGTCAAATTCAAATATCCAATCGGGGTATCTTTAAATGATATAGATCCAACTGGCGGACTGGTGAAGCTAAGCCCATTTAGAGTCGTCAATTGTAATGCAAAAGCCATCCACGAACATAATAAGGTTAAATATTTTGCATTTTTCAGGTTCCTGGTGATTAATATGTAATATTATGCATGGAACAAGCATAAGGTCACACCAATTGTCACGCATGCAAATTGTGCAGTCGTGTGACAGATAGATGGACACTATAGGCCTACACCGAGCCGCTGTTGAGGCCTGATCGAAGCGTACTAGTTAACGTCCTTGACTCACACTGCGGTTGACACATACGACGACAGTCCGATGATGAAAGTTAATTAGCAATTTATTGAAAGGGCAGCATTGATTATACAAAATTGTAATAGACTTTGCACTCACTTAGCGTCATCGTCGCCGAGACCTAGTTCGTATACGCGTGTTGCTCCCAACTCATCCAGTCTTTTATCGACATACATCGCCACTTCATTGTAGTGCTCGTATGTTTTGTTCCCAAGACCGAAAACCTGGATGAAAACAAAATCACATTAAATGAACATGCTATTTTTCGCAATTAGCAATTATGATTGTCGTTGACAGTCGAATAGTATAAGAGTTGGGGTGAGGGGAATTCTCCAGTCTAATACCATAGACACAAAATCATTTTCTATACATTTGTATAGTTTGACGTCGGATTTCAGGGATTTCTTGACATTTCAGATAGTTTCAACGAGGGGTAAATTATTTTGTAAATTTAGTGTATCGCTGATTTCAGATTTCAAGGTATTTTAGGAAGATTTCACAGGATTTCAAGAAGATTTCAAGGAATTTCAAGAAGATTCCATGGGATTTCAGGAAGATTTCATGACAAGTGCACACCAAATTTCCGGAGTTAATCCCTGGGATTTCAAGCGATTCCAATAAATTCAAGGGATTGATTTCAGGGATTTCATGGCAAGTGTATACACTGGATTTCAGGAGTTGTTAACACTTCCGAGCTATGCAGTTGGTATTTGCATTTTGCTATGCATAAAAAAACACGTAGGCCTACAGTGTATACTTTTCAATTGTAAATTCGATTCATATGGGCTTTGTCCCGAGGGGTTAACAACTCCTGAAATCAGGTGTACACTTGACATAAAATCTTCCTGAACTGAAATCCTTTGAAATCTCCGTGAAGTCCGAAATCAGGTGTACACCAAATCTACTAGTTGTTTACCCCTCGCTTTATCCTTTGAATCAGAACTGATTAAACAGAGCAATAGCTGTAAGATAAGTTTGATAGTCCACCTATGATAGTCGACTGTCCTGTTGATTATCTATCAGAATGTTATTCACGTGCTTTTTTTATCTTTCTCACCCTTTTGCGTCCAGTATATGGTTGCAATATTGAACACAAGTTCAATACACAATACTACACAATGCTACACAAATACAACTCACAATACACAACAATTCACAATTCTACACAATACTTGTGAGTACAAGTTCCTTCAGTCCGATTATGCATACCCTCTAAGTCTAATGTGTAAAGCGACAATCAGAAATATGGATTCAAGTCCTTTTAACGACAGGTCTGATCAGTTAAGTCACGATACTATTTCTAAATCCAATCACAGATATTTTGGTCTCGATTATAATAAAATAACTTCACCACATTAAAATCATAATTATGAAATAATCTATGACTTATAGTGTAAGAAAAGTTATTTTAGTTGAATTCTAGACATAATTTCGATAGTGAGACTTCTTACACACGCCTTCAACCGGTTTTGACACTGTTTCCAGAAGAATCAAGACTCAAGATCAGCAGCTGAACTATTTCAACACAAAGGACATCAAGAGCAGAGATTATTCTCATTTAGACTTTATTTAGATTTTTATGGGTTCAAGTATTGTTTTATCACAGTTCAGGACACCTCTAGATAGAACTAATCCACCAAAAACATGTCTTCAGCATTTTCGTGAGACACGTACGCCACACATTTGTGCATATCCTATTTGAATATCGGCACTAATTCTCATCGGTTCACACTCAAAGAGGTCAAGGACTTATACATGCAAAGTTCGGCACCAAGGTAACTAATATTGACTTGGACAATTAAAATTATGTGAGAGATAAAAGTGAATACAAAGATTCTATTGACAGAAGCCAAAGTGACATAAAAAGTTATACACAAACATCTCTTCCATTCTGTTAGTATACGCAATATTTACAAATTTCAACTGCATGAAAATGAGTTATTTACTTATTTAATTAGTGGTTGTAAATCTACATTAGTCACAACAATTGAAGTTTTAAAGGACCCTATATATTGTTATTCACACTTACAGCGTAGTTCAAGCCCGAGAAATCGGTGTTGCTGTTCTGTAGCCACTCGTAAAATTCCATTGCATTATCTGTAGGATCGCCTTCACCATATGTGGCCAGGCAGAAGACAGCCAGTGAGTTTGGGATCTCTTTTAGACTGGTCAACTCCTCCTGTGAACAATATAAAATTGAGTTAGCATTTACATCTAAGTTAGTTACATCTAATCTAACTTAGTTGAATCATCAAATAATTGTATACTTATAGCAAGAGGGGTGAACTATACCATTTCTAATTGTGTCTGCTGGTCCCGAAAATTCGTAGATCCTCAAGCTCAAAATATAATAGTTATACCGAGAGGTAAACAACAAGTAAATTTGGTGTACAACTGATTTTAGATTTCAAAGGATTTCAGGGAGGTTTCACAGGATCTCAAGAACATTTCAAGGGATTTCAGGAAGATTTCAAGACAAGTGTACACCAGATTTCAGGAATTGTTAACACCTCGACTTATACTTCTATAACCAAGATATTTGTGTTTTTCATGTTATAGTAGACAACCTCCAACTCTCGTGGGTCTAAGTTGATATGAGAGTTGCATTTCAACTCACCATATCACACTCTTCTGGGTCCGCTACCATCCCCTTCAGGCGATAACGAAGACCCTCCTTCGCCAGGCGACCGGCAAACTCTTCTCCTGTTCCAGTCTGGCTTCCATAAAACACTACTAAACTTCTTCCAGATGTCTTCAATTTCTTAATGAACGAATTGTCCATAGATTGCGTTGATGATAGTGCTGTCGGTCTGAAAATAAATATAGATAGGCCTACATGAAAAGTGAAATAGGAATATAGTAAAATGTCAAATCCTTGCCGATTTAGTGATTCAACATTTTTAATTACTATTTTGAAAGGTAAAACAGAGCCATTTTTTTTTGGGGGGGGGGGCACGGCTCCCCCCCCCCCCCCCCCTCAGAACTTATACGGGTGACGTCCGTCACAATTTCGGACCGCAATTCCATTTTATCCAATCATAGTCGAGAACTCGACCGAAATAAGATGGCGTCTTTAGGCCCGAAATCATTTCGTCGAAGTCGATTCAATCTCAATAAAAACACGCCAAAACATTTTTTTTATCAACTGGCAATTGTGGTGTCTCAAGGTTAGTAAATAGTAGAGCCTATACAAAGAGAATGGGAGCTTTATTCAAATAGATCTTATTGATACCTATGCAAAGTGGTATGAATTAAAACTATTGAAGATTTGAAATGATGTTTAGAAAAATGTTCTGATAGACTAATTTAGTTATTCATGGGCAGACATGCAAAATTGCAACACGATAACAACGTGCAGGTTCATTATAATTTATAGATTATAGGGTAAAATAACGTTAATAAATTACTATAATCAGTAAACAAAAATCTCAAGATTAATGAAGAATAAATAATCGCGTGAAAAATGATATTTTGAACAGATATTCAGAAAGCCGATCCGACCCTTAGTTCCTGAGGTGCAATACTGCAAAAACCAGAGTGAAAAATAGTACGTTGCTCTGCAAGTGCTACATACAGACGGCACCTGGCTTGTAGAGCGACCGCTCTGCAAGGTACAATATTGAAAATAATAATATATTGATTGTAGCATGGGCCAAAGAATACTTTTTCTTTGGTATTCCTTAGTCTATGATCGTAGGACGTTCGCTAACATGTTTATTTATTCAGAGTTCGTACCGGTTCGTACCACTTACATGCTGGGAAATGAATTATACCAAGACTTGTGTACCTAGAATTATGATCTCTGTCAATTATATTAAACAAACAAATTGTCACACTAGATACTTGATCGACTTACTGTATCGAGTATGATTTAGCTGCCGTCGTGGTCTGCTCGGCCTGACGTCGGTTCTTGAGGATCCACCATGCGCCGACGCCTACTAGCGCCGTCAATAATACCACATCTAGCACGCCAAACATGGGCTCATCTTTCAACTGTTCCAAGGTCAAATCAGCGTCGGAGTCCATTTTGTGTTTCGAGGTGAAGACTTGGTTCTCTGAAAAAAAAAGAGTTGGAAGTTCGAACTCTTGCTGGATTTCTTTGTCGTGGTGTGAAGCATTCTTCACAATTCATGAGATATGTGATTAGATTATGAGATAATGATAAGATGAGGGTGAAGAGATAAGACAGACTGCAATTTCTAAATATTTGGATGTAAACCTGCGTCGGCATGTATTAGCATGCGTGCGCATCCACCCCTACAGCTTTGTGGTGGGGGTTGGATAAGGTGAATATGCCCTGGACCCATTTGCTTACGGTTATAAGGAGACAAATGTCTCGGTGAGGAGGAAAAAAACAAAAAAAAAAACGGCACAGTAGCTGAGTGGTTAGCTCACTTGCTTCGTGATCCGGGAGGTGAAGGGACATATCGGACCCGGTTCGATCCCCGCCACCGTCCATCTTTACATGGGTTTATCGTGGTTTCCCTTTGTAGTCTAGGCTAATGCCGGGATGGTTCCTACAATATAGGCCACGACCGCTTCCTTCCCACTATCCTTCCCACTACCCATATAAACCTTCATCTCATCATCCCATCATCTCATTAATCATTCATCCGACGCCAATAGATCTTAGTAATCATTACAGTGCGTCGTTAAAACCCAAAAAAAAAAAAAAAAAAAAAGGAAAAAAAATGTATTCCAGTAGCTTTGTATATCACATACATAAAAAACCCTGATAATTCGCAAAATCGACACCAAGTGATTGTATATAGACATGCACTCCTTATTATAACTGCATTTTTTGCACACACGTAACTCGATGATATCCGAATTCCAAGTGGTTCATGATTAATCAAGGTCATTATGATAACAAGATTGATGGCTAGATTATGATATCGCATTGTACTTTCTTATCTTACAAATATCTCGACAGTGAATAAACACAATCACACAAAATATCGAAAGGAAAAACCGTGTTTAAAAAGATACGAGTAGGCCAACGCTATATAAAGATGAGTGTAACCTTAGTGTAACTTTGGACTAGAAAATTTATGTCGGTACAAGAATAAAAATAATATTAAAAAAACGACTTCATTTATCGAATCTGAAGATATAAGAGAGCCAATTCACATTATCAAATCAATACCGGGATATATTCGCATTACCGTATTTGTTTTAAAGAAAATATGTAATTATTTTTAAAACTAGTATAGGTTGTAGCTATAGGCATATACAAACGAAGTATGTAGAAATACTAAATTGCAGACCATAGAATTCAACAATTTGCTCAATTGAACTGTAGGTATTTTATTTGCTATTAAAAATTCTTCAGCAGAAATAATCCAAAACCAAAAACCGAAGCAAAAATGATGATACATCAATTCAGATGCACATTCACTCTAGCATTTGTCCAGATAATACCTGCTGGAGAACTACTGATGAATAACCATTGTTTTTAGGGTCTCAAAAGTATTAGTTGCCGCCCTCGGTAGCTCAGTTAGCTGAGACACCGCTTCAGAAAGTGAAGTCACCGTTGAGAGTGAGTTCGAGTCCCGCATAAGGCATGGGTTAATGTAAACGTCCTTTCACTTATAATCACTTCATAGTTTCATAATCATCTGCTCATTCGTACCCCCGTATAACCATCTAGAGAAGTACTTCTCTATGGTATAACCTAGCTGTTGGTGGGGTCGTTAAGCAAGCAATAATCATCATCAGTATTGTTAGCTGGAATTATTTCACTGACTGATCAAGACGTGTTATGAATGACACCTAATACCAGAGTCGATGATTCATCCACCTATATTCCTTATGTCTGATTTTAAAGTACAATTGTTTTGACTAGTGGTTTTAATGAACAGCTCAGTGGTGTTATATCTTATAGCGAGTACAAGATTTAGTGTTGGGGTAATCGGAGACCATATACGTAATATCTAAAAATAGAACTGTTGAAAATGTGATGAGATGTAATCTAAACTTAGCCCAGGGCTGTCGTTAGGGGGTCTCAGGGAGGGCGCACGCCCCCCCAATCGACATTTGCGCCCCCCTAATAACTTATCCTCCTTTAAAAATATATAATGTTGACCTACGAATAAACACACAATAAAATATGATGAGTTGATGACTTATTAATATGACCTGTCTCAATATACACTTTACTAGCCTACTTCACACTTCCTACTACTTACTACTTTACTTTTTTTTTTCTTTTCGATAATGATTCAATTATTAGATTCCGAAACTGCTCGTGAACCGCAAAAATCACTTGAAAGTAACCATATTTCAAAAAAATCACTACTGGGAATTTTGCTGGGATAAATCACGAAAATAGCTTCGAAAATGTCCATAATGATTATACTATTAAAAATAACTTTGGTAAAGTCCATAGTGATTCAATCATTGGACTCCAAAACCGCTTCTATAAATATCAAAAATCACTTGAAAATTGACGCGGGTCTATTTAAAAAAAATTCCCTGCGGGGCTTTGCTGGGAGAAATCGCAAAAGTATAGCTTCGAAAATGTCCATGATGATGCAATTATAAGACTCCAAAACCACTCGTGAATCGCAAAAATCTCTTGAGAAATGTCCATATTTTGAAAATTTCATTGTATGAATGAATACACAACCCTCACATAGGCCTACTGTTGTTATAGGCCCCTACTATATCGCATAACTAAGTCATGAAGATTCCATTCTACTTTCTCTCAATCCCTTCCCACCACATCCACTTTTAGTCTTGGAAGAACCGTTCAATTCCTAGTTCTTGATCGAGGGGTGAACAACTTGCACATTTGGTTTACACCTGATTTCAAGGTTCCAGAAGGTTTCAAGGGATTTCAGAGCGATTTCCCGGATTTCAAACATGACTTCCAAGAGGTTTCAGGAAGTTACCATCAAGAGATTTCACGGCAATTGTACACCAGATTTCAGGAGTTGTCAACCCCTCCTTCTGGATCAAATATTGATATATTACCGTAATAAATATTTGTAAATAGAATTTTTACTTTAAAAAATAGCGAGCGCCAATGAACCACAACTCACAGACTCACAGTACACATTCACGAATAACTTCCCTCACTCCCATACTCCCGACTTAGATGAGACAATGCAATAACAACAAAATGATAGCACTGTCTGCATCACAACAAGATGCATAAAGGTTAATGTCATGATCAGGGCCGTATTAAGC
Source organism: Brachyptera risi (assembly GCA_964007535.1). Classification (NCBI taxonomy): domain Eukaryota; kingdom Metazoa; phylum Arthropoda; class Insecta; order Plecoptera; family Taeniopterygidae; genus Brachyptera; species Brachyptera risi. Next base: position 25,736,042 of record OZ023332.1, on the reverse strand, counting down.
CATTTTGCGAAATGTTTTCACGGCCCCCCCTCCGTCCTTCAACGCCCCCCTCAAGTATAGTAATCAATTCAGTACCGTGCACAAGTTATCTCAGAAATATGACGAGCACTAGGTTTTTATTCAGAAGAACATTAAACATATTGAGTTGGGCTATTACTATATGACCTATCAACGAGGAGGATTATTCTATAACCTTAAACCGTCACTAAAAAATATGTTGAAATTATAATATTGAAATTTGTTAAACTGCAAGACAAAAATATTACAAATATTATATTGTAATTTGTAGGCCTACACTAGAAGAAAAGTGTTTAGTTGGTATCTCAAGACGTTAATACATAATATATTAAAATATACGATTTTTTAAAATACAATCACAATGATATATTATTCGATTTTCGAGAGGCTGCCGCTCCTTAAAAATTTGCCGCCCCTTGAGAATTTGCCGCCCACAATACACACTATATGCAGACCTCACAGTGTATTATACATCACAATAATACAGTTGGTCAAGTTGACAAAAATTTCGATTCTAGATTTTAGAGTATATAGACGAATGGATTCTATAAACAGGATACGAGACGCATGACAGAACCAATAACGTGTGATTATGACAAAAATCAACTTGGATGTCGACTATACGGAAATATAATGTACTCATGGCCACGAAAGATGAAGAGGCGAACCACTCGTGCTACAGTGGTGTGGAACACGAGAACAGTCGATCGGACCCTTCTAGTTCTAACAAATTGCAAACGATCAAGATTTCACTTTCCAAGTGATATATGCTTTTCGAAGCGCTATAGTCAAAAGTACATATAGCTGATAGTAACCTATAAATTATTGATATTATTGACGTGTGGCCAAGCAAATATATGTTGATATTCCACGTTTATTCTATAAGTATACACTAGCGTTCGGAAGTGAAAACCTCCAGTATTATTATAGGCCTACAGGCTGTTCTCACTTTTCAAACATCCACAACTTTTGAACAACATCACAACCTTGATTGTTTCCCTAAATATTACCTTAATTGGTATCTTAACAATAAGGAGACTATTTTTCCGTTTTTCCGTTGGCCCGGCAGCCATTGCAGTGACGTTAAAATGACAAAAAAAAAACGACACTGCGGAAGTGTGAAATCAGTATGGAGTCGATGTGAAGGGGAAGGCAAGTTTTTTTGAGAAATGCCAATACGATGTTATACGTTTTGAGAACTACAAGCAATTTCTAAAATATGGTGGATAATTTGCTGAATAAGTAAATTTACTACTAAATAACTTAAAATTAACTAAATTTACTATAATTTACTAAATAACATATTTATTAATTAATAATAATAAGAAGAAACCATGAAAAAGAGAAAAGAAACATGATATGCTATTTAAACAAACTGGAACATGTACTACCACAATATAAGTATATAGCATATATTTTCATTTAAATTGTGTGATTCGGTAAAAGTCGAGAATATTACAAAACATGCGCTGATGGCGTCTCCTAAATTCGACACCACCCCCCCCCCTCTCCCGCTTCGTCCGCCAATATTTGAAAACTTTTTACAGTGCGATGTGTACAGGTATCAAATTCCGTTGCATGCGTCTAATTTACTATAAGCAGCCAAACACAAAATAATTATCCATAAATACCAGTAGTTATTAAATACTTTTAATACGTTTTGAATCCTCAATGTCAGATGTATAGAAAAAACTTGCTAACAAAAGTCAAGGTGACTCTACACAGTTATTACGCAATTGCGCAATTCAGTGGCTTTTTACGTACACCGATACCTTTCAAATGAGGAAAACATACATTCAGTCCTAGAGTAATCCAGAAACAAAGCATTATTTCAGGATGTTTCAAACAGATTTCTGGACGAACCACGGGAGAGCAAAAATTCACTAATTCCACTAAGACCCATACAGAAAAATCACGAGGAACAAAAAAAAAATAAAATAAAATAAAACATAAAAAATATTATTCATATCCTATCTCGCTAACCGATTCGAAATATATATATTGGGCATTGTAATTCCAGTTATGACGTAGGCCCAAGAGAATTAGGACGGACGTATCACATATCGCCATTGACCCCGAATGTCAAGTCACACTAAGTCAAGTCGATCTGTCAAGACTAAAGGCATGGACGCAAGGGTCCAGAGAAACTCTCTCTGCTGCATTGAGAGCTTCTTTCTCAGACTAAGATTTTGATACATGACTTGATGTACCGTTAATCAAACCAAAGAATCCGACAAGCATCGACTGCATTACTAATTTTGTTATCTACATCATCGAATTTAAACAGCTCTACAATCAAATTGAATCACATATATATAAATAAATATGTATATATATATATATATATATATATATATATATATATATATATATATATATATATATATATATATATATATATATATGTGTATAGATATTTATTTATTTATTTATACATATATACGTGTATATACATCTATATATATTTACATAACATATATACGTCTTGCATCCACGGTGTCTACTAAACACTATAACACCCATGTAGGCCTATACTTGTGGTATTTTGAGGCCGAGGCGGCGCCCTAACCTATAGGCTACCGACTGTGGCCACGATTTTAAATAAGATAAATTTGTCCCTGTTGTATTTAATTGAGTGATTGACAATGAATTAAACGTGCTCTATAGAAAAACAAGAATGTCGTTAGGATTTTCGTATTGGGATTTTCGTATTGGGGCGCGTACGTGAGAAATCCAAATAAACAAAATTAATACAATAATTGCAGAAAACAAGAATGAAGGGGCTATAGACTCATCATCCCCGCAGGGAGGTTTTTAGGAAAATATTACATTCCAAGCGCTTTCAACATATTTTGGAGAAGGATTTTTTTTACATATCCAGGGTATATTACACGTGATAACCACTCACTTCAAATAGGAAATCATGTCATAGAGAGAAGTTTTCTATAAATATTGAATTTGAATTGTATTTGAAGTGTTATTTGAAGTCATTTTAGAATGTAATTATTTGATTGTAAGATATTCCATAGTTCTACCAGATAACCACTCACTTCAAATGGAAGCGCCCTGAAGGAGAATATTTTGAGATTATGATATTTCAATAATTATTTTTCCTCAGCACATTTTCAAAAATGTAGGCCCATTATTTTCATGGAGTATGCAGAAGCATTGCTTCCTTCTTACCTAGTTCAAATTCGATGGAAGGAATGATTAAGAAATTCTACTCCTCATGTAACTCAACGAATGGCCATGTGTTTGATTATAAACATGGGCTTACTCACGAGCAATTGTCGACTACTCAGAAACAAAAGACTATTCTTTTCGCCAATTTTATTTCATTCTCCCCTCAACAACTCTTCCCTCACCCTTCTCCTTGACGACGTCCACAAGATATGCATAAATTGGACATCCACCTCGACAGGATGAGTGATGAGCGTTTAATAGTTTCGTTCAAAATCATAACTATGAGTAGATAAGATCAATTTCCCACACATTGCATGTACCTTTTGTAGTCGATACGCCTATATTACCGCATACATTTGCATTCGTTTTCGGCTAAAATATGTAGACAAACGACAAACATGGGCATTATGGTAACACAATTTTAATTCAGTATGACGATCTTCGTTAAAACTCATTAAATAGTGTCTGGTCAGGTAGGTCCCAGAGGGGACCAGACACCCACCCACCCCTTTCGGCCCATGGACGCGAATTTGTATTGTCGGGCCACCACTGGTGCGGGGTGTGGGGCAGTGGACATTATTGACTTGATTTCAAGGGAATTTTGGGGATAAATGGATGGGGTAGCGCAATTGATTGATAATTTCAGGTACCATGTGTTTGATTTATATAAAAATATGAATCATATAGGAGGCGTTGCCGATTGAAAATAACCAAGAAGGAAAATACTCTGTTGGGCTTGTCTTGCATTTTTTCGAGCTTTGGTGACAGCAATTTCATATTGGCCAATCGAGTTGTCAACCTGACCCTTCGGAAACGTCCACGCTACAAAATAGAGGTTATGTGGCACATGAATCATGAATGGCATAATAGTAGGCCTAAGTAGATAAATTAAGAAATATCGATGAATTGAGATTTAGTTTTTTTGTTACCAAGACCAATCACATTTGCTATTCGCAATTTCGAGCTTCTCGTGTTACGAGTAGTAGTAGTAGTAAAGGTTGTTTATTCATCATTCATTTACATGAAACATTATTAGGTTCACTTTTTCCACAAAGCCTAGCACAAGGCTTATCTGTGGATTAGACAAAGAATAATGATAACGAAGAAAGAAAACACTATATTTGCATATAAAAAATAACATTGCGCTTAATTAAATGAGTAGTAGTAGTAAAGTATTAGTAGTAGTAAATTAGTATTAGTAGTAGAAGTAGTTTTTTTTTTCAAAAGTTCTTCATTCATTTAATGTACATGACGTAGTTATTTCTAGACCCACTAAGCCACTAATGTAGTTTGTCTGTAGGTCTATTTTCATAAATAAGTTCCTTTTTTATATTTCTGGATCACGTAAACTAATTATAATATATATATAGGCTACATAAAGTTTACATTTTGCATAAACTAATTATAATATAGACATAAAGTTTACATTTTGCATTTAACTTATAGTAACCTCTTTTTTTTAAACTAAACATTATGTTTATAAATTTTACGAAACATCTTTATAGCAAAAAATAAGTACCGAGAAAACAATAACAAAAACATAGAAGATAATATTTAGAATATAAAAAAAAATATGAAAAAAAAAACAACATTTCATACAAGTTACTCTGATAATAATAGATTTTTTAACAAATTTTTAATTTCTGATATTTTCTGCGAGGAACTTACTTCCGTTGACAAAGTATTGAACATTTTTGGAATTAAAAATCTTCTGGTTTGAGTATACCGTAGTTATTATGAATATCCTGAGGGAGAACAAACCTGTTTATACTCCATATTTCTGGTTCGATAATGATGCTAGAGATTAATTTTAGTAGTAGTAGTAGCAGTTTTTTTTCAAAGTTCTTTATTTATTCAATGTACATGACGTATTTATTTCTAGACCCACTAAGCCACTAATGTGGTTTGTCTGTAGGTCTATTTTCATAAATAAATTCCTCTTTATATTTAGTAGTAGTAGTAGTAGTAGTAGTAGTAGTAGTAGTAGTAGTAGTAGTAGTGTTTATTCCTCTAACCCTCTTTCGAGGAAGTCGGTACACAATTTACATATTTTATCACTTAGTACAAACATACGGTAAACAAAATAAACTGTGCTAGTATAGAATGCTCGCTCGAGGTGATCACTAGAATTACTACATCATAATAACAGAGACAGGCGGCCTTCTGGTAAGATTACGTAACACGATTTGTTTCCTTTGAAAACACATGTAAATAGGTATATACCTATACTAATTGTCTCAGGTATTTTGCTAACTTCAGTGGGATCAGTGTATTTCGGCAACTGCTAGGCGTACTTGTGATCTTTTGATAACACATAGGTCTATCATCACACTTACTGCATTGTATTCAGTTTGTATTAAAAAAAAGGTTCAAGGATAATTTTTGTTTCTGATTGACATTCAATTAAAGAATTCAAAACTATATACCGATCAAGATAACAAGGATAATAGATGATCACATTTTTATGTTTTACATTAGATTACAATAGATTTTTTTAATATTGGGTTTTAACGACGCACTATCAGTGGCGTAGCCAGGGGCTTCCAGGGGGGGGGGGGGGACACGTGCCCCCCCTGGACGTCTTATCGAGTGTTTGGCGCCCTTTCAGATTCATTGTGATAATTCACATTTCACTGGTGAAATTGATACATTAGTATGTGACTGATAATGAAAACTGAGCTGTCATAATTTTCTTGAGTTCAATACCGACAGTCATAATATATATTTTTTTAATAACATCGAAACTTGGTACAAAATCATTGTTCCCCAATTAAGGCTAAGCATGAAAGATAGTATAATATAAATATATCATAATACAGATTTGTAGCTGGTGTTTGCGTTATTTTGTTGTATTTGCTATAAAATGCGAGGAATTTTGAGTTTTTTCTGTCTTTCATCGCACGGCGGCGCCCTCAGCTCGCCTCAGCCGTTATAATAGCGCCCTAATGAAAGCATTTTAAAACCTGCAAGTTGACACAACATTTTTCTTCATTTAGAATAGAACTGTCATGTAGATTGAAGGCGAACTGTGAAACTTTTTCAAAGTGTAGGCCTATATATATATATATATATTTTTTTTATCTTCAATCATTTGAAAAATGTCTTTACCAAAATTAGCCTCCTTACCACACTGAAGAATCTATGTATTCCAGAAACGTTGTGTAGTTCCCAAATCCGTGGAATTCAATTGAAAAAGAGAGAATTACAAAAATTTCCCTGCGGAACCTCGTTTCCCCCATACTTTTCTCACCCTCACTATGAGCACTTGGTTTTGAGGGCTCACAATTGAGTCCTTGACCAGGACATTAAATGACACAGAACGACTCAGAGTTACAATAACTGTTATTAAAAAAGTTCTATAAAAAAATAATTTTGGCATCTAAATCTCATCTGAAACACGTCAAACCATTTAAAGAAGGGTATATTTCCAAAAATTTCTTACGGGGCCAGAAGGATGCCTTCCCTCCTTGCCCCCGATGGGTCTTTCAATTCTTGTCAATTATTTCATCTGAGAGCTGTACAAAATGATGCAAATGCAGGATCGGCTCATAAAATTCATGCTGTCCGAGTAGAATATGGCAATTGAATTATGATAAAAGAGGTACCCAATCTGAGTGAAAAATCGAAAAACGAGGATCCCTGCTGAGCGGTAGTGCCCCCCCCCCCCATTGTATTTTCATATGAACGCAGACTTTGCAGCCTATATGTGCCTAGCTTGCTCTGGACTTCGCTCTCGTATATTAATTTTGTGTGTCATATTAATTTTCATCAGAGGTTTATGCATGGCGCCCTTTCAAAATTCTTGCCCCCCCCCCCCCCCTGACCTGGAACCCTGGCTACGCTACTGCGCACTATACTGATGGCTACGATCTATTGGTGTCGGTGGATGATGAATGAGATGACGGTATGATGAGATGAAAGGTTATTTTATTAGGTGTTTTGGATTGTGGGAAGGAGTCGGTCGTGGCCTATTGTTAAGGAACTATCCCAGTATTAACCTGAACGACAGAGGGAAACCATGAAAAACCCCTGTCAGAATGGTCGTCCATGGCGGGAATCGAACCCCGGTCTCCCGAATGACGGTTCAGTGTGTTACCACTCGGCCACGTGTCTCGGTGATAACAATATATAGATACTGAGAAATATAATGGCAAGTTTGATAGTCATGAAGTCTGTAGGTAGGGTGACAAATACTAGTGACCATGGTAGGCTTGAAGCTGTTTTCTGCTGTCACACACTGTGCACGTGCACAAGTACAAGAGTACGTTTTCTTGCTACACTTACTAGACTGACAACAATTATCAAGGTACAGTCACTTATAAGAAATGTCCCTCCACATAACAATTAGTATGATAGGCCCACGCTCAATATTGTAATTTTCATGCTATAAAACTGTTGGATATTGCGTTTACGACCTCACCAACAACAGTTGAATGAGAATTATTGGGCCTGGGGGTACGAATGAGCGAATAGATGTCCAGAAAATATCATTAAAAACGAAAAGTCAAGTCCGTATAACCACAGGAATAGTACGAAATGTGGCCTACCTAGTACCTATACATGGAAAACTTCGATATGCATACAAATTTTCAATAATTTATAGTTTTATAAACTATAACTAGACCTAGTCTATAACACTCACTACGTACCAGATCAAGGCTACCAGATAAAGATAATATCAAGATAGATTTAGATATATTAAGAAATAAGATATGTACAAGAAGTAATTTCAAGAATTAGATAAAATGAGATGAAATTATAAAATACCGCAGGTGGGCTATAAAAATGTTTGTACTGTCAAAAGCAAATAATATATTCGAGTGGCGGACAATTTGCCAGTGGACAATTTGCCAGGCTACCTGTTCCTGGGGTCGGACAATTTGCCAGGCTGTGTTTGATGGATGGGACAATTTGCCAGGGTCGCTTAGGCATAAATGAGGGGGTCGCACAATTTGCCAGGCTGTGTTTGATGAGTGGGACAATTTGCCAGGGTCGCTTAGGTATAAATGAGGGGGTCGGACAATTTGCCAGGTTGTGTTTGATGGGGAGGACCATGTTGGTGTCAATAAAAGCGCGCGGGCTTTTGAATTACATAATTTGAATTACATTATTTATAATGAAATCATACATATCAGTAAAACACCAACTGTACACTAATCGGGCGTAATTAGTATATTGTAGACCATGGTAAATACTTGAAACATTACTGCTTATGGGCAAATTAATAACAATTAAGCGTGGTCCGAACACAAGGCTATAGATATTATTCACGTAGTGAAATACATGTCAAAGCTCACCCAAACTCAAGATATAATCATTCAAGCCAATTTAAAACATATGACCACAAAAATGTCATGGATTGTTATCAATGAGCAGGATTTCATCATACAGCTCGAATAATTTTTAGATGAGCGTGGCGAAGATTCCATTTCACATACCGGAAAAAATGGGCTTTGTTTTTATGTTTTTTGTCAATTGTTGTTTGTAATTTTGTACGCGGCATACAGGTCAGGAAAAAATATCTATCGACTTGAAACGTCTTTTACATATTTCTGTTATTTATGCCAGAATAGATTGGGATTGTTTTTCAGAAAAATCGGTTGGAAGGTTTTTCCGGCAAAAATTCAGAAAGTTCGAGGAATCCTCATGAGATGGATGGAAAATACTTGAAATGAGAAAATGTTTCAAAAACTTCAAAGTTCTCACTGAATATGGAAAACATCATTACGGATATTTGCAGTGACTTTCACAACATTGGAATGAGAAATAACAGAGAAAAAACAATAAAAGTATCCATTTTATTGAAGGTTGGGACCAATTGGTTTTGCAAAGTGTATATGCGACAGGTTTTAAAGGTTTTGCGACAGGTTTTTCTAAACAGACTTTCTTGTTACCGGTTAGTCCTACGAAAATAATGGATACCGTATCTTAAATGAAAAGTGTGATGGAACTTCTTCCAGATTGGAAGAAATCTCAAGTGTTAAAATTGTATTTCTATATTGCAATTCATATTGGTGATAGTATCCTTGAAATGGAATCCCAAGTGTTCTTCTTAATAGCTTTTATAACATATATTCATGTGACCTTTTTTTGCAATCCAAATAATGTAATTCAAATAATGTAATTCAAAATCCCACGCGCTTTTATTAACACCAACATGGTCCTCCCCATCAAACACAGCCTGGCAAATTGTCCGACCCCCTTATTTATACCTAAGCGACCCTGGCGAATTGTCCCACACATCAAACACAGCCTGGCAAATTGTCCGACCCCCTTATTTATACCTCGGCGACCCTGGCAAATTGTCCCACCCATCAAACACAGCCTGGCAAATTGTCCGACCCCCTCATTTATACCTAAGCGATCCTGGCAAATTGTCCCACCCATCAAACACAGCCTGGCAAATTGTCCGACCCCCAGGAACAGGTAGCCTGGCAAATTGTCCACTGGCAAATTGTCCGTCCCCCGGTATATTCAACTGTTTCCTCAATTTCCTTCAGCTGAACAAAAAATAATGAGAAAAGAACGTGATATCCAAGTCAACACTCGACAATCGGTAAAGTACGACACTACATATTTTGTATATGTACTACAGTTTCTATGATTGCACTGCCTATATCTGCATGTACCCAGAAATAACCTGCATGGTTGTTGGTGGGGTCGTTATAAGCCATCAATAATCATAATCGTATCTCATATAATTTCGGCTGCTGCTTCATTTTTTTGTGTGTCACATTACATTGCTGGTGCCGAAGTGCTTTAATGATTCAATAATCAACCGTCATGCATACAAAAAACCTTAGTTTTAATCTACATAATACGAATAATATTTTCAACTGATTTAAAAATTTGCCATTAAAAAGGTTAAAATATCAACAATTGACCTAAAATGGGATTGAAAATACGTAAATCACTCAAAACCTGTTGCTTGGATTACCACACGTGCTTCTAAGAGATAACGACTGTCAGTCACGGCCCACAAGATAAACCAGGGTGATTCTCCTGCCTCATGACGTTAGTATGTGATATAATGCAAAACCGAGGCATGTCCATGTTGAAATAGGGTAATTTCTCGAGCATTAGTTAATCAAACCATTCAGTTTCAACATTTAAAATCAAAAAAGTAAATTGATCCATTGTTTCTTAGTTGTTTAATCAAATATAAATATGTCGAATGGAGTATGCAACAACATGATATAACATTATTCTCTGAACTGTGGTGCTGTGAAGTAGCTCTTTTCCGATTAATTATCATCTTACAGCCAGCTATACCAGGTACAGACTGATGTTACGATTACATCACATAATATAAGCCTTCAAGATCTAAATCTCCGAGGTCACGAATTAGGAATCGTTATTTAAAAAATTCGTGTATTACCGCCCGTACGCCACTTGTTTCCCCCTGGCCTACCCTTTTCTTGACCATAAGTCGGACCTGTGACGATCACTTGATTCGATTACCTTCGTCTAGTCTAGGCCTGTCCAGTACTACAGCGACAACCACTTTCTCAACACCTTCGCAATATTAATACTTATTTTACTATTTAAATAATGAAATCACTCATATATCATGCATCAAGTACATGACATTTAATACTAGGCTAAAATGGTTAAAATCTACATACATTAACAAGCTTTGACCTTCACACGTATAACTTCTTATCAGCACTCACTTCACACTACGTCTATCACAAGCACATCACTGGAGGAACACTGACTGCAATAACCTAAGCTGCAGTAGCAGTAGCACTTTCCATTGAGAACCTCAATAAATTGTTGCTCGCGAATGCTGACACAGCAATATCTACCTCCAATAACTTTTGAAATAGCATACGCCATCTGTAAGCGTTATACGTAACTATTAGTTCGGTTGGCTTGATCGGTAAAGTATTCAGTATCTAAGCCTGTTCAAACCAAACTTTTTTCGAATGCCCTTATAAATAACTAGGAAAACGCGGATGTAAATGCGTTGTGAGATGAGTTGTCATTCTGCCAGCTCAAACTATATCTACAGGCATTGGTTTACTTCAAATGTTCAATTAGCTCTGTTTAAAAAATGCATTATAAATGTGTTTTCTTTGTTATTTCTCATTCCATTGTAGAACTACTACAATCACTAGTGTATCACTGAAAATGTGTTTGTTTTTATACATATAAAGTTAAAATTTTAGAGCCTTTGAAAAATGTTGGATTTCAAAGTATTTTTCCTCAGGGTTATTTTCTTGGGAATTTTCCCAACTTTCCGATTTTTCCGGAAAAAACATTGTACTGATTTTTTGGAAAAACAATCCCTACCTATTCTGGTCTATCACCGATAAGCAGAAAATGTTTCAAGTTGATTGGTCTTTTTTCCTTACCTGTGTGCCCCGTACAAAATTACAAAAAGAAAAAAGAGCATGAAAACGAAGCCCATAAAATGTTCAAGTTTCATTATCGTGTCAGCTCGATCAACATTCAAAGACCTTGGATTACATCAAACGTTCAAAAATCTTACCTGCAACTTGCTGATATTTATAGTGATGCAACCTGTCGTGACCAGATTGTGGGAAACAAAATCCGGGACAAAGAAATATGTGAAAGGAACATCTGCAAAGCCGGTGACCCGCGGGGGGTTTGGGGGGCAAGGCCCCCAACATTAGCCCCGCAGGGATTTTTTTTGGGAACGATGTTTTAATGAATTTTATTTGCTTTGGAGCACGCTGTGAATCATAAATAAATACATTATTATTTTCTCATGCTGACCTAGAGATCTTTGTGTTTCATTAAATAATTATTTATTACCGTTTAAACTTATGTCGTATGTACATTTATGTAATGATTACTGTTAGCGCAGTTTCTTAATCTTGAATTCATGCCTTGTATTTGTCGGACGACCTTTAAAAAACGTTTTTTTTCCATTTCCAAGTACCTAATTGTAAATCTCAGTGCAGGAAAATTTGTAGTTGGTTGTTGATCCTCATTTATTCCTAGTTTTAAAAAAAAATCCACCCAGCAGAATTTTTCTCCTGATAGAAGCATTTTCGTTTCGGCATTGTAACACAACACACAAGTAAACTGTTGCTCTCTCAGAGCCAGACTGACTAATAATACAACGTGTAAACAGTAGGCAGTAAAAGGTCTTCGCATGTCAGAAGAGAGGGGGTGGGGAATTACATTGTATAGCCCGCCGAGCCATTTGCACTGAAAGAAACAAATTCTTCACGGCGTCGTAAATACTGAAAATACATTTATTGTCGCTAAAAATAGAACAACTTTACTCTTGCAACGAAACCGGGACATTTGGGTGTCCCGAAAGTTATTTTCGGGACACTGGGAGGTAGAAAACCCGGACAATCCCGGTTTTCCGGGACGGATGGTCACCCTACGCATTTAAACTTTGCAAAACCAATTGATACCAATGTAATATTTTATTGCGTTTTCTTTGTTATTTCTCATTCGATTATTGTAAAAGTCACTGAAAATATGTATGGTGGTATTTACCATATCCAGTGAGAATTTTAAAGCTTTGAAAAATCTTCATATTTCAAGTATTTTTCATCCGGGTTATTCTTATAGGGATTTTCCAAACTTCCCATTTTGTTTTCGGTAAAACTGTTCGAACAATTTTTCTGAAAAACAATCTCAACCTTTTCTGGTGTGACACCAATATGAGGGATAAGTTTCAAGATGATTGGCAAAAAAAAAAATAAGCCCATTTTTATTTGGTACTGGTATATGGAATGGAAATCTCCGCTACGCTCATCTAATAATGAATCTCTAGTCACCTATATAATGCTACTAAATAGGCTTGGTCATATTTTCCTCACTCTTTCATTAAGTTATCTGCCATCTCACTAATCTAAGCCATTATTCAGATAGTTACAACTTACAACCGAGACGTATGGCCGAGTGGTAAATACACTGAACCATCATTCAGAAGACCGGGGTTCAATTCCCACCATGGTTGATCATCCTGACAGGAGTTTTTGATGGTTTCCCTCTGTCGTTCAGGTCAATACTGCGATGGTTCCTCAACAAAAGGCCATGACAGAGTCCTTCCCACTATCCAAAAAGCATCCAATAAAATAACCTTTCATCTCATATACCATTCACCGACGCCAGTAGATCGTAGTCATCAGTAGAGTACGTTGCTAAACCCAATATAAATAAAAAAACAGATAGTTACAAATTATTCATATGTACATATTGGATTTATTTCATCATCCTTGATAAATGTACATAATCATTGAACCTGAAGGCAAGCTTAGGATTACAATCTTTTATTAGAAAAGCGAAGTGAAGACTCTTACAACAGTTGATTTTTACAGAATTCATCTACAATTACCTCTCTTAGCTTGATGGTGGGTCCTTCACAGCAAGACAAATTGACTGATTGGCATGAAAGTTTACATACCTTAAATATATCTATAATGGTTCTTGAGAACTGGCAACTTTAATCAAATCTCATAATGATTAGGAATAACTTTGTAGGAAAAAATAAAATATAAAATTTTCAAATTGAAATTTTGGTACATGTTAGTTGGATGAGCGAAGCGAAGTCTTAATTTTGCCGTACTCAATAAAACCAAGTGTCATTTTTGTTTGCGCCCCTCAGGTAAAACGAAAACACAATGTTGTTTAAGCTGGGCATGCACATATGGCCAGTGGTTATACTATTGAAAATTTAGAACTGCGCATATGAAAAATCAATTATATAAAGAGGTAGGTTCCGCGCGGATTCTGGGGGGGGGGGGAGGGATCCACAGCCCCGCAGGTAATTTTTTGAAAAACTTTGTTTTTTAAAGTATCTTGTTACTATTTGGGAATAGGTCTAAGGTTGTTGCTTCATAATGCATTATAACTAATATGCATTATTATATACAGAGACTTCATTTTACAACTGCGCAAATTGAAATTAGGAGCTGCATTTTTGAAGTTTAGAACTGCGCATATTAGGGTCAACTGCGCACTAATATAACCCCTGCATATGGCATCAACTAACTCGATACTGTCTGGTTTTGAGGCTCAATAGGTTGAACCACTATCAATTAGGAAAACCATTCCAAAATTTTGAAAACCTCCATGTAAACAAACACTGGAAAATGTGGTAATATTTTTTTTGATTAGATTCAAATATTTCAAGTAATTCAAGGACATGAATGATACATATTATTTTGAAGTTCCACATGAATCTGATCATAGATATTATTACCTTACCAAGATACGTTCATTCTGCGGCCGATATCGACATATGGTCTCTCTGATCTCGGTGGCGATTCTCGATTTTTACAAATAAAATATAGAAAAAATTGCTTCGAAAATGTCCAATATGGCGGAAACAACCTGGTTTGCAAGGTGGTGAGAAGCTACTGCTGACTCAAATATGTACACATTCTTAACATTGAGTAACGTATCTTGGTAATATATATCTATGATCCGACCAATCATTTCAATGAAACAATTTATAATAAATGTATAGTGGACCATAAACCTATCCGGAGAAACAGGTAAAACCAATTGAAGTGCAAAATGATCAAATTAAGCAACATGTCCATCAATTAGTGCTGTATAATTAGAAGGCCATAACTCAATAGTTTAAAAACGAATGAGTGTATATTGTATATAGCTTTCGAGTTATTTTAAATATCTTGCTCACCTTACAATGCATAAGCTGCATTTTGGTAGGCTATCTATTCTGACAATTTTTGTGTAAGCCGAGAAACCAGTTTTTGGGTAATGAATCAAAAACGTTTCTTCCGTTAAATCAAGCAAACAATGCCATTGATGTTACATATTTTAATTGTAACTATTGTGATGCAGTGGGGCCTACTAACAATACTGATGTTAATGTCATGTTACTCGTGCAAATAGACATGTCGTGTTGGACATGAGCGATTCCAACAAATTAGAAATTACCTGCCAAAATGACCAGGGTTAATACAAAAATGATTAAAAAAGTATTTTCTTGTATTTCTATCATCTCTCAATTGATTACCTTCATAGAAATTCAGAACTGAGATCAATAATCAGTAATTAGACGAGCTTTAGCGAGGATTCAATTTGACATACTGAAAAAAATTGGTGTTCGTTTTTATGTTTTTTTTTTTGTTTTTATGTTTTTTTGTCGGTTCTCCACAGGTCAAACGGCTACAGCTATCAACTTCAAACTTTTTTTCGTCATGGTTCCTCATCTAACTTAGATCTGTATAGTTTTGTGACATTATCGGGTGGTAACTTTTTTTTTTATGAATTTTAGAAATTTCAAAAATCCCCATTAGAATAACCCGGAGGAAAATACTTGAAAAATCAAAATTTTTCAAGACCTCTCAAATTTTCGCCGAATATAAAGGAAACTATAAAGCACATTTTGAGAGATTTTTCGCATCAATCGGATGAGAAATAACGAAGAAAACGCATTTATAAAGCATTTTCCCATCAATTTAGGCTATTACGGGAACCAATTAAATCTATAGCAACAAGTGTCACCAATTAATTCAAAACGATTGAAATGAATGAAGAGGAAGGCCGTGACATAACTGATTCTCGTAAGGTTTTTGAACGTTTGGAGTGATCCAAGGTCTGTAGATGTAGATTGGGTTAACAAATTATTTTTCATTCTAGATTTCTATACCCCTAAGCTCGTCTAACAACGCGCATCCCGCGTTTTCCTAGTTGATAATAGAATGTTTCATTGGCTCAAATTGATCTTATAACGATATTAGACTATATGGTAAATATTTACGAGTAATTGCTCAAATGTAACACACAAGAACACAAGTGCTGCTACTAATATGTAACAAACAATAATAATCACCTCGAGCTAACATTCAAACTTTGAAGCAAACAAAACCCAGTATGAGTATATGTCTGTATGACCTACCAAAATTCACAAATAACAACAAAGTGAGAAAAAAAAAAACTTGAAAAACATGCACATCATCTTTTATGAGGAATATTGAAGATACTGGTACAGTACTTAGTAAAGGGTAGTTGACAACCATTTCCAAGTAGTGTATTTGGCATCACAAATAAAAAGTAGGTGTGGGAGGGAAATTTTATACCCCCTCACCTGTAACTTCAAGGTTTGACCAGCGCATCGTGACAAATTTAATGAAGTCTGGGAGATACAATGAAAAAACGTAAGGACAATAGTGTGACATTGCGCGCATGGTGAAACCACTCTCGTTCGCTCGACGTACATATGCTATTCATCATATTGCGAGTATGAGAATAATACCCAGCTTCGACATTACCTGCCTTCATGCATGCCGCGTACATTAAAACAAAACACATGAATACAAACCCTTTTGTGGTATGTGAAATCTTTTCTATGCTCATCTAGGCTACTAAGGATTGGGTACTGGATGGAAAAAGTATGTGTTAGATTATTAGGAACATTCAGTAATGAAACAATTTCTGACAATTGAGTGTGTGACAATGTTTTACTGTTGAGTAAAAATACGTAGCCTAATTTTCAAAGTAGAAAAACGTATGAAAATCTTGTATTTATGTACAAAAATCAGTATTTTCTGTTGGTACTTTGATTTGAAAACGTGATTTACAAATCTGAAATTCCAACTACATAATAAAATAAAGAATATATTTGAGATCATAAGCAAGTACTACCTGGTGGCTGATATGAATATGATTATCAATACAATAAACGATATAACATCCAAAACAATCATACATACATACATTAGTTTTAAACCAATAATATTGCTCTGGTTGTATACCATTCTTTTCACATATTGGAAACAATGTTTTTTGTAATACAATACTTTTTAAGTATTAGACAACTAGCAAGTAAATTTTATAATACATTTTCAATAATGAAGATGTGAAAGATATCCCACTAATATTGAAAACACAATTTGTCAGCAGGCCTACTATCTGGACTGTACTCTACTGCAGTACATTCAGATGCTTTGTAGAACTTTGTGTACAACTTTAGAAAACTTACATCTATCATCAGTTGCTGACTGATTTCTTTTAATTTACGATACCAATACATCCTAGCATTAAACATACCGGCAGTAGGCCTATGCCTAATATGTAAACATATGTATACTTGTACTCACGAGAGGTGGAGGTGTACAGATAACTTGCTGCACAGCTTCAAACAACATTCAACTGTTTTGGAAGAGGTAGTTGTTTTTAATTGTAATTCAGACAAATACAAATGCTAAAAAAACAAAACAGAACGGATATAATATTGTTCGTAATGGTAGATGACCTTGGTAGTACTGTATATATATATATATATGTATATGTATATATATATATATATATATATATTGATGATTATTGATTGCTCAACGACCTCACCAACAGCTAGGTTATACGGGGGTACGAATAAGCAGGTGATTATGAAACTATGAATTATTGATGATAGGTAAAAGGACGTTTGCATAACCCATGCCTCAAAGCGGTATTCAAACCAACGCACAACGGTGACTTTGGTTTCTGAAGCAGCGCTCAGCTGACCGAGCTACTAAGGGTGGCTATATATATATATATATATATATATATATATATATATATATATATATATATATATATATATATATATATATATAGGCTTATACATAATCCCATTAATTTAAATGGTATTACTAGAGCTCACTATTGAAATAATAAATAATATAAATAAAATAATTTACTACCAAAATAAAAGAGATGGACTTGGCAAGTTGGTAGCAAATTCAGGAAATTTGTATTTCTGTACCAATGTTTTAGGAAGACCCTGGTTTTAATTTTAAATGAACAGATTTTTCAATTATTTCATTTCTACTTTAGACTTGACATAAACTATTAAACTAGATTATGTTGACTGCCGGAAGTTACATTCCAACACAACATTTTTACCAAGGCACATTAATAGTTTTTGATACGGGTATGGGTTTTGTATCAGTATGACATTTTTGCCGGCAAGATCCATTTTATATTATACCTTGGATTACCGTATTTATACCTGTGTGGATACGCAACTCATGCTCATTTCTAATGCAGACTCTCCAGAGCTAAGAAACAAAATGAGGGTAAATGATTGTATTTTCAGTTATGCGTCGTCACCCAAGTTTAAATTAAATTGCGAATTGGATTATTGTAATTCTTGACGATTACTAGGTTGAGTAGAAATTTGTTTTTCGCGGATTTGTGCAAGATATGTTCTACGGAGAAGTCTTTGTTGTGAACAGAAGAAATTTTCCGCCAAAAAAAAGATGTGAATAAGTAGGCCTATTTTGATTTTCTGTTTTTATGCACAAAGTGATTAATAACAATAATAATTTCTTTATTCAATGAAACAATTTACATTGTGAGAGAATGGGTCAAACTAAAACTAGATACGTGATTTCATTAGAAGTACATTATAAAATGAGACAAAATATCTAATAATATTTACAGTTTTTCAAACTATACAAACACTTGTTAAATATGTACAGTTTTGATTGTGTTAAAAAATATTCAAACTTGTAATCGCTTTCAATGTAAGCCTAATCAGTAATAAACTAATAAGTTATAAAGTTTGGCCCCTCCATATACAGGGATTATAAAGAATGTACAGTATTTGAAACTGAACATTCAATACGTATAGCCGAATTTTGTACTGTGGTAACAGCACATTTTTGGTTTTCAGTGTCTATTGGTGCACTGCTATGGAACACTGTTGCCAATCCATTAGTATGATAGCTATAATCCAAGGTTATACCAACAATCAAGCTTTTGAACTGAAGCCCTTACTGCGACAGCCACTTGAAATAATCCCTGGCCTAGCTAGCTCCACGAGACTACGACTTTGATTGCCTGATGTTTTCTGAAGTGTAAATGCTTTGTGTAAATGCTAAAGTGTAAATGCTAAAAATAAAGTCAAAGTCTTTTCAACTACAATGAATCAACATAATTTGTAGTGCATCTAGTGCTCCTAGCAGGGCTAGGATATTGTGCTAACAGCAATGGAAATACACAAAGACTAAACATGTTGTCACTGATATGTAGTAAATTTTCAGCCAATCAGTCTTAGTCGTTTGGAGCTAGGTACGCTTGGGACATTATTTTGAGTGGCAGTCGCAGTAAGGGCCCAGTACCGGTAGTTCTGAGGTAAAGAATTTTTCAAATTCCCAGCTTACTCCACTGCCGTCACATTCACATTAAAATGCATTTCCGTCAATCTATAAAAATGAGTACCGGTGAGGTAATAGTTTGGTACCATTATCACTGGTCCCACAACTCTTCAAGCTGTAGGGATAGAGCTTATATTTACTAGAGATGACTCTCCAAGAATGTCTTTTTCATTACAATACCTGCAACTTTGAAGAAAAACAATCAACAGATGTGACAAATTGCAGCACACAGCAATGCTTTGCAATCATATTTTGTTTTGAACTGGCTCTGGATTTGCTCTACTCTGGATTTTACCTAGAGTAATGAAAGTTATAGAGCATTTTCTTGAACCCAAAATCAAAAGAAATGTATTTTCATTATCCATAAAAATTATATTAAAATCTCTCAATTCGATCAACTCAAAAGCAATACAGCATCGAGTGCTCTGACCCCGTTTTCACCTGGTTCTTCCTGTCATCTTGTGATCTGTCTGACTTAGTTCATCACAACTGGGAAATGGTTTAGCCAAATCGATTTGGCCTGGACGGTTCAAATATTTGACTTCCATCAGTCACGAGACCCCTGAATTGTTTTTTTTTGCTCAAAACAGTATGGAAATAAAAAAATGTCAGCCATATTTGTTCACTCACTTTGTCTTGTTATTGGCCTCGACATTAGTTTCCTGAAGCTGAAGGTACACTCCTCTAAACGATTTTGGTTTGTTAATCACATATTTTGTTTTGGCCCAAAAATCAACTCGTATATCTTGATGTTAAAACCGCCCCAGGCTGATTTCATTTGGCCAAACCGTTGCGCATCTATGTGATGAAACACAATCATTATGTTATCATTAGACTGCTTAGGTTCAC
The DNA here is from genome assembly GCA_964007535.1 of Brachyptera risi. Lineage (NCBI taxonomy): Eukaryota > Metazoa > Arthropoda > Insecta > Plecoptera > Taeniopterygidae > Brachyptera > Brachyptera risi. Next base: position 25,715,889 of record OZ023332.1, on the reverse strand, counting down.
TACCAAGCAGTCAATGGTTTACTGGTAAACCGTGTGCTCTCAGCGCGAGAGGGCCACAGTTCAAAACCATCTACCTCAACTTTTTTTTCAACAGCTTATTATTTTAGCCACACATAGGAAAGGTTAGATATTTATATGCAAGATTGACAGTGAATAGGTCTGGTGACAATAGTCACATTCTAGTTTAATATAGGTCCATGATGCCCTGCACTTCTGCTAGAAGTTCATTACGTCTAGTTCATACAGCATTTCTGTAGAGACTTGGTTTTGGTACTCGTTCCCGGTTTGAGAGTGACTAGATCAGAGCCCACTGTAATTGTAGCATTACAAGATTCTTTTTCTCTCATAACTGAACTGTCAAATGCAAGCGCTGCTATTCGATTGAAAAGTTCCAAAACTCCATCACCAGTCTTTGATGAAACAACCCAAAACTCTGCTCCTGGCCCCATATTCTCTGCTATCCTCATCGCGTGGTCTTCAACTTCTGAAAATGCAGTTCGCGAAATGATATCTCTTTTGGTTCCTACAAGAAATATGTGTGGTCGAGTTCCAGGGTTTGCTTTGAGTGCTTCTTGATGCCACTGTGGGCAATGAGACAGCGACATAAGGCTTGTGAGGTCAAACACTATTACAACAGTGTGAGCACATCGATAATAAGATGAAGCAATGCACTTGAATCTTTCTTGTCCAGCAGTGTCCCAAATTTGCAAATTGAATGGCACTCTTAGAATATCAAAACGTTCCACTTCGAAATCTACACCGATTGTAGCTTTGTAATTACTGTCAAATACTTCATGGCAGAATCTGTTAACAAGGGAAGTTTTCCCTACAGATACATCACCTACAAATATTGCTTTAGAGATTTTGAGAGCGGTCATTAACGGAAGACTGGAATTACGTGAACACGCATCTTTAACTTCATTATTGAAGTCTTGTTGTGTGTAAGGAGTTGCATCTGACCTGTAAGGACTAGGAAATGTGTCGATTTGTCTTTCCTTTAGAGCCTGATCTTTCAGCATTTTTAAAATTGCAGATCGCGATTCAAGCATTAATCAAATCTTTAAAAAAAACTATGAAATAACGATGTACTGTCAATACTGCTAGTGTTAAAACTCAAATACTTAAACTATTTATGTTCGTGTGAGAATCAACGGTTACTACAAGAGCAGCTGCAAGGCGCCATTTATAAAATTCAGCACTCAAAAGTCAAAGACATGTCACTGTCACACATATGTCATAATATCACGGCAGCCTGGAGAATCGAGAGTCGATGTTACTCTGGACTCAAAACGTTTCCAACTTCACTTAGATTATTACTGAGGAGCTTTACGTAGGTATTTTGAGGATAATTTCCGCTAGTCATATTTGATATTTACGTGTCTCATCAACATACTAATGACACAATGAGTGTTATAAATTGAAATTAAATTTATTAAATTGAAATTTATTTTCTTTATATGTTGATTTTAGGGATTGTTTTAGGTCAGTCATTTTGAACACAGTGATTACGTTACTCGCCTCAATACAACTTCTCGGTCATTTGTGCAGTCGTCAAAATGGCTCCGAAACCTAAGCCGACGGAGAAATCAGGTATTTACCCTACATCTGACTTTATTAAGTATAATATTCACACTTATAATACTTCTAATCGTTTTCGTCAATTATTTTTCCCATATAGTCACAAAAAGTAATGTATCGCGGTGTAAAACTCTAGGATAAAAGTCTTGTGACCACGAGGTAGGGTTATGCATGTTTTAGCCACATTGCACACATGGCCACCATTTGATTATTATTGGATATTCGATATTTTTATCTATTATTATTATTTGGATAGCTGTAAAATGAGTCAATTTAAAGTTAGAACACATTCTCCTATGTTAAAACCAGAAAGTGGCATGATTTATAGTCACCGTAGGCCTATGCCTTGAGCTAGTCCTAAGCCTAGGGTCTAGGCATAGGCTAGGTCCTAGCTAAATTTAGGTCCCATATTCCATGGTCCTATCAACCTGTAGAGGCCTACCGAGTCTAGACCTAAACAACATTGCCATCTGTTTTGACCTTTTACCATAGTAGGCCTATGTATTATTACGGTAAATTTTTCACACTTGTTACTGTTACCACACATAATTATCGGAGGTTAGTTCACCAACCTTGACCACTAACCACAACCAAAACGACACCAACCTTTGAAAAGTAAATTTGGTACCGAGTAACACAAAATTACCAATATTACTTTCAATATGACTTCATACTTTCGATGACTTCTGATTAAATTTGGCATTTTAGCGCGACTGATCTTTTGGTAAATATTTTGTGTACTTGACTATTATTTCTAGGATATTGCCTTATATTGTTATTTTGGGTTTAAAGCCTTTCAAGTGACGTTGAGGGTACAGTAGGGCAAGATTTGAGAATAATAGAAACTGAGATTGGGGACTTTGCCTTGAGGCCCTAACTAACCCCAAACATCATCCACCACCTAGCATTTAACCCTAATGCAGATCGGTTAAGGATGCGGCATCTTTACCGATATTTTGTTTGATCAAGTCCCCACTCAAGTCCCCAGTCCACATGTCAATATTTTGCAGACAATGTGGGACATTTTTACAATTACAACCTTCACACTTCTTCCGCACAGTGCTCAATCCTTACGCCAGGAAGCATTGTCCGGTGAACAACACCCAATAAACAAAAAGCCCATTTGGGCTTACGGTGAATTAAAAAAATTGAAATGATTAGACCGATGGTAGGGTAACTTATTAGCACTGCTGTCTGATCCAAGCCTCCCTCCATGGATCAGTCAGCTAAGGCACCACTTTAGAAAGTGAAGTCACTGTTGCACGTGGTATCGAGTCCCACAAAGGCATGTGTTGTTGTAAGCGTCCTTTCACTCATGTCATAGTTTCATTATCATTTGCAGCCCATAATCAACGTGTCATTCCATATCAAATCAACTCGGCCGAGTAGCAAAATTGACCTGACTTCAATTTTTATGAAACTTGGGACGTGTCCAAATTACCCAGTTTATGCGTACTTCCATACTTGAACTTGTTAAAAGTACGGAAGTGACGTCATTTGGAACGTCTGAATTGACAAGTGCACAAGTCCAAGTATGGAAGTTTGCAAGTACGAGTGGCATGCGTTCTTGCGTACTTTACTTGTATACTTTGGCTGCCACTCGCATGAATCCGTATTACATTTATGATAACGATTTGAAACAGTGACCATCAAACTTTCGTACGTTGTATTCAACAATAAAGTGGAGGATTTGAATTGGTGTGCTTATTTTTGCTTCTTCTGTTAAATGTCCCTGTTTTAATGTAATAAAACTTGGAAAGTGAAGTTATACATCATCGCCATTTCCGCGCCAATTCATTCGCACGGGTTTTCATTTGCAAGTTCAAAAGTTTGCCACCCGGTGGCGTGATGGTACAGACCTGTCTGAATTCGCCAAAACTATTGGCGCCAAGTTTGCAAGTAAAGTTTGCTAGTACAAGTCCAAGTCAACAAGTTCATATGACATGTAATTCGGACACGCCCTTAGTATTTATCTATGTAGACTTGCATCTAGAACAATCAAGGACATTTTTGTGTCTAGCGCTCTTAGCTCTCGAGTTACGGCCTGCCCCCAAAACAAATTTAATTTTATTAATATTTTGTTTCATTATTTAATTTTTTTTTTCAAATATTAATTTTTCAACTTTCGCACCATGTGACATAGAAGCCTAATTTGTTTTTCGGAATGCAGATTTCAATAGGCCCTCTAAAGATGTTGCCAATAGTCCATTCCATAGAGAGTGTCATGCAAGGAGGTTAGATACTACCCTCCTTCTAATCTAACCTCCTTGGTGCCATACCAAAAAGATGAAAACAAAATTTTAAACCCACCCCACTTGAAAGAAGTATTGAAAAAAAAAATTATATTTATATGTTGTTTCCTCATATAGGCCTAGGCCCTACAAACTTTCATCATGGGATCGCGAGATATTACAGGCATTGAATGCGTGTTATTTGCCTGATTTTTCACATACCGGTATTTGAATATTTCGCGCTCAAATGTGCTGCATATTTGAGTGGGAAATACTCAAATATGTGAAAAATGGTCCAATAACCCTCACTCGATCGATGACCCTGTGATATCTCATGATCTATTTGCGATCCCATGAAAGATGAAAGTTTGTATATGTGAAAATAGCATGTGTATATGTATTCGAATATAAATATATATAGACCTATACCGGTATTTAAAGAAAAAACTCGTTTTTGAGTGGATTGGGTTTAAAATTTGGTTTTCATTTTTTTGGCTTGATACCCTCTTAGGACTGGATTCTTGGTAACATTTTTTCAAAGGCCCATTGAAATCTCGGCATTTAGAAGAATGAATCGGGCTTCTATGTCGCACGATACGAGAGTGAAAAAATTTGGCGCTGCGCAACAAAATCGCTGTTATTTAGGCGGGTCGTAACTTGAAAACTGAGAATGCTAGAAACACAAAATTTTCTTGATTGTTCTAGAAACAAGTTTCTATAGATGTGCCAAGTTTGATCAAAATTGAAGATGGTCAACGAAATGGCCTTGTTGATATGACATCGAATGACCCCTCCCTCCTTTGATCAGTCGACTAAGGCACCGCTTAAGAAACTGAAGCCACTTTTGGGCGTGGATTCGAGTTCCACAAAGGCATGGTTTTTTGTTAACGTTCTTTTACTTATCAATTCATATTTCCATTATCATTTGAAGCTCATTATCAACACTACAAGCTTGGGCATGCTCTCTTTACTGTTTGTCACAGCACAACAATAATAGTGTGTTTAAATGCTTTAAGCCTTGATAATCATTGGAGAAACATGGAATCTTTTGTTGATATTCAGTAATATTACCTCCAAACTCTCAACCAGTTTCGTGCTCATTAGAAATTAAAATTGAAAGTGACTTCATTTCGGTTTAGCTCAACTATGTCGGTAGGCTACTCTACTTGTAAACGAAAGTTGAACTCCAATGTGATATTCTGGCAGTTTCTGTAATTTAAAATGTTCTTTTAAAAGTCATCATCAAAGTGAATGGAACTTCTTACTTTTATATTGTGTCTGTGGTGGTTGTAATGCCTCATCTAGTTTATTCATTGTAATTTCAATGTTGAATTGGATGATGTCAGGTGATGTTTGTTATCCCCATGAGAAATGATGATGAAATGCTTTTGTTACATCTAGAAGTTTTCAATCATTTTAATTCATTTGAATGCAGCGTTAAAACTCCTGATTTTTCTCTCAAAATAGATAAGCCTGAAAAAAAGGCTGAAAAGAAAGTAGAAAAAAAGCCAGAGAAAAAAGCAGCAGCAGAAAAGAAACCTGAGAAGAAGCCTGCTACTGCCCCGGCAGGAGCAGCTGCTGCTACTGCTTCAACATCTAAAACATCGAAGCCTGCTGCACCTAAAACAGCAAAGAAAGAGAAGGTTGCTGCCAAGCCTGATGCCAAGCCTGATGCCAAGCCTGATGTCAAGGCTACCACTAAAGGTGCAGCTAAGGATGCAGCCAAGGCAGCTGGTAAGCCTGCAGCCAAGGGTGCAGCCAAAGCAACTGGAAAGGGTGCAGCCAAACCTGCTGCCAAGGGAGCCAAACCTGCTGCCAAGGGAGCCAAACCTGCTGCCAAGGGAGCTAAACCTGCTGCCAAGGGAGCTGCTAAGCCTGGAGTAAAGGGAGCTGCTGCCAAGGCTGGACAGAAACCCAAGAAAGATGTTGGTGTAAAGGCAAAGGGATCGAAGGGCAAAGCAGCTGCATTGCAGAAGGCATTGAAAGTCCAGAAAAAGGTAAATAATGTATTATTTTTTCTCGTAGCATAAGATTGGGTAGTATTGATACTAGAATCATGAACTACAATTCGTTGAATTCTCTCATCAGCTAGCTTTTGATTTTTGCATTGATTTAGTATTGTAATCTAGGTGGTAATTCTTCCACATCAACATCCAGGTTCTACATTCAATTTTTATTCTGGTAGTATGAATTAATTTTCATAGTGTAATAATGTGTTGCTATTTATGCTAGTTAATTGATTCTAAATGTGCTCACAACTTTTATGTGAAGTTACAACTTGGAAACAACAAAATAGATTACATCTATCAATGTAGTGCAAGTTTGAGGTTTCTCTTCATAGGGACTGGCTAATTTATCTTTAATTCATGAAAATTGATTCACCAATTGATTTTATTCTCTACTTTCAGATTATTAAGGGTGTTCATGGAACACGAGTAAGGAAAATCAGAACTTCGGTACACTTCCATCGTCCAAAGACATTCCGAGCCCCGAGGAACCCCAAATACCCGAGGAAATGCGTTCCCCATAGGAGTCGGTACGTGATATAGTCTACTTTTTTTGCTAACCCAATTGCATTTGTATTCAAGAACAAATTGAAACTTGGAAATTTGCCATTTGGAATTATTGTAAAGATGTGGTGGTTAGTCTTCAAGACAAATGAATCGGAGGATGTAATAGTTGGTGGTGGCTCGTGTGTGAGTACTGCATAATGACAGCACTCTATGATTTGCCAAATTTATGATATTTTTTAGTCAGTTCATCTTGAATAGGCCTAAATCATTTCTTTCAATTCACATAATGTTTAGGCCTCTATCAATCATGACAAAAATACAGCTGTTTAATAAAAAATACTGAAAAAACTTATTGTTGAGTGTCCGCGGCTTAGAATGAATTATACAAATTACGCACTGCTCAACACCTGTGAGAGTCGAACGCAGCTTGTCACACATCGAGTACTGCAATGGTTTGCAGCTCCGATCAAATCAAAGTAGGATGTCGGAAGAGAACACGCGGTGAAGGGGGAAGTGCGTTCGTTTAGCGTGCCGAAAGAGCTGCAGGATATTTTGCTCAGGCAAGCTTGAACTTGACTGAGTGCCGTTTCCTTACTACTATTGGCTGGGTTTTTCCAGCCTTCAAACATCTTGACAAGCTTATTATTGGGATAGTTCCGTATCAAGATCTAAGCAAATTTGATTTGATAGTTTCAGGCTGGAAAACATGGGCAGATTTACATAGGCCTACTACTCACGTGTATCAATTGTAAACACTATTTTTGAATGATAATTTTCAAATAAATACATCGAAATATTTGCGTGATGGCAGTATTGAATTGTAAATAGAATTATGATATTCATCAAATCCACGCAGACAAGGTGATCAGATTGTGGTGAATAGTTAGGCTATAAAAATAAATTGATGTTGAAATCTGAATGTGGATGTGAAGTGAGAAGATTGCATCTTTTTATTAGCATACAAAATTTTGCCTTGCGAGGCTATACACTCATTATTCTGTGGCTTGATCGCTTTATATATATATATAAATGTTTTCAATTTGACTGCAGCATTTTGTTCAGGTCACCAGCCGCCCCTGATAATAGGTCGACATATTGAACTATTGCAGGGTTTTCCAATGCCATGAATAATTTTTTTGAACACCAGTAAGATCTAGTCTATCTAGTACATATATGAATTGAGTGAAAGGGAAAGAAAACAGCAGCTTACCGAGATTTATGAGTAGAGAAAGGCCTACTCATAGTGGAGAGCCCGTTGATAGAACACATAGAGATGAAAGTTACACGAGGTTTCGACGGTTCGGCTAGGCCTATTGCCTTGGTCACAGTAGAGTATGCCGAAACGTCGAAACCTCGTTTAACTTTCATCTCTATGTGTTCTATCAACAAGCTCTCCACTATGAGTAGCCCTTTCTCTACTCATGAATCTCGGTAAGCTGCTGTTCTTTCTTTCCCTTTCAACCAATTTATATATTCAGCCTCAAGCTTTTTTCCTATACACATCTAGCCTAGTACGGCGTTGATAGCCAGAGTGATACTGGTGTGCATACAAGTAATGTTTTCATATTTTGTGGACTGTACCAATTATGTGTCAATTAACACATTTACTTGTCAATCCAACATGACCTTTTGATTCAGACTCGAGTACCTTACATCTCTTAAGGATTATTTTCTATATATTCTGTGTTTATTAGGAATTATTTGAGTACACAAAATGATGATTATTGTGTGGGAATCTCTCTGAAATGTGTGAAGATACCAAAAACACTTATCTGATTTTACCTTTCATTGACATAACAAGAGAAGAAATGCAATATTGCTCACATGTATTGACTCATTGTTTCTGTTAATTTCAATTTCTGTGTTTTGTTGTGTTGCAGCATGGATGCGTACAACATAATCAAGTACCCCCTCACTTCTGAAGCAGCGATGAAGAAGATTGAGGATAACAACACCCTGGTATTCATTGTTCACGTTAAGGCCAATAAGAACCATGTCCGAGCTGCCGTCAAGAAGTTGTACGACATTGATGTAGCTAAAGTAAACACTTTGATCAGGTGAGATAAAGAACAAATTTACATCTCAAGCAGGTCTGTGTTGACAACTGAATGAATGGTTTGTAACGATATGAACACGCGTTCTTCTGCTACTTCAAAAATCTTTAGCTTGCAGATTTAAATTTTACTGGCATTAGTCTTGACAAATAATGAACTATATGCCTAATTTCATAGTTAAATTTTCAGAACTTTTTTTTATAATTTTAAATTCGAAAATGACTTGTTCAGAAACATCCTCCATTTTTTCAGTTGTTGGTGATATTTTCTAGTCAGCATTTTCTATTCCTTGTGGTCATGAGTTTTTGTGAATAAGGATCTTGGAAAAATAATGGAATGGAAAATAATGTTAAATTCCTCTTGTTTTTTAGTTCACTGTACGTGTTGAACATTTTTCAGAAATATGATGATACATGTGTGGGAATCTCTCTGAAACAGAATGATAGATACTCAAATTAAACACTCTTCTGATTTGTTAATGCTAATTATTACAGGATCACATATACTAGAAATATAATATTAATTGAAGATAATTTTCAACGCCCCTCTTGTTCGTATCAAGCATTTTTCAGAAATATGATGATACATGTGTGGGAATCTCTCTGAAACAAAATGATAGATACTCAAATTAAACACTCTTCTGATTTGTTAATGCTACTTATTACGGGATCACATATAATCATCATTTTCAATGATGGGATCAAATTCAATATGCCAGTAAATCTTGGTTTTTAACCAGCACTTGTCTTGCTCCATGTGACTGGATAATAGTAAACCTAGTCTCCGTTTGATTCACACCAAGCTAGCTATCTTTACCAGATGTTTTTCGTGGTTTCCCTCTGTAGCCAAGGCTACAAGTATAGTCCACAGCCGCTTACTTTTCACTTGTTTTGTTCTGCTTACTTTCTTTCCTAGTATAGTACCTAAGAAACCTTTATCCCATCATCTCGTTGATCATTCATCCTTCTACAATAGATCTTGATTATTATTATTACAGTATAGTGAATCGTTGAACCCGATATAAATGATGATGAAAAGTCCTATTCCAGTATAGATTAAAGAAAGTGTGTGATATCAAGGTCTACAGTAATCTTGAATTCTTAGTAGCTGGCAGATGCTCGAGATGAAATGAAACAATCTCATAATCAATCGAGCGCCGAATTCAGAAAGTGTGTTTTATCAAAATTATGTATCGGCATAATCCTGGATTTCTTATCCAGTAATGAAATGAAAATCAATTTGGTATTACATTGGTATTATCTTTGTTCACGAGAGTGCGTGCACCCTGTGTAAGCTTGCATTGCTTGACTTCTAATACTACAACGAAGACAAGAAAACAAAATTAATCGTTTGCATGGTTTAATGTGCTTATGGTTCAGTACGTTTATTCGACCAAAGTTCTGTATTGGCATTGTTCAATATTTTTTCATTCCAACATAATGAAACAAAAGCCACTTCTTTATTTTAAAAAATATGGTCGTGAGAGTTCGCATCTAGCAGACGCCCGCGACCTCTTTTAAGACCTTGAATTTTTAATTGGATTGTAATTTTTTGAGGAGATACTTTGGCTCTCCATTTTCACTGGACAGGGTACAACTCATATTACTTGGGCTTTTCCTTGGTGGAATGTATATTTTACAGAAATACCATGATGATTTTTGTGTGGGAATCTCTCTGAAATATAATGATAGATACTCAGTTACACTTTTCTGATTTGTTTTACTCCAGTCTCGTGACTCGAAGTTTGATATGATTTTGATTTGAAGCACTAATCTACGTTTTATTGTTTTACAGGCCCGATGGTAAGAAGAAGGCGTACGTACGTTTAGCGAGGGACTACGATGCTCTCGACGTAGCGAACAAGATTGGCATAATCTAAACTCTTAACTGTATCGTTTTGTTTTGGCTTGACTTGTCTTTCTGTACAATTACTAAATATATGAAATACGAGATGTGAAACAATTTGTCTTGACATTCTGATATAACCCAATTTCTTATTTCTTCCTATTTCAAATAACTATTAGTGACGGAACTAGATTTATCCTTGATGAAAAGTGAAGAACATGAGAATGAGTTATTACTCCGGTTATTCGCCCATTTAAAAAAGCTTATATCAATTATCGCTTATCGTTTACATAACACCAATAATTACCGTAATTGTAATATATCTGTATTTTTTCTCCTATTTGATAATCGTAGTGAGTGTCCAAATATCATATCATATTGGAATCTTCAATGTACAGTTAGTTTGGTTGATTGTCCGGTAGAAGATGAAGATATTTTCACGTTGACTGATCGAAGGAATCGTACAGAAATCAAGTTTTGAAATGATTGCAAGATGGTTTCGATAATCAAAATTAATCATCGATTATTGTTAGAGACATGTATAAATAGCTTATATTTTTTCTTTTCATAGCATATAGAATTTTGAAAGAAGCATTTTGGTGCATCTATTATCTTGAAACATCGTATTTTGTAGCGCAACAACAGTACGGTATCGGTAAAACCATAATTTAACGTACAATAAACATACAAGTGGAACACTTAAATTTATAGTTTTAGTAAAGTGGTATTCACCCCCAGGTTAAATTTATGCCTCATCTGCCACCTGCATTTACTGATGCACTTTTATTTTTGAAATTCCTTGATTGACTCCACCTGCTTACTTCCCAATTGATTCATTCTGCAAAAAATAGCATCTATAATGCTTCTATCCCAAATATAGCGTCTTTATCGCCAATACGTTGAAACAGCAGATTCAGATTTTGTAGCGCTTTGTCGCCTTTTCAAAAACATGATCAAACAACATCAAATGTGTAGAAACATGAAGAAATGTGAGAAAAATATGCTTCAAAGCCCTTATAGATTTTATCGCTTTTATAGCAATTGCTATTTTTACATGTCCAATTATTGTATTGTTTGAAAATATATTGATTAAATTGGTAATAACGACGAGGGTCGTTTCTAGGGGTGGGCAAAGAGGGCGGCTGCCCGGTGACCAAATTTAAGTAGCTCTATTAGTAGCCCATTTGTGACTTTCTATCAGTAATCTATTCTATTAATCAAATGTAGTTTTATTTACATCACTGGATGGAGTAAATGTTCTCATATTAAAATATCACTGTTATTGAATGATGGATTATTTCAGCGTTTTATTAGCTTGGAGCAGCTATTAGGCAAAATTGTCTTGTTGAAATACATGTATTCCAGGAATTTCGTGTAGTTCCTGAAACCTGTAAAATCGTACTAAAAAAAAAACATTTAAAAAATATCCATACGGGCATGATTCCTTCCGTGCATTCACCTTTGATATGGATACTCAGTTCTGGAAGTGCACAATTGAGTGCTTGCCTGGGGCGCTAAAATGATATGAAACGACCTTGCAGCTACAAATATTGGTTTGGTCGTCATGTTTTATTTCCCAAGTAGAATGATTTTGGCATCTGGGCCTTCTTGCTTTGCGATAATGGGCCGTTGCACACAGGGTCGGATTGGGCCACGGGGATACCGGGGAATCCCCTGTGAGCCCTCGTCCGTTTTGGAGGCCGCTGGTCACATAATCAATACAAACTCACATTGCAAACACAAGATTTTTCAAAATATCTATGATGTTTATATGTCACGTGGAATTCAGCGTGCAGACCATGAATGCTATCTTATTTCGATTATTCTAAATCCAGGGGCGGATTCAAGTCATATTCATGGGGGGAGGGGGGGGATTTCAATTTGTAAAAAAAATGCCACATGAGAACAGTTGTGTGCAACCAGTGTCGGACTGGCCACTGGCGGCACAGAGGTCTCCTGGGTAGACCCATACCCATATAATCCCATGTCAGTCATATTCAGTCCAAAAAATTCACCTGTGCAACCTTTTGTTAGATGCATACATTTGCCATTGTTTTTACACTGGCTACCTTAGTTCTCAGTAAGTATCGATAACATTATTCATCATGTGAAGGCATAATAATGAATATAAGTAATAAGAATGCTGTTGCTCAACAAAATCATTTATTATTTTTTCATGTTTCATTGAAAGTATGTGAAGGGGCTGGCACCCACACACATGTTGTTGCCCTTGGTTCAGGCTTCCCTTACAAATCCTTCTAGACAACAGTGACTGAATTTTCACTTCATATATTTTTCAAAGCCTTCCCTATGAAAAAATGCGACTTCTGAGCAGTTCAATTAAATATCTGTGAATATTCAACCTCTTTATTATGATATTTTAATTTTACTACTTGAAGCCTTTTGACTTATTAATTAGTTCATAAGTTGTTGAAATAATTGGTAAAATTTAAATTGATGACACATGAGACTATGAAGGGTCGCATTATTCTAGTTTTCACAGACTATGTGCTTTGTTGGGCTTGTGCACTCAAGGGAGTTAATTAACTGAGTGGGTTATTCGATACGTTAGTTGATGAATAATGATTTTAACCTGGGATGAACTGAAAATGCCCGTTGGAATAATTACAAGTATTACACTAATACATGATAACGAATATAACAGCTGACCATTCCATGAGAGTATGAGACGACCAACATGAGCAACGAGTATCAACTTGGTGCAGCAAATATCTGATATGTATTGATTTGATTCTAACCCTCACGTTTTGGAAGTTCTATAACTATTACAGATGAAACGCACCGTGTATAAGCAAAGGATTCACGAGATGAATTTTAAAAATGTATATGACAATTTATATCAATTTTGAAACAACACTTAAATTCATGTAAAAGAAAGATAACTATAAAAGAAAGAAAATTCTTCAACTATGATGTACTTGAAATTATTTAAAAAGTTGAAATATTTGAATAGTAAATAATGTTTTTGTTATTGAGGTGTAGGCCTATTTTTACATTTTTGCTTTCAACCATTTTTAGCTCAAGTTTGGTATTAGCCCATAATTCTTGTTATTGTAGGTAGTTTTTCAAATGTAATGGTGTTGTATGTAGGCCAAGTGCAATTGGTGATCTGGAAATACCAGTATTTTAATATATACATATATATATATATCGGTATATATACATATATATATATATATATATATATATATATATATATATATATATATATCGGTATATATACATATATAAATATATATCGGTATATATACATATATATATATATATATATATATATATATATATATATATATATATATATATATATATATATATATATATATATATATATATGTATATATATATATATATATATATATATATATATATATATATATATATATATATATATATATATATATATATATATATATATATATGTATATATAAATATATATACTGTATAGAATAGAAGCATCTTTATTTGTTTGCATATGATACAACAAAAGGGCGAGGTTCGGTCAATGCACCATTCTTCCACCTAACCTTAACAATAACAGTAAGTAATTTGTGAAAATTGAGAACTAATTAATATTGATTCTTGAAAATAGTTGAAATAATACCCTACATTGCACATTTTAGTTGAGTAATACTTTTTCAGATATTAGAGATATCAAATTTATACAGGTACACAGGCTTATTGATTTATTTATATAACAAATTACCAATTCAATTAGCATGTAGTCAGGGTAGTTCCTGTGTATATATATATATATATATATATATATATATATATATATATATATATATATATATATATATATATATATATAGTTATAGTAGTATATATATATATATATATATATATAGTTATATAGTATATATAGTTCCTTATAGTTCCTGTAATTCTATTTGATTAAGTGCTCATTTCTTTGTTTAGGAACTTATCTCAATAATAAACAAATATACATTCAATTTCTTCGTAATGAGTTTTCATTATTTGCGTAATGAATCTGCAAGAAACGATTTTAGCTATATTAGTTGAATATAGGCCTATACTATTCCAGTAGATTTGTATACAGATCAATGTAAGTCAAATTATGAATTAAAATTATCGATACTATTTTCTAGTGATGAAATATTAAATTTTTAAGTAGAAAGACACTTTCTATGAGGTATTTGTGAATAGACTACATCAGGCATTAACATTTTCATACTTTGATAGCAATGATCTTCGATTGAGCTAAAAAAAATTATTTGAAAAAATGAAAAAACGAGAATAACTTGAATATATATATATATATATATATATATATATATATATATATATATATATATATATATATATATATATATATATATATATTTATATATATATATATATATATTGGGTTTTAACGACGCACTATATTGAGATGGCTACGATCTATTGGCGTATATATATATATTTATATACATGTATATAAGTAGGCCCTTGTAGTATAACTTGGTAATTAATAACTTATAATAGCTTAGGAGAACCATCTATCACTAGCACTAGCAGTGTGCTGTTGAAAGAATTGAAAAAACAAAATATTCACACACATTCCACTAGAAGTATAGGCCTACTTATACCCTGTTCACACTATATATACATAACAATACACCTTGTATAAACTAAATTTGAATCAAGTGCGATATTATAAGGAACACAGCGCTATTTGGCCACATAACTGTTTTTTTTATAATACCGGCTCTTATATAAATATTAACTTTACAATAAAATTTCAAAAATCATCAAAGCTATTCTAGATATAAAATCATTCCGAAAGCACCGGAAAAAATTCTTGACTTGGAAAGCATAATATTCTTCACAT
Organism: Brachyptera risi; assembly: GCA_964007535.1. Lineage (NCBI taxonomy): Eukaryota > Metazoa > Arthropoda > Insecta > Plecoptera > Taeniopterygidae > Brachyptera > Brachyptera risi. The sequence goes on along the minus strand of OZ023332.1, from coordinate 25,700,812 downwards.
GAATATGTGGACGACAATTGCAAATACATTGTGTGAGTATTTTGTTTAAAATTCACATTTAAAAAAGTTAGATCATTATATTTTTATTCGTTGGTAAATATTATTTGCATGTACTCATATTATTTCAATATTATTATTATTGTCTTACTTTTATTATCATTCTCCTCATTATATCTTTATTTTCAAACTATTGTTACCATCATATATCATCATCTTATTATTATATTCATATTAAAATCCACATTATCATAATTCTATATGATTAAATTCATCACAGACTCTTCCCACCTCGTTTCACTCATTGCTGCTCACATGTATTTTGTATATTATAAACAACTGCGCAATAGCGCAAATATTGAGCAATTATTAGATCATTTTGAAAAAACGACTGAAACAGTGATATATATAATTTATTATATATATATATATATATATATATATATATATATATATATATATATATATATATATATATATTAAATATATATATTAATATTATATATTATATATTATATATTAATATTATATATATATATATATATTAAATATATATATATTTGGTCCCTCAGGAGACCGGGGATCGATTCCCGCCATGGTCGACCATCCTGACAGTGACAGGGTTTATTCGTGGTTTCCCTCTGTCATTCAGGTCATTACTGGGATGGATCCTTAACAACAGGCCACGACCTACACCTTTTTGTCCCACTATTCAAATACACCTATTGAAATAGCCTTTCATCTTACCATCCCATCATCTCATTTATCATTCACCGACGCCAATAGATCGTAATCATCAGTGCAGTGCGTCATTGAACCTGATACAAATAAATCTATACATCACTGATCATAATTCTAGAGTGATCAGCACTGATTCCTATATTTCAATTTCCTGTTTACCAATCTGATTGAAATCGTAGGATGTAGGATGAATTTTGCAAACAAATTTTGGTAGAAAGTAATTCAACATTCACTAGAAATAATTCATACATTAAATTATTTTTCATTTATAAACTCTTCATCGTTGTTCCGAGTATTTTTCTTTTCAACAGTCCAGCGCTTCGTGCGAAATGTAGAACCAGAACTGACAGATCATAGTGACTCGTTGAGCTGAGCGGAGTTGCTCAGTCTGTGAACGACAGCCGGGCAGTGAACAGTGAGTCAGTTAGTTCTCATCGCACACATACTCGATGAAACTGTTAAAAACAATTAGAACATGGCTAGTGTCACAGGAAGAGAACTCTCCATCACTAAAGTGTCACAATGTATTAGTTGTTGGTCTAAGTGTGTGAAGACAATTGTTCCTAGCTGTAGTGGTGCTCTGCTCGCAGAACATTGTACGGGCAATTGGAGTAGCGATGTACGAATTTTGATCACTCTTACGTGATTGGCTCATCGGTCATCACGCTGATTTGAATTTTATTCATGAAAATCGAACGCTATGAATGTCAGAATCAATGTGAAAAGAAGTCAGTTTGTTGCGATTTTATTTGTATTAAACAGTGTATTTTATATCAATACGTGTTTGTATTTAAATTTGAATTAACTACAGTCAACTGGTGTTATGGAAGGTTTTTGTTGCACATTGACGAATTCGACGCGAAAAATCGACTCTGGATTATGGACACATTTTCACGTGGACGTCGTGAACATCATAGCGGCATGCTCCTTCGCCTCAGTATCAGTTATTTCATTATTTATTCTGCGTTCTGCCCGCTGTAACAGGTAAAAAATGCACTAAATTCAATATGATTTCAAGATTTTTTTATTAATGGTGCGTAACGACCCCACCGACATCTATAGACTAGGTATGGGATATTTAGGTTTTTATTCAATATAATTTATTCACCAATATGGAAATATAGGGGTATGATAACTTGATGTATAGTTTAAAAATAATTACAAAAATACCGAAATAATTTATATTCATAATGTTCCCAGCTCAAATTTTGTGGTGAACGCATCTGATATTTCTCCAGATATAATGAAGATTATATATTTGCAAACTGACCAAGTATCATTACTTTTCATTTAAATTTCACGGCCACATGATACCAAATACAAATGATAACAAAGTATTTTGATCTCGTACTTGTATGAACAATACGATCAAAGACCTTTATATATATTACTTCGTAAAGAATACGATAGTCGAATCAACAATATTTGAAATTATATACCATTTATCGTGTGACAGTATGTGTCCGTAGTACGGGTGTGGAGATATACGTCTTTTCTTATAGCAATCCACCAAACTAAATGTTACAAGAAATGCTTCTTCGTCTGAAGCACGCTGAATATGTTGTCTATATGCGTACTATACGTGTGATGCAACTCAGGACAAACCTGTTCGTATCTTCTGACTTCTGTAATTATCTACTACACATTTCAAACTGCTGGGTTCCAGTAATGGCGCGAGTCAAGGTAGGAAGCCAGTCGAGGGCCGTACACTTCGCGGGATCTTCATGGTACTCTCACTCCTCTCGCTATTCGTTGACTTCTCCGACTTCTTCCTCGATCGACGACAATCCTTACACGTGCTCTCGACTCCCGTCGCGACGCTCGTCACATGGCTAACCGCTGTCATCCTCTACCACCATGTAGAAACGAGACGTCGATCTGATTTCTTGGTGGTCAGTGGACTCGGATGGCTCTGCTGTGGTGTTTCGAGATTTATTCGATTGTCATACTTGATGGACATAGGACTAGGTGCTTGTCACCTACGACCTCTATCAACAGTCACCTCCGGCGTACTTTTCGCCGTTCTCACTCTAATTGACCTTTACGCATTTTATGTTGAGGTTTGTTTCATATTGTATCTATTCTTACTCGCATGCTTTATTATAGGCAATGTGCGCTCTTTATGTTCTTGGCTAGATATTTGTTTATTGCAAATTCGGTTCAAACAGCACACAGTAAATTGTGAGTTGTATTTCATTATAGTAACAAGAATTTATATTCAAAGTGATTTTTGAAATGATACAAAGCTAAACTATTTCAAACTCTCACGTATAACAACGTACTGTACATTCCTATTTTACGAGACGCGTCAATTGAAAAATACACAAGTTATTTCAAGTATGGAAAACATTTTGCTTTGTGAACGTAATAAAGAATGATATATTCAATCTGCAAGCAGACCAGTCGTTAAATATTTTTTTTCTTCTATGCCAATTACTGTAATCAATATCTATTAAAGTAATGATTGGCCGTCGCAGAAATATGAACTATATGATATAACCATGGCATTCGCACGGGTTATAAGCCTAAGGTTCACGTTGATAAATAAAAGAGAGGGAGCTCGTTGATGTTTCCTGTGTATCCCCATAATGTGATGAGATCACAGCTGTTATGGGGGTCGCCGCCTCTGATCATGTAGCACTGCCACATTATGACGCTTGGTTGAGTGACGAACAATCAAGGAAAACCAACAGCATTCTTTAATAGCTAATCATTGGGCACTGGAATAACCGACCACTACTTACTATTCGAGTGTTTTACAGTTGAGGAAGCCGTAATTATGCAGTCTATGCTTCTATCAATGAAAGAAGAAGGTTCTCTAAAAACATAACGAAGACAAATATTACCATTATATTTGCATCAGTGAGGATCTTTGAAGGACGAGATTTAGGGTCAGAAATACACTACATCTTTCAAAAACTGTATACGTTTAATGCTGCAGCTACTTCATCTACAATTACCGGAGTTCAATTAGAGCACCTTATTTCATGACCACAAGTATGTAATTCCATTCCAAGGGCAAGGGATTTTAGTACATCTTCAGACTATAAAGAGTTATAGCACAGATAATCGATTATCTGTGCTAATAGCTCACGAATTTTATACCAGCTTAGTGTCTTCCTTTTATCTCCAACACCGTTTCTTCCAAGCTATATGGGTAAATTGAAATTTGTTCTCCGAAACCAATTTTAAGTGTAATAAATATACGAATTAGTTGTTAAAATAACGACTGCTTTCACGACTACTGTAACTGCGCGGTAAATTTAATTCAAATTTTAAATTAGGATATTACAACAAGTTGATAACTATAATTTGAAGTGCCATGCAGCTCTTCAGCTCTGATATTTCTTAATTTCATTCATCAAAAATTGTACTGGACACTATTTCTATTCACTTAATATATTCATTATTTCTCAACACTTAGTCTACTTGAAGATATAAAAGTCAGTAGTAGAATAATTAAATCATATTTATTAGAGTGAGCGAGTACATTATCGTTAAATTATTATATTCAATTCATGATTAGATGGTAAAAGGTACGGTAGTTTGATATATATATATATTGCATTATAATAGGCTTATAATTACGCAAGATGACAGAGAAAGTAAAAACACCGGCATACTTTATTTGCATACCACAAATACGTCCGTACAACACATATGAACACAGCTGCTCGCACCGAGCTATAGGTAATAAGACTACTACCGAAATCGAAAGTCGTTGTAGAAATGATATACCACCTAGTCATTGAGGCTACCGCCCACTCTTGTATTTGTATTAAGCATGCAAAGGAAACTATCATCATCATCACGAGATATTACAAGAACACGCACCCGCCGCTATGCAGTATTCTGCTATGCACCTTCAGAGCCATGGGCCTGCAGAGAAGACTAGATTGATTATACTCTAAAAAGAAGTTGTCACGCAAAAAGTATATAGCGCCTATAAATAGCTGTAATTTGCATGAAGTTTAATGAGTTTAGATATATGTTTAATGAGAAAGTTTATTTATAAAATAGGGCAAGAATAGGGTTTACATTTATACAAGATGACGTATGAGAAGATAAGTTAATTAGGTTTATGGTTCTTCTTCCGACAATATGCTCGCACTTTTATTGAGAATGTTTAACATTATTTTGATAAGGTTATCAACAGTAGAATACAATTACAAACTAAACTTGTCATTGCTAAGAACATTTGTTTGTGTTTATTTGAAAAAAGAATATAGTACGCTGTATGCATTTAACGCGTTTGCCGTAAATCGTATGGAGGAAGAAGATATAGTATATAATTATAATGTCTGAAAACTGGACATCCTGGAGTAAACGCACAATACGTGTCCTGGACTCCTGGTTACTGGTTAGAGAACATCTTATTTATTCCTGACGAATAAATAAGGGGTGAAGGAGTAGATAATAACATGATGACTCATCAATTGTTGATGTGTTCCTTTTTCTTCCTTCATTGTTGCTTGTAAAGGAGAGTTGGAGGTGATGGATGAAGTCGAATTTTGACAAATAAAACATATAAAATATGCTTTATTGGCATAGTCTTATAAGGTTATAGTTATGTGTTCAGTATAGGCCTATATAGTAGGTATAGTGTTATTACAACACTTCAAACTTCACTTGTTGTATTTACAACAATCAACCTTCTTGATATTTTTGGTGGCTAAGCTAGGTCATAAGCGTGGGCAGAAGACACCTTAAGAAGAGTCCAACGGGAGTCGATTTAGCGGAATACCAGTTTCTTGGTGATAACTTTTGAACGGTATGAGATATCAAAATTCTAATACCGAAAAACGCAGATAATTATAATAGCTTTAAGATAATATACGTTATAACTATTTAGGTCATATCGCATAACTGTCAAGCTTCGACAGCTAAAAAATGTATTTTTTTTTAGCTGTCGACGCTTCACAATTATGCAATTTACTTGAATAGTCATAACTTATATCATCTTGAAGCTGTTATAATTATCTGTGTTTCTCGTGCATTAGAATTTTGATATCTCGTACTGCTCAAAAGTTATCACCAAGAAACTGATATTTCGATAAATCGACTCCCGTGGACTCTTAATATCACGTATCATGATACATACACAAACACACACACACACACTCATATAAATATATATATATATATATATATATATATATATATATATATATATATATATATACATATATATATATCAGTGATGCTTTCGGGTAACAAATTAGGAACCGGGTACCCGCTGCAAGAAAACGGGCAATACTCGAGTAATTTAGGAAAAAATCAAGAAACGATTATTTTGGCATTTATATAATTCCTTCTAACTCCTGTTGTTTTATCGTCAAGGTCGAAGGTTTTCGTCTTTTCCTTTGACTTCGAAGAAAAATAACCCTTTATTGACTGTCAATCAGCCAGCTCATGAATATAAGTCATTTGACGACAAGACTCCAGATTTACAGTAAAAACTGGTAAAGATATATGAGATTGTGTCTCACCTCTTACTTTCATCTTAAATAATGTTGTCGACCCCTATTTGTTAGAAAAGCGCCACACAGTGCACTTCTTAATGAGTGTCGAGTTAATAATGTATGAAATAATTTCGCCAGGCTCATTTCAAGAAAGGAATACGGCCACGGTTCAGCAAAAAGGATGATCGCAATTTAACCTACCACCATTATAACGCCAATTTCTTTAGCAAAGTGACGTTTTACTGGTTAATGCCACTCTTGCGTGTTGGTTACGCTAATCCATTGGAGCTAGAAGACCTCGGCGAATTGCCATTACAAGAAACTACGGAGAAGGTTTACAACAAATTTCACGCGATCCACGAACAAGAAAAGGTATTGCTGATCAAGTAATGTATACAATTTAGAATTACAATTTCCTATATCAGAATAAAAGTTCGAACAATTCGTGAAGTAAGATGAATAAATAATAATGTGGTTCATGAACAAAGTGGTGAGATGTTCATAGCATAGTAAGTCATTACTGTAATTATCTAAGATTTTGTGTAAGTGTTGCCCTGTCGAAAGATTCGGGGACAGTTTTCAACACTTCAATTAAGCTTTTCACTGAATAAATGAATAGTGAGAAATATAGAATACAAATATTGTGAGTTCTGTGAAAATAGAAAAATTGGAAGCAGTTATCTAAAAATAAGCTCTCAATTTTTCAAATAGTTTCGTATCTATCATTATTTCGTGTAGTATATATTTATGTATACGGCCATAGGTACTGCACGGAATTTGGTTACTGACCATCACCATTTTAAAAATATACTTCAAAAATATCTCTGCAAAATATCTCTGCAAAATATCTTGTAAATGTCCTCCAAAATTGGAGTATATTAATTCTCCTCTAATACCCTTGTTCACATGCAAGAGATGTAGGCGCGAGTCGCCTTTGCGCTAGTCGATGCCGGCCGACCGTAACCTTTATTTGTTCTGAATTGTTTTTACTTTTATTCAAATATAGTTTAATCCATATAGCCATAGTGTATTTATGATGTGTACAGTTCAATTCAAGGTGAGGACATTGATGGATTTCACTCTAACATTCTCAGTTAATTTGTTTGATTTTTTTTCGCTATTCGCATGCCAAAAGATTAAATAAATTCACATGATAAGTTTTTGACTGAGCCTCACTTATAACATGTATAGACACTTAATAGAGGGCAGAAGCTACAAACGGATAGTTTGAGATTTTCAATAGTTCAATGTTGATAAATAAGGAATCTGTCATACTTCATTAATCATTTCTTAAAATCTGGTGGGCCATTTTTTTTATATTTTTTCATTGTTATGTGAAAGCCACTTTAAGGAGACGAACGTCTACCAACATATCAAACACAAATATCGTCGTATATTTGTGATAATTTCAGGGTCAAAGATTTTTCAGATCCTGATCTACGATTTTAATTTGGTAACACAACTACACATTTCAAAAGCACTCAATGTTTGTTCTAATGTTTATCGATATTTTAAAAATAATTTACTCTCTCGTCAATATCTCTCGTGGAAACAATTGCACTATTCAGATTGACATGTCTACTTTCTGGAAAGCAATTGTATTCTTGTTGTGATGTATTTGTCCAATATTCTGCAGAGATCGGCCCTGCGAGAACATCGCAGTGTATCATTGTGGAGCTGTTACATGAAGAGTTGCTGGCTGAATTTTTCTCTCGGCGGAGTACTGAAGTTGCTGGGAGACTGTGTGGGCTTTGTCGGCCCATTAGGAATACCAATCATCGTTGACTATCTGTCGAGAATACAACATGATGTAATTGAAGACATCGAGTGTGATAATCATACAAATGTAAGTTGTTTTCAATATTCCAATTTGAAAGTATCATTCTGAAAGGATCATTCTGATACTTTCCATAAGTGATTTTATAAACGCTGATAACTATAGTACCCGGTAGACAGTTTCATATTACTAGTATTACTAAGGTCAAAAGTTGAGGTATGTTTCTGTTTTTTTTTTGTGCGTGCTCAATGGGTTGAAAGGAGAAACCAATTAGCTCCAAAATTTCTAAACATAATAATAAGTTTTCTTTCAGGATAGAGCTGTATAACAAATTATTTCTACACGATCTGTATGCCCACTTTTGATGAAGATTAATTTGAAGTATTGAACCATTCGACATAAAATGAGATTAATTGTCAATGAAAAATGTTAAAAGTCTCATTAGAGCTGATGTACCAACTGATGATCAAATATTAGTTATAGTTTATATTTGAGGTGCAAAAATAGCATACGATAATAAGTTAATTCGGACATTTTCACTCCATTTTTTAAGAAATGTACATTTACCATGCTGAATTTGAGAAGCAATACATTCAACGTCATTCATAACTATAGCCAAATTGAAGAGAGAAGTCTTAAATTTCGAGCGAATGAAATTGGCTGTTTTTATTTCAATATTTATTACACTGCTTCTCTAATTTATAGAGTGATTAGCTGTGATGGAGTGAGTAGTTAGTAGTTCTGTTATAGTTAGCAAAGAATGGAAACATGTAATTAGTTGAATAATACAATATTTGAAAAATTATTAATTGGGGGATTTTGTTACTAAAAAATTGACATAAACTTCAATGTATTTGTATTTTTAATTTTCCATAGATGCATCCAGTTTTTCCAGTTCATTTTTTTTAGAGATTTCAAATAATTTTTGTGATGCAATACAGTTTTAGGATCTTTGCTAGTAATATCTATTATTTTTTCAAAGTGAATGAAATGAAATAGTATATACGCGCATTTCGAACAATTTGCGTATAACTTATAGCGCGTTTTCGAAGTTATTAATGATTTGTTGCTGTACTTATTTCGACGTTTCAATGGACATTATTTTATTATTATATTTTCATACCACATTTCAATGGTCTATTGATTTTTGAATGAATTCAAGCTTAAGTACGAATCCGAAATTTGAACTTCACGCGTTGAATTTAATTGAAAAGAAAAAAATATAGAAAGGTATTTAGAACTAAACTTATGACCGCAAATCGCAATTGTTGAAACCTTTATACTATTTCAAAAATATTTGTTGGAGTATTATTTTAGAATTGTTTGTTAGATAATTTGTCGGGTGCTGCATTGGATGTGGATGTTTCAATTGATTATAAATATGAACATTGTGTTGAACAGTTGATAAGCCAAGCTTTTTCGTTTGGTGATTTTTAAAAATGAAGAACTTGATTTGTACCTGAGGTTCCTTCTTCTCATTTTTAATTTCATTTTATATTTTCTTTTTTATATCATCACGCCTAATAACTCTTTTACTCTATATTGTCTAGTTCCTGTTTCCTTGAGACATTGCCACATTGCGGTCAATCGTCAAGACCGAACGAGTTGATCGAACGAGTTTGTTGTGGCAATTAATTGATCTAGGAAAACGCAGTGTATACTGACCATAAGCAGTCATTTGTATGAATTACAAATTCGAATCCTTCACATCCTGGTTTTGAAACAGCGTACCCGATACTTGTCAATCAAACATATCCATCATTATTGTCCTTACAACCTAAAATTTATAAATGTTTTCGTATACAAATATTTTACTTTTTTCTTGTGATGTTATTCTTATTCAATTGAATTCAATTGTTTATTTGTCCGTTCAAATCACAATACATAAGTGGCATATACATAATATATAATACACTCAATAGGATGTTGGAATCGTCTGATGCAATATAAATATAAATATAATTCCAATCTGATGAATAACATTGATGATAATAATTCAGTCAGTCGAAATAATAATAATGAGTCAGATGAAATAATACTCGATGTCAGTAGGTTAAAAATAATGGGTTTTCTCAGCATTTCAATGATGAATTTATCAAAATCTACTTGAACCATCATTACCCATAGGTCCAATATTCATAAAATTCCAAGTAAAAAGATGAGTAATTTATACTGAAAATATTTCAAGCTATTGATCGTGCCTTACGACCTGTGGAGCACATACAAAAAACAGAATCAAACAAACAAACACAAAGAAGGGTCCGATTTCGACCGCATGGGCGTGTTCGCCATCACTCATCCAATTTGTTTAATTGCAGTATTGCTTCCCTAAAGTAGTCGAGTTCCTCGAGAATGGTTATATCATGAGTGTTATTATCTTCATATCATGTCTGGCACAAGGAACTTTCTCACAGACCTCGACTCATCTAGTAAATGTGGAAGGCATACATCTAAAAGGAGCTCTGCAGGTAAACTTCATCAACTTAATCAATCATCTTAATTAATTCATTAACTTAATTAATTCGTCAAGGTTGTTACTGCTATTCACACGATATTGTAAGAAAAACCATTTCTTGCAAACAAATACATTTTTATTTTGTGAATTGAAATTGATACTCAAATTCAAAAATTAATAATCAAACCAAAATAATTCGTTTTTCACTTTGTAGGGTAGTTGAGGTAGGCCCTACAAGTTTTAGGTATACCAGTAAAAGCTGTTGAAATGCCCGATACATGATCGAATTCTACACGAATAACAACTTAACCGGCACAGGTAGCTGAGTGGTTAACGGCTTAACGCACTTGCTCCATGTGACCCGGGAGGTAGTGGGCATGTCGGACCCGGTTCGATCCCCGCTTTACCGTCCATCTTTACAGAGGTTTTTCGTGGTAATTCCCTCTGTAGTCTAGGCTAATGCCGGGATGGTTCTCACAATATAGGCCACGACCGCTTCCTTCCCACTATCCTTCCCATTACCCATAAAAACCTACATCTCATCATCCCATCATCTCATTAATCATCCATCCGACGCCAATAGATCTTGGTCATCATTACAGTGCATCGTTAAACCCCAATATATAAAAAAAAAAAAAAAAAATAACAACTTGTAATAATAAAACCTGTTGTGACGAAAAGAAAAGCTTATGAAATACTAGTCTGGAAATGTGTGCCCAATAGTTTGAAAATTAGCTATTTAAGTTTCCAGATGTACAATTATTATGTGGAATTACGTATCGAACGTGTTCCTAACAGATTTTCGGGTACACCGATTTTTCTTTCACTGTTTAGTAATTATTAATTAACGTTCATGGTGCTGAATTAGTCACAAGTCAGAATATATGTCTAATTGTTAGAAGTAGTCAAGGAATATTTCTCATTCCTTCATTGTGTGCATCATAGCCTTCAGGGGATGAGTTAGAAATTATTAAGATTATTTTATTCGATCTCCTTTATTCGAAGGTCGGTTCGATTTCCACTTTCTTTTCTCAAGAGCTCATGGGGGTTGATTTGGTGTCATTTCATTTTTTTTTACTTTCAATTTATAACTGATACCTTGAACTAATAATTTTTGGAAGGTATATATGATATTAAAATTATAATATGAGTCAAACACAAACATTTTCAATACCTTCATTATGATGCAAGTGATGATGCACTATTCAAAATATAACGTATACAATTTACAATTAAGAACACACATTTTTTTAGCTGTGGGCCTGTAGGGTATTCTCAACTGACGTCACCCATTGTTGAAAGAGAGATACAACAATGTGCACCAGTTGGAATTGACCAATCAGAATATCTGGTAGTCCACCAGTTCGCTGTATTGCTATAGTAACGATTGTTTGTCGTTTGTTACCCTATACCTGTGAAAATGTTAGAATCCAAGGTCAATAATTTCATTTTACATTATTTTGAAGGTATCCCAAGTATCTGTGTTTCTTCTGTATCAGAATTTCTGTGTAGTTATATTTTGATAGTGTAGTTTGGCGCATATAAACTAATACTGAATTTGTGATAGGAGAACGAAATTAGTGGGAGATTGTTGTCCTCATTTTTCCATTATTTATTGTTATCAATTTCTTACATAGATTATAAAATACACTTTTAACAGTAAAACAAATCCACAAAGTCTTCAAGGAAGACTGGGAGAAGAAATTAATTATAGTCTGTATAAATTATTTATTTTCAATTTTATATTGATTTATGCAAGGCGATTAAGAAATGTGAATATGATTTATAAATTGAGTGGCAACTATTAATGAAAACAAATTGAGCCATCAATTGGAATTATTGGATATCTTATTTATGCCTTTTCTATATACTTCACTCTTTGATGCTATTATTGTATAGAGAAACAGTAATGGTTGACTATATATGATTAAAAACGAGATTTATTTTATAATTATTGAAACTCCTATTTGTTGCTTCTATAGGCTCTTGTGTATGGCAAAGCGCTACGTTTATGTGCGTGGAGTATTTCTGATGCGAAAGACTCGGAAGATCTCGAAGGAAGTGATCAGCCAAACGGAATGCTGAAACAAAACAGTGATGCTAAAAAAGTGGATAAAGTGTCAAGTAATAAAATAATTTCCAATGCAGATGTGGGAACAATCACTAATTTGATGTCTGAAGACGCTTTCAATATAATGTCCTTCTTTTGGATTGGACATTATGTATGGGCCATTCCATTGAAGGTAAGTGCATTTTCTTCACTTGGCATTTCTACCAACGTTATTTGTATAGGAAATATTATTTGTATTGAAACAATATTCATTATACCGTATTACTACAATATTTATTTAATATTTTCACAATGATGTTCAATAAACAATATTTGTAATTATTTGCATTTGTAGAATGAAGTTATTCGGTAAGGTATTTTGTATATAGTCAATTTAGTAGAATAAATAAATAAATTGTAAGACGTTGCTTGAGTGCTGAACTTATATACACAAGACTTAAGTTACTACGACTAATAAGTGCGAGTGACAAATGGATTTTTTTTCTTTTTCCTATACATAGATGTTCAAATATACATTTTGTACTTTGGTAAAGTATCCGTGATATTTATATACTAGGAAAACGCAGCATGTGCATTGTAAGATGAGCAAGATTTTAAATGAAATGTACTGGACACAATGGTAAAGGTGTACACACCTTGATTTTAATCTATTGATTCACTGCAAACCTGATTCACCTATTGATAACATTGGTTCAATCTGTTGATCATTATCTTTTGATAGCTCTCTTCGTAGCTTGCATTGATGTCAAAAAGTAAAACGATAATTTGAACAGCTTATCCGCTTCATGCTTCGAGTTGAGTACCTATGAAATGCCAGCTAGCGATTTGTCGTTAAATTTTAAAGATACATTCAAATTTGCTCCGTGCGTGGTTCGTACACCTGGTACCATATACCTCTGGTGTATGGTCTTAACGCGGGTCGCTCAGGAAATAACGTTTTCTTCCCTATGATCGAGACAACCTATGAGTACATATTTTTAAAACCTTGACCTTGGATGTATTATTACTATTATCATGTAACTTTCTTACGTAATGACAATTTCTACAATAAAAGATTGTGGTCGTTGCGGTGTGATTGTACGAATGTATTTGTTTCAGATCGGTGTGCTAATGTATCTTTTGTACATAAAACTGGGAATAAGTGCAATAATTGGTGCCATGTTTTGTATTTTAACAATGACACCATTGCAATTCATCATTGGATATAAGATGTCATCTAATTCGAAAGCAATCACAGTATGTATTTCTTTTTCTTATCTGAGGGAACAACAACTGAAATCTTGTGTACACTTGTCATGAAATCTTCCTGAAATCTCATAAGATCTTCTTGAAATTCATTGAAATCTTCTTGAAATCCCGTGAAATCTCCCGAAATCCCTTGAAATCTGAAATCAGGTATACACTAAAATTACTAGTTGTTCACCCCTCGTTCTTATCATTAATTTGTGTCATTCATCTTGTATATTATAAGTGATACAATGCACTGATGATCATTTTATTTTCATAAGAGCGAAAACTTGAGGCAATTTCAGAGATCACCAGACTTGGAAAATCAGAAAATGTTCTGCTTTATCAGAAAATAGTTTGGTGATCAGAAAATCACCAGATTCAGAGTGGTCTTTCGACTTGGTGATAGATTCCTTTTTTTTAAATTGAACAAAAGAACATAGAACATACAAATATGAATAAAATTAAACTCTTTTCCACAAAGCCTGGGAAGGCTTATCTGTGGGTTAAAAATCCTATTGATAATTTTTTTTTTTATTTTTATCTGATAAATGAACATTTTTACAACGCATGTTTCAGTCTTAGAGTGTCCACAAAACCCATTGAGGGTTTACCTGTGGAATTAGTAATAATAGCATATACTAGTATATATAGCATCTTCGATAATACTAGCAATTATCTACAAAAACACGTTCTACTCACATAAATTGGAAAAAATACAAGTGAACAAAATAAAATACAATAAAAATAAACACAATACAACACAAATATAATTCAAGTAAACAAGCTACAATGAAAATTAATGATAAATACACCACAATAACAACAATGAATAATAACCTTTGAAACAAAATACACATAATACATCTTCAGCATAATAATTTAGGTCCTGATTTGATAATTTGTTTTATTTATTTATTAATTTTATAAATTTTATGTTCCGTCATTGAATTATTTTATGGTGCTTAGTAACCAGTTCTTCACCTCTCGTTTAATGTTAACATATTTATCTATTTTTCTCAAACTTTCTGGCAGCAGATTGAAAGTAACTGGAATAACATATTCTAATCGCCTTTTGCCGAATTTATTTATCCATGACGGAACCTGATACGTTTCTCTGTTAGCTAATCTAGTGTGAATGGAATGTATGTTCAAGATTTTGTATTGTAGTTTGTAATAGTGCAATACAATTAATCGGTATTTATGTAAATATGTTAAGGGAAGTATATTGCAATGTTGATATAATTGATTGATATTAGAATTTAGTTCAAGTTTTATGTGGTGAGGTATCATTGATTTTACTATCCTATCTTGTAATTGCATAATCTTATCCAAGTGATATTGGGAAGCATTACCCCATGCCAGAAGCCCATACAACATCAAAGATGTTCCTAAGGCCTCGTAAACAGACTTCAGTAATTTGAAAGGCAAAATGAATTTTAGGTTATAAATGCGAAATGCACAAGATTGAAGTCTATTACAAATTGAATCTATATGAGGTCTCCAGCTGAATAAATTATCTATGGTTAAGCCTAAATATACATGTGTGTCAACAATATTAATATAAACTCTACAATCACAGTCAATATTGGGGGTTCCACATTTTAGTGTATGTAGACATTCACTTGAATGATAAATTAGGTTGAAATTATTATATCTAGCTTGGTTCAAGGGTGTACAAATGTGCATAACCTTTGTTTTGTCAGCGTTTATTATTAAGTTATGGTCATGAGTGAATTTTAATACATCAGTGAAATCATTTTGTAAATTAAAAACTGCGACATCCAATTGTTTGTGAACAGATATAATCAAGGTGTCATCTGCATACATGAATATTTTAGATTTCTTAATACATTCGAACATTTCGTTCACATAAATTAAATATAAAGTTGGTCCAAGAATTGACCCTTGCGGTACTCCAGACTTACATTCTTTAGAGTCACTAAACTTTTCGTTAACTTTCACCAAGATATTTCTTTCATTCAAATAGCTGGAAAACCAATTCAGCATAGGTCCCCTTATTCCAATTTTTTCCAATAGGTGAATCAATTTAGTGTGATTTATCGTATCTAATAATAATAATAATAATAATGATGATAATAATTTTTATTTTTATTATCGGAGACTACATGAAATGTACATGATAGAGGTACTATTACCTTGAGCTTTTGGAGTGGTATAATCACCCTTGTGGTACCCGTCCTAACGATCCTTCTTTGTCACCTTTAAGTTTAAGATGGGGAACATGGATTGGTGTCGAGTTTTCGATGTCACACACTCGGTCTTACAAATCTACTTCCTTCCTTGGACACCACCAAACTTGAGGCTATACTGAACCTTTTACTTAATATTTTGAAAATTTTCCTGTGGTCCAAAGTATTCTATATACGCATTCGTGTGTGATGTAAAAATAAAATATGTATCAGTGATTTTGCTGAATAAAGTTAATACATTCTCACCACGAGAATGATGCACGATAAGAATGAGCTTTCAATTTCAAGTGAATACAAATACTTTCCACCATTAGTTCATAATTGTTCTTTGTTGACAGGAAATCAGTGATGAACGACTAAGGAAGATGAACGAAGTTGTACAAGGCATCAAACTATTGAAACTCTATGGCTGGGAGTGTGTTTATGGCACACGCATTTCTGAAACACGAGAGAAGGAACTCAAACTGTTGAATAAAGACTCACTTTATTGGGCCATAATGAGTAAATACTGAATATTACTCTACTATTATTATCATTATATTACTATCATCATTTATTATACTTTTATCATTATTATGAATTACAAATCATTATTATTGAATTATTACTATATTATTAATATATAACTTTTTAATGATGCTCAAACGATTATTGATGCCCTTTTAATTCGTGGACGACTAGGTTAATATATGTATAATGGCCTATATTTTATGACGTAGACAGTGTGATGATATTAATAAGTACAGGTATATATAAAGTACCGGCATATAAGTACCGATATTTCGATTTTTTTCATGAAACTCTACTCCAAATTGTTTCGTCCCGGTAACTAACGTCACAAACGTTCAAACGTTGCATCATTTTTCTATCAGTAAAATATGAGGTATAGGGCTTACTATTATACTCAAATGATCTCCCTTAAGCTATTTTTTGTATCAATTCAGATAATACATAAATGGTGAAATCCTTCGTTTATAAAACACTTCCTTCACCTGTTAATGAATTCCAAGTAGAAACACTTTATGTCGACGGTGGAAAGTTGTTTTTAACTTATTTTCATTCTGTTCAGCTTTTTTAACCCAGGCATCTTCTGTATTGGTGACATTGGTGACATTCGGTTTCTACGTTCATCTGGAAGGCACCTCCATGAGTGCAGGAAATGTGTTCGCGGGTCTGGCACTTTTCAACCAACTCACCGTGCCTCTGTTTATTTTCCCGATCACAATTCCGATCATCATAAGCGCCAGAGTAAGAACTGAAACAAATTATAATAATCTAATGCTAAATATGTCACGTATACTCGATTCACGGAAGAAGAAGATCGTCTACCTACATAACAAACACAAATATCGCTGCTAATATTTGTATAGCTGTGTTTTTTTGGGGGCGTATTGTGATTTTTCAGGATGAGATTTACGATAAGAAACACAATTGCATCTTTGAAAAGCGTAAAATCCTCAAATTTTCAGCAAGATTAGTTTTCACTAATATTTAGTTTTGTAGACGACCTTTTTTCGTAGATACATTTATACTTGTATCTAGGAAGGAAGGTCTTCTCTACAAACATAAACACAAATATCAGTTTCATATTTGTATGACCGTGGTATTTTGATTGTCAGTGATATTTAAGTACGAGAAACGCAACTACTTCTTTGAGAAGCGTTACGTGTTTAAATATGCTCGGGATTCTTCATAATTACCGACGTTTTTAAAATTATTCGGTTGACAGACTACATCCTTCTTGCGTGGATATGCATATATACACATTCACTCCAAATGAAAAATATTTCATTTCATTTTATTTCTTGGTCAATTTTAAAATACAACAAAATTGTAAATAATTTATAAGCGAACGCCAAATTTATACAACAACTCTTTTGTTAGGGACTTTTTTTGACGTAGTGTATGGGTGTGACAATAATTTTAACTAGACACATTTTTCCCTAGTTGAGTACAAAAAGGCTCGAAGACTTCTTAGCTTTGCCTGAGACATCAAATCCTTCTACTGATGACGTAGGCGATGACGTTGAAGGAGTGATAGAAGTTGCAGCTACCAAGGAAGTAATCCGCTTACCCGAGGCAGCTCCTTCGGGCGGTCGAGGTGACAGATCAGACAGTGTGTATGGCTTGGGAAATATAATGGAGAACGAAGAAGAACCAGATGAAGAAGATGAGATGAACGGAACAGAAGAAAATGAGGAAGAAGAACAGAAAAACGAGGATGTCACCGTCTCGGTAAAGAATGGTAGCTTTTCGTGGAGTGGCGATAACGTGTTTTTGTCCATGATAAGCTTCGTTATATCGACTGGTGAGATAAATATTTCTGTTATTGAGGTTTGAATGTCTGCAAGCATTGTTATTTTATATTTCAATTTCCGTTTTTCACAGGAAAACTTACTCTCGTAGTTGGTAAAGTTGGTAGTGGAAAGACTTCACTTTTATCGGCTCTTCTTGGAGAAATGCATGTTACCAATGGAAAAGTTCACTGGCAAAGGTAGGTGAATTTTCACCGAGGCGTGTCGTCGAGTGGCTAGCACACTGAACCGTCATTCAAGAGACCGGTATTCGATTCTCGCCATTGCCGACCACCCTGACAAGGGTTATTCATGGTTTCCCTATATCATCCAGGTCAATACTGGGATAGTTCCTTAACAACAGGCCACGACCGACTCTTTCCCACTATCAAAATAACCTTTCATCTCATCATAACACCATCTCATATACCATTCACGGACGCCAATTGATCCTAGTCATCAGTACAGTCGTCGTTAAAACCCGTATAAATAATAAAATAAATAATAGGTGAATTGTCGACTAGAATCACAATTAAACGCTGTCTTTGTAACTAACTTTTTACTATCTTACAGCGGAGATTCTATTGCATATGCCGCTCAAAAACCTTGGTTGCTAAACGGTACGCTACGCGATAACATTCTGTTTGGCCAACCCTACAAGCCAAGACGTTACAATCGCGTAATCGTGGCTTGCGCCCTTCAACCCGACATTGACATTCTACCTGGCAAAGATCTAACTGAGATTGGCGAAAAGGGTATCAACCTTTCGGGGGGTCAAAAACAGAGAATATCGATCGCAAGGACTATATACACTCAAGCGTCGGTCGTCATAATGGTGAGAAAAAGTGTGATACATCAGGCTAGATATTGTTCTTTATGTTTCATAAATCCACCACTTATGTCTTCATCCCTTGTAGATCTAAACTTGGCTCTACGGAAGAAAAAGGTCGTCCAATATAATGAACATAAATACCAAATATCACCGTTACCGTTATAGCAGTGCCATTTTTATAGATTAGTTTACGATGCGGAATGAAACCGCATCTTTCATTGGCAATAAATCCATGAAGTCGCAGGGAGATTATGCGTATAGGCCTATCAAAATTTTCACTGCTTATTTTTTTTTTGGTTTACGACCTCATTTTTCCGTGGAAGTTAGAACTATTCAAGTATACTTAAATTGAAACATAATTTCAGCGGTAAGTCGTTCAAAGATTCAGGAGACTATTTTATTCGAGCGTACAGAGAGAGTCCTATACATTTTGGTGGAGGAGCCGCATTATTCATTTACTCCAAAAGTATATCATTTCGAGTTCGCGCTTAAAAGTAAATCAGGTGTGGAAAAAACAGTTTAATATTTTCCGATAGTGAATGATGCAATCGCTAAGATTTGTCATTATGTAGACCAGATAAAGCTATATTCACAAGCAATTCGTTAATAATCATATTTTCATTGTGAATGATATTATTTCTGTCGTAAGATTATGATCTAATGAATGCGGTAAATCCAAAATATTCTTGGTAGCGGGTGACTTGATTGACGGAGTGTAAAAAGTTGTAGAGATTCTAATTAAAAGATGTTGAAATTAAATTGATATTGTACGAACAAACAAATGAATAAAAAAATTATTCGTTGGTATCAAGATCGAAAAAGTGATACAAAGTTCATTGAACCCTGATTAAACATTTGGATTTGAAAGTGGGATGCAAAAAAAAAAATTATAAAAACGAAAAATTATAAAAAAATCTGTGTATATATTATATATATATGTATTTAAAATCATCCTCTTCATGAAATGTTACCTTACAATTGAAATTCCTAGCATGAAACATTTTTTTATCCAAGTCACACCAAAATGATATCATAATCATAGTAGACCTAATGTCATGTTAAATCATGTTATGTCATGTTTTGTCACTTGTTTAGGATGATCCTCTGTCATCACTGGATGATCAAGTCGGGCAACAGGTATTTGAGAGTGGCATCAAAAGTTTGCTCCTACGTCAAAGAAGAACAGTCATCCTAGCCACTCACCGCCTTCAGTTATTACCACATGCCCACAAGGTATGCAACATGTTAGCCAATACATCAATACTGTTTTTAAACATTTTCATGCTAACCGTCTTTATTAAAAAGATCAAAAACGTATTGAAAGTGGTTATTTATGTTTCAACTTTCAAGAGGTAAAATAACAAAATTAAGTCCTGATGCTGGAAATGATCTCTTTTCTTTTCGTGTGAACTGAATAAATTATAGTATCATTTGTTGATATTAGAAAGTTCAAAGTCAACTTACCATAGCATTACTAAACGATACGATGGTTGCAGACTAAATAGAGAAGCTAGAGGGGCCAGTAAATACGTTGGAAAGAGATTTGTTTTTTGTAAATTTTAATACTATTTTAGCATCAGAAAAAGTCACATTTCCTGCTCGGCCAAATAACGTTCTGCCTCAGAAACTGAAGTAAAGCCGGGCGTAGATTGTTGTTAACATAAATAATATAACACTCTCTCATTCCTACCCACAGATTACCCATCTGTTTGTGGGATTCAAAAAACAGCCAAAATAATCATAAAGATAATAATAACCAGCATTTGAAAAGTTTGCTTCCAAGTCAAAGAAAAACAGTAATTCTAGGAATTCAATACAATATAATTACTACATATTATAATTATCACAACATAAAATCTAATCTATAATAATTGCGATCCATATTTATGTTCCATTTTCAACCATTGTGTTATTGTATTATTATTCTCTGTCGTTCAGCAACTCAAAATGTGAGCAAAGATCCAAGTGCGTATACTCCCAAATAATAACCTAGCTAGCTGCTGGTGAGGTCGTTAATCATTTGTTAGTTATCATCAGTCGTTAAGCAATAATCATTACCAAAAATTAAATTCAGTATTGTAAATGTTGACATTATTCACTGATGTGGCAGATTATTGCACTCGAGAATGGAAAAATCCGCGCTCACGGTAGTTTGAACGAAATCGAAGCCAGTGACTCAGAGCTGGCTAATACATGGAAAGCCATTATGAAAAGAGAGGCTCTCGAAGAACAGGCGAAGGGGCGTACAGCTAAAGAAAGATGGCAACTCGTCAAGCTTGTCTCACGTATTGGTGTTCAACTCAAGCAGAGACACGTCGTTGACGGGTCTTGGCAATCGGAAGAACAAGTTCATGTGGTAAGTTAAAGAATTCATAAGAATTTCATATAATTATATACTTGTATTCACGAAAAACGAAGGTCATCTACTAACTGAATAATTAAGGTAATTTTAGAGAAACTCGCTTCAGCTTAAACATTATTTTGGAAGGTGTGATTTTGTTTCTGAAAGTAAATCTCGTCCTGAAAAATATTCTCTTAAAATACTTCCGATTTACAAAATATAACACTAGTAGGTTAGTAGTGGTAAACGACCTTCTTTTGTGGCTACAAGTATATATATAATACATTATGTATTCATTTACACTTCTGTTTGCTATTTTATATTTTTTCAGCTTGATGGACCTTCTACAGAATACGGAAATGGTTTGAATTTGAACAATTCCAAGATTTGATTTAAGAATTGGTAAAATATTATATTATTTTGTCCTGTAGACACAACCGACGTTCGTGCCTTTCCGGAAACGTTTAGGAACCTTCTCTGGATCTCGGTATTTCAGCCACGATCTTCCACTACCGACTGACGAGTGTGAAGACGAATTCATTGCGCGTCCGACGCGGCCGTCAATCAAGAGGAATCGTGTGCTGGTAGCATCGAGCCCGTTAGGAGTGTCTGCTTTACCTCAACATAAACAAGTGATACGCTCTTCCTCGCTGCAAATACATGATAACTTACGGTATCCTGTAGTCAGACAACACTCTTCTCCTAGCATTCAACACGAGCAACTCAATTCTGGACCTTGCAGGTAGTAAAATACGAAATAAGAACGTGATTATATATAAGAAGTGCTCTCTTGGTGTATTAATGAAAGTTGTATTAAGGAAAAGACAACAGAATCGATCGAAAAAATAACTCTTGTAAATAAAAAAATAATAAAATGCAGTTAATATAGATAGATATTTCGAGAGCAACCATACTCATCAGACTTTGAAACAGCCTTCATTTCTGGATCTAAAACAGTCGAAATATTGCAGGTATCCAATATAATTGCCATAATTGTTCGTATTATTTGACGATTTTATTTCAATAGCTCATTTCAATTGCATGAACCACTATGATTATTTGTATGTGCGATCACGGATATGTTACATTTGTCATTCTTATCTATGGCTTTGCGAACCTGAAGCATAATGTATTTCTTCAGGGCAAGGAATTACACCCTAGACAATACAGCAGCATCCCAAGAGTCGCTGCTGCATCGTATTTTGTCGTTGAAGAATAAAAGAAACGTCATGGTAACCACAGCATCAGAAGAACCAATATCTTCAGTCGGAGGACACAATGTCTTGAAGAGGTTACTCTCGTCTGGAGCCAAGCCGGTAGTGATGACCAAACCAGAGCAATTTAGAAGCAAAAGAGGTTTATCAACGTCGTCAGCGTATAGTGACGACTTCCTTGATGATGACGATCGTGAGTTGCCTATATCTTGAAAGAAAATTAGGAAATAGATTTAACCTGAGAATTGAAACAAATGAATCATATTGTTCAATTACCAACTATTCAAAATATTACTAAGACGACGTTTGATGAACTTGGCATGGAAATCAACATTTTATTGAAAATCAACCAGCAGCTTTATTCCTAATTCGAGTTATGATAAAATTAGATTTATCCAAGATTATTAATTTACTTTTAATTGTGGGAACAATCTAACGAAAAAAATCAGAATTATGTGTTATGAACATTCTTCCACACTTGCTTCAATCACAACCGTCACCTTTAGAAGATCTTCAACAACCAATTCGATTGCTAATGTTAACAACAAGATAACGACCGAGTTAAAAGTTTTTGCAATCTCTGATAATTCTAATTGATGGATAGAAAAAATATTGAGTATAATGTATTCAATACGAAAACATTACTTGAATATATTGTTACAACATAATTATGTAATCATTAAGAACTGTAGAATTCTTAAATTCATTTATTAAAATATCTATTATTTTTTTTCCACGATATATTTGTTATACCCTCCGTTCTTCCAATGAATAATCTTCCGATATTTATTCCGTGACCTTTGCTTCTACGTTACGTCGAATTGTCTCAAAGATTGTATCTCTCTTATCCTAGACGACAACGACATGGATACTAGTGCCGGTCGTCTAGTGGCCGACGAAGAAAGAGAGTATGGCAAGATTTCTCGAAGGATCTATTATGTCTACCTATGTGCCTGTGGTGTCGTTGCTGGTCTTGGTTATGTATTTTCCACGCTCGTATGGCATGCTTTACGAGTGTATACCGACGTGTGGCTGAGCGAGTGGGCAGAGAAAAGCAATGCCACAGGTGTAAATAGCACCGGAATCGGTATGTGTGTTGACACGGAGAATGTGATTTCACTGAATGATGTACAAGATATCCATTTGGACCAGGAAGTGGTAGGTGTACTTGGTTTTATTTGTTGTTTGGTATTGATTTCTTTGTACAGGGGGGGGGGAGAGGGGGTACTAGATTGATATGGATAAGGGTACAGTTTTAATTCAATATACCGGATTGGTATTCAAAAATAGTTCAAGATATTATAATGGTGATTTCAATTGCTAGATAACTGACGGTATTCAGGGGTATCCACTTTCATACTGCCCACTTGAAAAAATCGTTCAGAACTTGTCCAAAGTTACTCGCAAATAGTTCGCAATTCAAAGTATATGAAAATTTCGACTACTTCCATAATATGTGTTGGAGGTGATGATGAACCCTAATTAGTAATATCCAAAATATGTTATTGTAAATATTTTTCTATATATTCAAGTACATTTGCATAAAAATGATAATTTCGTTTCGAATTTTCAACATGTAATCAAAAACAATTTGTATTTAATAATATGGACGCGTATGTATAATTATTTCATAATATATCAATTTTAAATTACCTCCGTTTGTATACGTGTGTGAAATTATAAAAATAATAAAAATAATAATATAGTAAATATAACTATTCAATTTATACAGCGGAAAATAACTTGTGGAAGTAAAACATTCGACCAGAAATTAAAAGTACTAATAATAAACTATTTCTTTTTTCCATGTAGGCCAGCTATTATTTTTCTATCTACGCCGTTCTGTCCGTGATATCTATTCTTTTGTCACTCATCTCGAACGGTATTGGTCAATACGCTGGTGCTCAAGCAAGGAGAACACTGCACAATAAGATGCTTCGAAACATCTTACGCTGTCCTATGCGTTTTTTTGAAACGACACCGGTTGGAAGAATCATAAATCGCTTTTCCACAGACATGGCTGTAATCGATAAGGTAAAATAAAAACAATGATTGTCAAAACAAAATATAAATGCCAAGTTTGAAACGTTATTTATACGATAGTATATTGAGAAAGCAGTTGAACTAGAGGTAAACACCATGTGTGTTAACCATTCATAAGCTTTTCAAAAATAGAACTCAGAAATGTATAGAACTGTGAAGAACTTTGATTGTAAATATAAAGAAATATAGAAATGAATGAAACCATTGAATTGAGCAAGTATTCAGACTTTTTATGATCTGATGATCAATTTGTTTTAGAAATCCTTCTTTTAACTATAAGTTATTCTCATAAGATGTTTCAAAGATTCAGCATCTTCTTTCTCAACAGTAGAAAAGACCGAAGAAAATACTGTACACAGATTATACAAATGTCTTGAAATGTGGTAGGTCTGAAGTACTAATTTGGTTTCTCCATTTGGTCTCAGGAGTAGACACAAACAAAGTGATCTCACAAACATTCAATTTTCTCCATTGTGTGATAATAAATCTGTCCTCTAAGAATATGAAACAACAATCCCTAATTTTTGTCTTCATTTCAACAGAAAATTGCTACGTCTATTCAACGTCTGCTACAGTTCTCGTTAATGTGTTTCTCTGCTATCCTGTTGAATGCAGTTGTCAGTCACTGGTTCCTTGTCGCAGCGGTACCGTTATGTATCATTTACTTCTTCATTCAGAGGTTTTACAGAAGCTCTGCAAGGTAAACACTTCTACACAATACATGTATTACATATGAGTGGAGGTGCCTGGTTCTACTCTACTGTACATTATACATGAAATTATCATTCAGAGATTTCATAAAAGCTCTTTACACTTGTTTAAAATTTTTATATTACATATGGGTGGAAGTGCCGTGTTGTACGTGGACACCTCTACCATTTTAATATTATATATGGGTGGAGGTGCCGTGTTTTTACCTACTTTTGAATTTCATGGAATTTCACTCAAAATTTCCTCGACGTTTCTTCATGAAAGTTCTTTCAGATACAATTGAACACTTCGCCACAATTGATATATTATATATGGGTGGAGGAGCCTAGTTTTACCTTCGAAATAATATGCATCAACTTCACGTCTTCATTCTTAGTTTTCAACTCATTACATATATAATAATTATGTATTTATGCGAGTTAAAAGGAAATATATATATATATATATATATATATATATATATATATATATATATATATATATATATATATATATATATATATATATATATATATATATATATATATATATATATATATATATATATATATATATATATATATATATATATATATATTATATATATATATATATATATATATATATATGGATGAAGACATGTATAATTAGGTACATAGTTCTGAAGATGAAGAGAATGAAATAACAAAATGATTTACAACTCGCAGCAAGAGAAAACCATCCTAGAATTGGTGAAAAGCCTATAGCACCTCTTGACCCAATATTGATTGTTTACCTGAGTTTTGACAGTCAATTCAATTGATATAATCTTTAAAACATCAAACATCTTGTTTTAGAGAGTTGCAGAGACTCGACAGTATTACACGATCTCCTATTTTCTCTCACTTCTCCGAGACTCTCGGTGGTCTGACTACGATACGTGCCTACTCACAACAGCGTCGTTTCACAGAGATGCTGTATAAGAAGATGGACGCCCACACCAACGTGTTTCTCATCATAAACACGGGAAACCGTTGGCTTGGTATTGCACTTGTACGTTCACTATTCGCTTCAACTTATATCCAAGAAAGAAAAAAGTCGTCTACCAATTAAATAATTGTAAAAAAATCAGTTGATGTTGAGAAACTCACTGCTGTTTCAACTTTTTTCATTGAAATCTGGATATTCAAACATTGTTTCCAAATTGAGACTATCAATGAATTAGTAACCTCGTTTTGAAGTGGCACCTCTTGGTTGTTTACTAAGATGCGGTTTTGTAACCAATTATATAAGTAATTTGAAAACGTGGATAACTATTCTTAAAACAAACGCTTCTTGAAAAAATGTTGTGTTTCTAATTGTAAATTGTCTTCAAAAATCACTGCCCTTCTGAATATAAAAATACAAATATACAAATACAAATATCAAAACACAAATACAATACAAATACAAATATAAAGGTGGTATTTGTGTTTGTTATATTGGTAGACGACCTTCTTCTTTCGTGCATTTATAATTTCATTTAGTAATTCC
Organism: Brachyptera risi; assembly: GCA_964007535.1. Lineage (NCBI taxonomy): Eukaryota > Metazoa > Arthropoda > Insecta > Plecoptera > Taeniopterygidae > Brachyptera > Brachyptera risi. The sequence goes on along the minus strand of OZ023332.1, from coordinate 25,673,943 downwards.
TAGATATAAATTGAAATTGAAATTAAATAAATTTGGAAGTGATAAAATTGATACATGAGGCATAAAATACATACTTTTTTTACGAATTGATTCATATTCAGTTGTGAAGATGTTAAATTTACAAGCGATATTACAATATTATGTTTATCTGTATGACGAATTTTAAATTCAGCGTTCACTTCAGAATCGTTTCTTGTTCATTTCACAATTTATGTTTTTATTATTTTAATCATATAAATGATGTCTTCCAGTAATTGAAAAAGTAAAAACTTTTCTTTCGAATATCCAGACAAATACCAACATTTACGAAGTTATAATTAGCTTCTTTTTTAATTCAGGTTCCCCAAATGGTGACGTAAGAAATTGTTTGTTTCGCTTACGTGTATAATGTTCTTAAAAATAACTATACAATATCTAGAGGCCTAAATACGTTGGCCTACAAATATGAAGACAAATATAAAGGTAAATCAATAAATAGACTGTAAATTAAAAAATAGGCCTAAATAGACTGAAGATAGATGCAATTCATTTAATACATTTGGTGAAAATGATTCTAATGGCATTAAATAGGTATTTAAAATATGTGTTCTTTCCTCTACGCAGCGTTGGCAGTGATGTACATAAAATGTTCATAAGCTATTCATTTTGGGTTGAAATTTTGCTCATAGGTACAATATGATGTATCGGATTAATTTGAAGATCAAAATCTCCAGTAGCACTCTTCGAGTAAAATTAATCAAAAGCATTTCTTTATCCTGTATCAAATCAAAAATTGCCATATATCTCCTTGATTCAATCAAATATAATTAGTTTTCATGATAATTTCGACACAACACGAAAAACTTGACATACAAAATACATCCAAATGTGTATTTTGATTAATAGTTCTAAATTCGAAATTTTATTCAACGCCAGAATACGAAAAGAAGTTGGTACAATCACTGACCACTGATCACTGATGAAATTTACCACTGTATCCACGAATATCTATGAGTATAGCCACTCTCAGTGGCTCGGTCAGCTGAGGCACCGCTTCAGGAGCTGGTCCCCCATAAGGCATGGGTTTTTGTAAACTTCCTTTCACTCATTATCTCTTCATAGGTATCTGCTCATACATATCCCCGTATAACCTAGCGGTTGGTGGGGTCGTTAAGCATACAATAATCATTTATTTATTTATTTATATTGGGTTTTAACGACTCACTGTAATGATTACTAAGATCTATTGGCGTCGGATGAATGATTAATGAGATGATGGAATGATGAGATGAAGGTTTTTATGGGTAGTGGGAAGGATAGTGGGAAGGAAGCGGTCGTGGCCTATATTGTGGGAACCATCCCGGCATTAGCCTAGACTACAGAGGGAAACCACGAAAAACCCCTGTAAAGATGGACGGTGGCGGGGATCGAACCGGGTCCGATATGTCCCTTCACCTCCCGGGTCACACGAAGTAAGTGCGCTAACCACTCAGCTACTGTGCCGGTTACAATAATCATAATCTATGAGTATAATCAAGGTGTTTGTATGTTATCAGGACTATTTAGGAGGTGTCGTCGTGTTTCTGGCCATACTTGCCGCATTGTTGTCAGCAACTTTCCTGCCAGGGCGTATCAATCCGGCTATGATTGGTTTGGCTATCAACTACACTCTCCTTGTTCCCATCTACCTGAACTGGGTGGTGAAGTTCGTCTCTGACATGGAGATGTATATGGGGGCCGTTGAGAGGATAGAACAGTACTCTCTGACGCCTTCGGACGATTATCGAGATGACGGTACGTTATTTTAACTCACAAGATTTAGGATTATTTGTGTTTATGGAAGAATGATGATTTATTATATACTGATATGTTTGTGATATTTATAATTGTCACTAATTTGTCTTCGAAAAGTGTATGCAAATGTGGGAAGCAAGGTGGGAAAATTGTACTATATATTTTCTGAAGCAAAGAAGATTAGGAAGAAAAGAAAAAAATAGGATGAAGAAAGAGATTGAAGAAAGAGAAGATATTTTCAGAGAGGAGATTGAAAACTTTTTCCTAACATGACTTTTGAATATTTCTTCATTTCTTAACTTATCACTTTGATTTTTACAATGTGTTGAATTATATAAGCTATACTATATCGAATTGTTTCTTGGGGTGGTAAGATCGCCCTTGTGGTGCCCCGCGAAAACGATCTTCAACTTTTATCCTTTGTATTTATAGGGAAACAATGGATTTGTGTCAAGATTTTGATGTTGATAAAATTTTTTTTTAATAAATTTCGTAATGATAATAATAAAAATGGGTTCTACAATTTTGTCAGTATTTTCATTCTTAAATATTGTAACACGCTCTAAAATTGTGTTTGGATTCAGTCGTTCAAGAAGTTCGTCATAACGAAATAAATTTGATAATTTCTCACACTTTACTACATACGCTATTATACAACAGAATTTTTGAAAATTGAAAATTCTATTTTTTTCCCTAAAGGTATCTCAGTTCCATTGACCTGGCCAGAAAAAGGAGACATTGTATTCGACGGTGTTTCTTTGCGATACGACATTAACCGTGATCCAGTTGTCTCCAACTTGAATTTACACATTCCCGCAGGTCAAAAGGTATTTATACTTTTATTTTCATTGCTTCATTTTACCTCATTCTAATCAACTCGTACTAATAATTGTTTTTCATAACAAATAAATTTGATATAATCAAATTCGATATAAAACGTCGTCATAATAATAATATTGGCCTAGTAGTGGATGATACTCAATTACATTTTATAAACACCTATAGTATATGTTGATGCATCAAAGGAAACATTATTTTGGTATATGTATATACATTATTATCAATAGCTATGAAAACACATGATTTTATACATTTATTTCAATTTTGTTTTATTACCATTATATTCAACACCATAATTGAAATGGGCCTATACTCATAAGCCTAATATACTAAATTCACAATGAATTTTTTGATATGGTTCACAAAAGGAAGTTGAGTCATTTGACTTGTAGGCCCACACAGGAATTTAGTGTGGAAATCAATGTAGCTGGAGAAGTGAAAAATATTGAGAATAGAAAAAAATTCATGTTATATTCAAGACAATATTCCGGGTATATTTATCAATGCTGTTTTTGTAAATTTCAATTGGAGTCTAATGTTCATCAGTCTTCTACTTGCCATTCAATGTACTAAACCTTTCTATTTTCATTAACACCTTCATTCATCATCATTCCACAGTTCAATCATCCTTCAACACTTTTTTGATTAATGAAAATTGTTCTATTTACATTGTGCATTCTTTCAATAAAATATATATACATATCAGTATTATATAGTATGTGTTTTGAATATTCAAGGTTGGAATCTGTGGTCGATCTGGAAGTGGCAAATCCTCTCTCGTCATGTCGTTGTTCAATATGATTGACGTATTTGAAGGCAGCATTTTAATTGATGGTGTTGATATCAAACGCGTTCCACTTCAAGTGTTGAGGTCACGCTTATCCATCATACCCCAAGACGTGTTGATGTTTAGTGGCACTATCAGGTAAGCCACATTGTCAAATATAATATACCAAATCTATTTAAGAATTTCCATCAATCAGTCTACGTTGTGAACGACTCTTTACATTTTTTTTATAAATTTATATTTCCTTGAACGACGCACTGTAATGATGACTACGATCTATTGGCGTCGGTGAACGATATATGAGATGGTGGGATGATGATATGAAAGGTTATTTTATCAAGTGTTTTTGGATAGTGGAAAGGAATCAGTTGTGGCCTGGAGTTAGGAACAATTCCAGTATTGATCTGAACGATGGAAGGTAACCACGAAAAACCGCTGTCAGGATGGTTGACCATGGCGGGAATCGAACTCCGGTCTCTTGACTGACGGTTCAATGTGTAAGCCACTCGACCACTCGAATCTTGTTCTCTTGGTCAGTTTTTCAGAATATGACTGGCACAAGTAGCTCAGTGCTAATGCGTTTGCTTAGTGTGACCATGAAGATGAGGGTATATATCGGACTTCGGTTCGTGCCTCACCACCGCGTCCATCTTTACACGGGATTTTTGTGGTGTACCTCTGTGTATATAGCCTAGGCCATGACCACTTTCTTCCTTTCCATTCCTATTATCCAGATTATCATATTCCTATTATCCTATTATCAGGGGTGGTACGATCGCCCTTGTGGTGCCCCGTCCAAACGATCCTATCTTTCATCCATAGCCTTAATTGGGGAACAATGATTTTCTATCAAGTTTCGATGTTATTAAAAAAAAATATATATTATCCAGGAAACCTTCATCTCATAACCACCATAGTATTGATCATTCGTGAAGTCCATATAGGTCCTAGCTTTGCAATAAAATAGAATAAATTTAGAATATGTTTTCTCATTTGGAGCCGCAACGTTCAAATAGCATACAGCTTAGTTGATACTGAAACTTTGCTATTTACTGCTTTCCCATTGCCACCCTGGTTATCAAGCGTAATATGATCAACCAAACATGATGATTCCCTGTCATCTAGATATTTTTTGTATTTTTCAATAACTATTGAAAATATACAATAAAAATGGCACCAAAGCCGCAGTTGATAAAATTTATTTCAGCGGTCAAACGGTTTGTCGATCCATGGGAGAAATCTTCATTTATCATGCAAAACTTATTGAAATACAGAAATAAATACACGTTTGTGGTATTTTTCAACATGAATATCTTGATAATCCATGTTACACTCTCGCGTTTTCAGTCGAAGACAGCTAGCGAGTTTGCTCGTTCTTCTCTTTTTTTTTTTTTTTTTTTTTTTTATTGGGTTTTAACGACGCACTGTAATGATTACTAAGATCTATTGGCGTCGGATGAATGATTAATGAGATGATGGGATGATGAGATGAAGTTTTTTTTTTTTATGGGTAGTGGGAAGGATAGTGGGAAGGAAGCGGTCGTGGCCTATATTGTAGGAACCATCCCGGCATTAGCCTAGACTACAGAGGGAAACCACGAAAAACCCCTGTAAAGATGGACGGTGGCGGGTATCGAACCGGGTCCGATATGTCCCTTCACCTCCCGGATCACGAAGCAAGTGAGCTAACCACTCAGCTACTGTGCCGGTTCTTCTTCTTTCAATCAATCTTCTAGCGGTCGTAGATTCCGTGAAAACTGTATTCAAATTGCGTTATGACAATGATATATTATCACCAAATACTAATTAAATTAACAATAATGAATTAATAAAAACATAATTATTTTCGCGGCGAAGTAAGTAGGCCTATATAGCCTATATATAGAAGCCAATTGCTTCTCTTGCACTCAATAGTGTACAGTGTATATAGTGTACAAATACACGTGATGTAACATTTACACTGATAATTGTTACTAAACTAATACCAGAATGTTACATGCACTGATACATTTTTGTTAGCGTAACAAGTGTACAGAGTGTGGGCTTAACATCCAGAAACTTCCTCATTCACAGAAAGCAAACGTGATGGACTTAATTGCCTGTATTCAAATTTTGAAAAAGTCAACATCACTAATCTATGTATAAACAGCCGTCTTGAATTTAGGTCGTTTTCAGTTCTTACCTCACTGATTTATTGTTTCATACTTCCGTGTTTCTACCTCAGTTTATTTTGTCTTTTCTTAATGAATGACACATCAGTGTCATGAACGGCGTATCAGTTATCTTGTGTTAACTTCTCAATTGTTTCAAAAGCTAAAATTACAAAGATTATTAATTTTATATTCACAATATTCTTTCTTCTAAAAAACCAATATTCTGATGTCCTATACTGTTCCAAAGTTATCATCAAAAGCTTATCTTCGAAAGCTCAGAAGCTGACTGTAAAAGACTAGTCATTGACAATTACTGTAAGAAAAATCACCCTATATAGTGATGTAAATATATTTTTATTATTATTATTTTTTTTTATTTTTTAATAACATCGAAACTTGGTTCAAAATCATTGTATCCCAATTAAGGCTATGGATGAAAGATAAGATCGTTTGGACGGGGCACCACAAGGGAGATCTTACCACCCCATTTTGATTATTTAAAACTAATGAACTTCAACACCAGGACTGCGCTGTCTGTGAACATAATTTTTCGCCGTAGATAAAAGTCTTTCAGTATAAACACGCGGATGTTGATATCTTCCACTTTCTATACTATTATTGATTATTATTATTATTAGTATACCCACAGACAAGTCTATTTTGACTTTGTAGGTCTACGATATTTGTAAACAACTTATATTTTGTGAAATAAAACATCTTCTCAAAAGAAAAAAAAATCATCATCACTATTATTATTATTAAATATTATATTTCAGTATACTTTATGTATTATATTATTTTATATTATTTTATATTATTATATATATTATTTATCTATTATACTTTTCATATTTTATGGTGTTGAAGACCATTAGTTTTAAATAATCAAAATGGGGTGGTAAGATCGCCCTTGTGGTGCCCCGTCCAAACGATCCTATCTTTCATTCATAGCCTTAATTGGGGAACAATGTGATTATGTATCAAGTTTCGATGTTATTAAAAAAAAAAATTATACCAGCAAAAACAAATTATGTAAAATCCGAAGTAAAATTCTTCACGAGGATAAATTTTTTGTACTGTAGTTTTGAATTTGGATTTTATATCTCTATCCATATACTATTCTTGATAAAAAAGTGGTTTGTTTCGGTTCTGAGTATTTTAAAAGTCAGTTGCTTCGGAAGCATATAAAAGAGTTGGAAATATCAGGGAAAAAATCATGTTTATAAAAACAACTAACATTGAGACCTGAGCGGATGCCATTCAAGGTCTGATTATCATTTTTTGATCATCCTGCACTTTTTCATGGTTATTTGTGTATATTATTACAAAATGCAGTTTTAAATACAAGTCCATTTTATAAGCCTAGCGTATCAATATGACCTTACATTACGGTCTCATTAGGCATTACAGATTTAAGGTATCAGTGTAAAATATCATTATTATATTTATGAACATTTTGTAATATCCCAAATCCCAAAATAACAATTAAACAACGAAACTCCAAATCAACATCTCAAAATATTTTTCTCAGAACAAACGATTACAATTTTTTATATTTTTCAGCTCTGTTCAATAATGAGTTCATTTTTTCCCTACAGGACATTTTTTTTCACCTCGCATCTCATTCGTGTCAATTTGATTACACTATATCACATTACATCATATTACATCACATTCTTATTACTCAAAGTACAATTTGATATTTAAATTATATTTCAAGTAAACAGACAGTTATGTACAGGCGTACATTACCGATATAATGTGAATAACCTGTTGATGCAAATGTAAAGATTTTTAGTAGATCTGTTAGAAAATTGGCTTTAATCTATTCAACTTGTGTTTAAATACTTGCTGTAATGACGACCAAGAGCTAGTATTATTTTGATATCAATTTTATTTGTATTACTTATTATCAACTTGAAATTTTTCATCAATCGCGAAATTTGTTTGGTTTTCATTGTTATAATATTTTATTCCAGAAGTAATCTCGATCCCAGTTCCCGTTATTCTCAGCATTCTGACGACAAGCTATGGATGAGCCTGGAGCTAGCTCAGCTCAAGGATATCGTCACAAAGTATCCTGGAGGACTAGGTAAAACTATATCAGATGCAACATCTCAATATGCTCAAAATAATGCTCTTCAAGTATTCAATTTCAATACATTCATTTCTCATAAGCTTACAATTATTTGCACACGTAATTAATTAATTAAATGAACACACCCTACTCCATCTATCATGTGATCTTAACGAAGGCAAGATACTGAGACACGTCAAATACGTCAAACTTCGTCTTGGAGTTATTGAAAAATTGAAATTCATCACAAAAAAGTAATGTCAAAATGAAAAAGTACGACAAATATTAATTTGGAAGCGTAATACAGAATTAAGATTTACAATTTTTACCATATATTCTGTGCATGCATATCTTCCAGTCTTTCACTTAATAATTATGTCGTAATTAAACACAGATGCATATATAGCATGTGGCTTAGATACCCCACCAACAGTTAGATTATTTAGGGGTACGAATGAGATGATGATGGACGAATGATGTTTACAAAAACCCTCAACTCGAACTTGACCAAGTTGACTTTTTGTTTTCAACTCGGGGCGTCAGCTGACTGAGAGATTCAATTTTTTATTTATATTACATTCAACGACGCACTGTACTGATAACTACGATCTATTGGCGTCGGTGAATGATATATGAGATGATGGGATGATGAGATGAAAGATCATTTTATTAGGTGTTTTTGGATAGTGGGAAGGAGTCGGTCGTGACCTGAACGACTGAGGGAAACCACGAAAAACCCCTGTCAGGATTGTCGACCATAACATGAATCGAACCCCGGTCTTCTGAATGACGGTCTAGTGGGCCAGCCACTCGTCTACTTGTCTCAGTCAGATTCAATTATCTGGTAAATTGTCAAGTAATATAATTTCTGTTTATAGATGGCGAGGTACGTGAAGGAGGAGAGAATCTTAGTGCGGGCGAGAGACAATTGTTTTGCCTGGCGAGAGCAATTCTTCATGATGCTGCATGTCTCGTCATGGACGAAGCGACCAGTTCCATCGACCCGGCGACTGAGAAAGCATTATTAGCAGCGGCTACGAAAGCATTTGCGTCTAGAACTGTTATCACAATCGCGGTAAGGCTCATTACTATCTTGACTATCAAACCAACGTCATAACAGATAAGGTTGTAACTTAAATGATATATTGTTCAAATCTTACAAATTAATTTGATTTACTTCATTACGATGAAATTTAAAGTAGGTCTACTTCTGGATAAGGGAACAGTTTCAGTCTTTTAAATTTTTTAAATATTTCGATCTTATCCTGTATCTTATCCTATATCTCATCCTGTATATCGATGTAATCCGTCATGGTAGATAAATAAATAATAACAAGATTTCATTTGTTCTTTATTTGAACTAGCACCGACTTCCAACGATCTTGAATTGCGACCGGATTCTAGTACTGGACGGAGGTCGAGTAGTTGAAGATGGCACCCCGACTCAGCTACTCAACAGATCCATGGGCATATTTTCGTCAATGTTACGGGCATCCGAAGAATGACAGTTATTTCTTTCACAAGATGTTATATATAAACTGATTTACTCTTGGAATTGTAAAAAAAATAAAACATAAAAAATATAATTAGTATGATTTACAAATTGACACCACAGTTTCTGATTGGTTTTTCCTTATGAGTAAAGTAATGGAATTGAAGCCTGGAAGGGTGTTTCCCAGATGTTTCTGATTGTTTTATGATCTTCACACAGACAATCAATTGCTAACCATAATTGCAATCGGTAATAATTGTATAGCCATTTATCACGTCTTCCTTCTTTTTCTTTGTTTACTTCTTATCTGAGTTATTCCCATTATTCACCTCTCGGTATGTAATCAACTTAGTCCATGCGAGAAGTATGTAGCCCTTAAGTCACACACACGCCATCATTAGCGTTATCACCTACAGCAATACCTTATCAAGTGTGTCATATTCTACTAGGACTGTACTTTGAATTACTATCTTTGAGATAAGGTAGAAGTTGAACTGATGGAGGACAGTGATAATGAATTACCCGCATAAACATACGTAGCACTCGCATTTCAGTTCACGGGACGTAACTGAAATCATCTCTTCTAGTCATTCCTCTATTATTATTGTAATTATTATTATGCTATTTATTGTACAGTACTACACGTCATGCCTAGTAGGTCTATCTAACTCTGTTGGGTGACATTGATTGTTGCTGTACTGTTATTATTAAAAGGCCTCGTTCGGCCGATAGTGTGGCGATTGACGTGAGGTAGTCAACATGAAGTTCTTTTGCTTACCTTTTGGACCAAGTTCACGGGGTAAATTTAACGTCCCGCCAACTGCTGACGAACGGATTGCTTCTAGGCCCAGTGTAGAATCATACACGGTAAGAACAAGAATAGTTTCAACTATTACAGCACAGCTATTAATTTATTTCTAGATTAATGCTGTTGTGGCGATAATAATAAGCTGAAATGAGATGACAATTATTATACGTTTGAATGGTCGGACTTTTCGTGTTACGGAATGTCAATACAGATTATGATAAGCCCGTCATCATTCATTATTGCAGTCTTACAAATTATCGTAATAATCAGAATGATCAAATAAGTAGATAGGAATACTAACTGAATAACTACGTACCTAAATATAACATGGCTCGGAGTTTTCACTGAATCATTTTCATAATGGATTTGATGTACTCTCAACTAGATCGTAAAGAAAATTTAATCGTGGACTTGAGATAACTGACCCGTGTTTTACGAAAAATTAAAATGTGCTAATTAAACTTACTGTTAATTGAGGTACAAAAATATCTTTGGTAACCAATGGTAATAGTAATTAGCTAATCCGGTAATTCGCTCTTTGATTAACAAATTTATTATTCGTAAAACCGGACTTGACTCTCACATTAGCTTGTTTCTATATATATTATATTATTATTGTGACTATTATTAAAACCCGAAGGCATAAAGTTATTGTAAGTTGTTAAACGGTGTATCAAGTCTCGTTGTAATCAGTGATTATTCAACAGTCCGCCTCTTTGCCTTGAACTAATGTCACTTTCCTTGTAGACAACAATGTTCGTAAATGAAGCGAACTGTTTTCAACAACGAAAGTGACACTAAATAGTGTGATCTAGTGGTTAAGTGTAAAGTCAACCATAATGAAAATAGTCTGCATTGCATTCACACGATCATGAACACTCGGGAATTGGGGTAATTAAGATAGATACATCAAACATTATAGCTTTAAAATGGCTCCAGCATAACGTGAAACGTAAAATATTTTGATACATTTTCCGGAGTATAGGCCTACTAGAGCTGCAGTGCCGAAAGGCCAACTGACAATTTAGTATTAATTAGTTTATTATTCAAGTTACGGTATCAAAATGAAATATGTAACCAATAAGGGTGATGACAAGTTGATTCGCTGATTATCGTTTAATTCACTAATCATCAAACTGGCTCTGAATGAAGCATGAATGTTTATAAAAAATGACTTTATTTAAATTTTGAGATAACGTATAACGACGCCGCCCTCGGTAGATCAGTAAACTGAGGCACCGCTTCAGAAACTGAAGTCACCGTTGGACGTGGGTTCGAGTGGCACATGGGTGCTTGTAAACGTCCTTTCACTTTATTATCACCTGTTAATTCGTACCCCCGTATAACCTAGCTGTTAGTGTGGTCGCTGAGCAAACAATAATAATAATCAATGTGATGACAATAATAATTGAAAAACTTGAATTTTTCCCAATTCTCGCCGTTTCAAATTTCAAAATTAATGCATAATATTATTTTTCCAACGTAATATATTTTTCTACTCACGAAACCAGGTCAACCAGACTTTATTTTTCAATATTTATCTTTGGTTTTTCACGAAAATACACTTCAATTTTCTTTCCAACATATAGGTACAAGACTGTGAAATTTCCAATTCCTTCAAGTTCCTAAAGCGTGCTTCATCTTATAAATCCCGATTCACGGTAACACATATACAGTTGCACGGTTTTCCTTGTCCCATGCAGTGTCAAGTGAACCATTACAAAACTTTGCGGAACGCTTCTGCCTGGTTCAAGTGGCTTACCGGAACGGAAAAAACCGTGCTACCGTGTTACTATGAACCTTTATTTTTCTAGACGCCAAACGCTCGACACCCTAATCAAGGAACAAATGACTTGAGATATGTACAAATATAAATATAAGTATTTGATGTGATAATAAAAATGGAAAAACTGATAAGCGCAGTTCTTCTTTCAACTTGCTGTATACTATATACCCACCTAGAATTATTAGGGTATATATGTAATGGAATTCCCCCCCTCCCTCCCCTCCCCCACCCTCGTAGCCTAGGTATCTAGCTGGAGAACAAGAAGCCACCGTTGCGAGTGGGGTGTTTTCAAGTGTCAAATAAGTCATTGGCTTTTTAAATCGTCTTTTCGCTCATCATCAATTTCATTATTACCCACTCATTCGCCCCCTCCCCCCCCCAAATGACCAGCTCTTAAGGCATTAGCAAACAATAATCTCTATTAGAATATTAACATGGAATGAAGAAGGTCTCAAGACCTTTAGACCTTCTTTATCTTATGATAGTAATCAACCCCAGTCTGTGACTCAAAATTGATTCTTAATAACTTACGAGACGTGCACAATTCTGATTTAATGCTTCGCCAATTGTGCTGAAAGATGCCAGAACATTAGTTTCCAAATATGTATTCAAAACAAGACCACGCATTTATCTCATTGAAAAATGCTTCTACAGGCTGGATGAGTTCTGATAGAATATATTGAAATTTTCATCCAGCAATAAATGTAGTCTATACTATTCTATTTTGATATATAACTCTTAGATGACTTTCCACCATATCATGTGGTGAACTTCAAGGATATAGAATAATAATTATCATTATTATTTATAGAGCAAAATAAATGGAGAAAATAACAACTATGATACCAAGACGAGTGTGGACGTTGTTAAGCCCGTGGTCACACCCGTTCCCCCGATCTTACCGGGTGGAGGCGAATCACCAAAGCAGCAGAAGAGAGAGGGAATTATTGCTGAGAGTAATTTCAAAGACGATGGAGATACAGGAACGAAGCGTCACAGCAAAGATAAAAGGTGAAACAATAAAGATAATGCAAGACCTATGCAGGGCACTGATTTCATGAATTGTTGAATTAAGTAGGCAACAATTTATACCAAGTTCTGTAATATCAGCACAAATATCAGCAACAACGAAAGATCTTACTAATTGCTTAATTTATTGTTACTCTCTTCTAACTTTTCCCTGTAGTACGTATAATACCCCCATATAAATTAGCTGTTGGTGAGGAAAGAGAGAAATCACCAGAATTTATGTTATGAAATATAATTCTTGTGTAGTCAACAGTCTACAGACTCACAAAACGCATACTTATGGGATTGAAGAATGTACGAATTGAATTCGTTTTGAAAACAATAATTATCAGAAATCATGCTGTTGAATATTATTTACTATAATACGTCAGTCTGCAGATTACGAATCTCATAAATATAACGCAATATTTAAATATTCACACTATAGAGCCATGTGCACCCCCACCCCTTCCTCCACCTAACTTTCAATGGCTGTATATATAATTTCTTCTGTATCCTCCAAGAAGAAATTGTTCAATCCTATACAAGCGATAATGAGAATATTTCAGAGAACAATCAGTTGAACTACTGTACATAAAAACAGTATATATGTTTTAGAACGCAATCAGTACCATTTAAGATAAAATGCATGCCTCACATTACTAGCTATCATGTGCTAAGAAAACGTTCCTAGAAAAATGCTGTGCGTGTTGTTCAAACAGTGTGGATATGTAGATGTGATAGTTTTTTATGTGTAAACGAATTCCGTATTTGTTACATTTCTATGACTATTCAATGACAAAATCTATATTTTTACTAGTCACATTCGTCAAGTATAAAGTATTCTCATGTAGAAAAATGCATAATCTCATTTTTCACAATCTTATGAACTGGTATCTAAGTGAGAAGATTTAAAATGAGAATTTCCATTTTTGAATACCATGAGTCATGTAAGTCAGAACCAATCATCAACCAACCCTGGATGTTGGCTCATAACCTTTTTGTATATTTGAAAAGAGAGCCCGAAGAAAAAACCTTTATTGGTCCCTGACTATATTATAAAACAGGATAGCAATCAGTATAAAAATACATAGAATAATATAGAGAAATAGATTGAAAATATTATATATTGATACATGAAAAGGGAACTGATCGAATAGAAAAAATGTAAAAACAAAATAGGATTGAATAAAATAATTAGGAGATTTAGTGATTACAAAATTAAAAGTGATATATTGAAACGTTAATTATACAAATGATTTCTTAAAATTTTTACGGAGTCTTTAAGTGCTGACACTCCGATTCGATATTTTAAAAAGTTACTTATAAAAAAACGTTTAGAAAAGTCACTGAAAAATTTACAAATTGTTCCCCTGGCTCCCTATTCAGCTTACACCCAAGCAAGCAATTAATTTTCCAGATTTGTATAAACACATTTAAAAATGTGTGAACCAAAGTTCAATTTCTTGATTTGGATTCCCACATTGGGTTCCAAATCCCACAAAATATCTATTACTTTCTCTACTAGTGGATTCAGTCAATTCCAATTCTTACAATAGTCCTGCATTTAACACCTTCAGTGATATTGAAAACAACATTTAGACGGGATGGGCTCTACATAAAGATGTTATTGTAATAGTATAATATATTATTACTATCTTATCAATTTTTGAACTGTTTTCCATAGCTGAAATTATTACCTCAAGTTTCATTGTTTATTAAATGAGTCATCTTATTATTAGTTATTCTTTGGGGTGGTAAAATCGCCCTTGTGGTGCCCCACCCGAACGATCCTATCATTCATCCATAGCCTTAATTGGGAACAATTATTTCATATCATATATATATATATATATATAGGTCTATATATAATTTTTTTCTGTATAATATATACTTCTATGTCGAGAAATAATTGAAGCTATGAAATTTCAGCTCTGAAAAGCTCATCAAGGATGCCATAATGGATAATGATTTCCTCAACAAACTCGAGGCCGTCCAAGTGGATGCGATAATTGCGGCGATGTACCTGAAACACCTCAAAAGCAACAGTTTTGTCATCAACGAAGGAGAACCAGGTAATTGTTTGTCGTTGAACATAAACATCATCAAAAGTTGTTTGAGAGTATGAATATTATGACGTATTTGATTTTGGGTGCGTGCTTTCGTTGCATGATGATTCGTGTGGAATAAGTTCCACATGAATGAAGTAGTTCTCGACGTTTCGGTATCCATCCATGTGGCGACGTTTCTCAAGAGTCGGTCTTGTTCAGAAGAAAGAACCGTTAACAGTAGAATTTTCAGTCATTCAGTAACTCTCTTTCTTCTCAGTCAGTTCTTTCGTCTGAACAAGAATGACTCCTGTAAAAGGTCTCAACATGGAAACCGAAACGTCATCTCACACGACGCAACGGAAGCACCCAATACAAATACTTCATTAACATCATTGTTACTTCTCACCAAAATATAAAACGATTCACTTACTTATTTTCTGTAAGTCCTGGGTATGTTGTAGCCCACGAGAACGTTTTTTGTTGTTGTTGTTGTTGCGCTCAATCTGAATTAATATCAATCAATATAACAAACCTAATCGACCTGACCTAATCAACAAATTTCACAATAATTTCATCTAAACCAAAGCTGATCTAATCTAATCCAAGTCCAACAGTTATATCACAGTGAACAACAAAGCCGACAGTATTAAAAAAAAAACGGATGGCAATTTAGGCGTGAGTTCTAGTCTAGCATAAGGCATAGGCTTTTGTAAACATTATTCGTCCATTATCCGTTCATTCACCCATGTCCCCAAATAACCTTAATTGTTCTTGGTAGGGTCGTTAAGCAATCAATAATCATTGTCGATAGTGTAGAAAGCAATCATTATTGAATATTGATAGTGTAAAGTAAAATTATGAGTCCCTTGAAATTATGATATCGCATAGAATTTAACAGGTATCAGACGAAGAGAAAACGGCTTATCATTTATGGTTAGAGCCCTACAAAATGAACGGAACTGGTGTAAATGATCACTTCGTAAATTAATGAACATGTTGGGTTGCCCGTTTCAGGTTCACATCTCTACGTCTCGGCCG
The DNA here is from genome assembly GCA_964007535.1 of Brachyptera risi. Classification (NCBI taxonomy): domain Eukaryota; kingdom Metazoa; phylum Arthropoda; class Insecta; order Plecoptera; family Taeniopterygidae; genus Brachyptera; species Brachyptera risi. Next base: position 25,658,130 of record OZ023332.1, on the reverse strand, counting down.
AGGGCACCTTCGAGGTGCAGAAAGGAGGACAGACATTGCATCAGTTTGGTCCAGGAAAAGCATTTGGTGAACTTGCCATACTTTACAACTCGAAGAGAATGGCCTCAATCAAAGGTATACTCGAGATAAAGAGAAATATATTCTCTATTAATTAATTTAAGCTATTCAGCTGTGATAAAAAATTCATAGTCTGAATTCGGCGCTCGATTTACTAAGCGATTTCGCTAACGATTGATTTCGTTTAGTTTGTCAGCTCGCTTCAGCTTTCAGAAGCCAAGGAATGAAATCTTTCAAGCTGTGAAGACTCAGTGTGTTCACTCTACTGACTGGATTTTTTAAAATGTCAAGTTGAAATCTGTTTCATTTTGTTTACAAATAAATGAAATTAGGTTTCGCAGATACGATATTTTCATAGACTACACGTGTACGAACTTGACGCACTGAAATTGACTACGCAAATGATCGAGTTGTTTCGAACTCATGCCCGCTCATAAATTTTCAACACACTAATATACAATTTGGCTCAGATAATTGTACATGTGTAGGCAATAATGAAGAATAATCAGTTCTGAGAGTTTACTATTCATCATTAATGTCATCACATAAATGAAATTTTACCACATAATGAAATAAATTACAATAGTTCTTTTTTCTTTTTTTCAGTTTTAACGACAGCAAAAGTGTGGGTTTTGGATCGAAGAGAATTCCAAAAGATTATGAAGCGAACTGGTATCCAGCAACAAGAAGAAAAAGTCAAATTCTTAAGAAGTGTACCACTATTAAAAGAACTTAATTCCGATGTCCTTACAAAGATGTCGGATTTACTTCAAGTAGTAAGATACTCATTAACATACTTTGTCGTAACAATCGACTTGATGGGTTGAGCAAAGCTTACTAGGCTCAGCTCTAGGTCAATTCAGCTTGAATTGACCTTGAACACCTGAACAGAATTGGTGTTGCCAACTACCCAAACCCCCAAACATTGTGGAACTCTGGAAGATATCAAACATATACTTTTACAATTCCCATCAACTAAATTCCGAGATCAGTTAGACACTTCTCTCATCAAGGCCAAAATTAAATTTCACCAGTATATATTCATCCTTAGCCTTAATTGGGGAACAATGATTTTGTATCAAGTTTCGATGTTATTAAAAAAAAAAAAAAAATTATATATTCAAAATTTTATTCTTATCTGATTTCATCTCGGAGTGAACTTCCTTTTTCAGTTTTCCAAGGTCGGGCTTTGATTCGATATTTTCACCCATATCCGACTACGTTTTGGATTGAACTTCCTTTTTCAGTCTCAATGACTTCTTTGTTTATTCTTTCTTTCTTTCTTTCTTGCTTCTTTGTAGATATACTTTCTACATCTTCAACCAACCTCACCCTTCAATGTTTCACGCCACCTTTAAATACTGTAAAAAAAATCGCTCAAGTTACAATCTATATCTTCTCCTCAAATTGGTCATGGCTGAATTTTACTTCACTGGGCTACAAAATTGAAAACAAACTATACTTGATTTATTATCGTGTTCTTGTAGTATATTACACGCCTACTTTACCTCTTTAATGGATCTATCATCAGATTTGAAACTTATACCTTGTCTTTTGTAGGAGTTTTACACCCCTGGAACTAAAATCATCAAACAAGGAGACCATGGAGATGCCTTTTACATAATTAGCGGTGGTAACGTGAGAATCACGAAGAAGGAAGCTAGTATGTAAACTTCTACAAAGTTCATAAATATTGAAATACTAGGAAAACGCAGTATAGACCGATACGTTATAACTAAGATGAGCGAGATTTTATAGGAAATGTACTGGAAAGCTATACGTACACTGCATACACCTTGATTTTGAATCTATTGATCCTTCATGATTCACCTATCGATAATTTCAATAGTTTCACAGTCCAATTGCTTTAATAGATTGATCATGTTAATAGTTTCAATTGATATAAATTACATAATAAGTGTTGTCTTTGTAATATTTCAACCAATTTATGTAAAACTTTGGAATAATGTATGTCTTTTATGTGCTCAAAGTCCCGGAAATTGAGATTTATTCGGAGAAATTCTATTTCCCATATTTTCCCCTGAGCTATTCTTACATTTATTTTTATTTTTTCAAAAAATCGAAATTATTTTTATCAAAAGTGTTTGAACCGATTGCGTCTCATATAACTATAAAGGATCGAACTAGTTGATGATGTGTGCATGCCAAGTTTTATCAACTATATATTTTTTCCGTTTGACCTGTGAAGCGCAAATAGATTTTTTAGTTGTTTTGTTTATCAGTACGTTAGAGTTGAGTCGTCGCTTCGCTCATCCATAAATTTCATAACATTTATATCATGAATAATTAGTAGGCAGTTACCACAAGCATTGTACTTTATTTTTCTATATATATACTGTAGCATAATTGACGCTGTTATATACAATAGTGAAAGAATCTTTTTATTTAGATGAATAAAAATGCTATACTGCCAATACAGCTGTCACGAGGGCATGAAATAATAAAACACAATTAACTAATTAGGGAGTTGATGTATTCTTTTTTTCTGGCCAGCGCGGGTTCTTTATACTCCACAAACCCGAAAAATATCTCAAAAACTTGACCAGTAATAATGGTTCTAGTGTATTTATAGAATGACAAAAATATACCATTAAATGGCCACATTCATTTGTATATATTATGAAATATCTCAAATGTGTGTTGTTCGGAGAATTTGATATAATTATTTTCTTGTCATTTGTCTATAGATAGCGAAAAAGAGGACGATGTTGGTAAATTTGGTCGAGGTGATTATTTCGGGCAGTTGGCACTCTTGCATGAGGACCGGCGTCAGGCCACGGTTACAGCACTCTCTCCAGGTGTTGAATGCCTTATTATCGAAAGAGAGTAAGTATCAACTAGTTGAGATGATAGACTGCCCTCCGTAGATCAAACAGCTAAGGCACCGCTTTAGAAACTGTAATCATCGTTGGGCGTGGGTTCGAGTCTCACATAAGGTATGAGTTTTTGTAAACGGTCTTTCACTTATCATCTCTTCATAGTTTCATTATCACCTTCTTATTCATACCTCCATATAACCTAGTAGTTGATGGGGTCGTTGAGCAAAACATAATCAGGAGATGGATGCGTCGTTAGAAGTGCAGAGATTAAATTTCATGCTTGATTATAAATCAGAGTATCGCGGTAACTATTTAAGAAATAGTGAATTGTTCAATTACTTTTTCAATATATCTACGAGAAAAAAGTGAAAAGATTGCGCATCTCAGACAGTCGAGGCACTGATTTTAATTCTGTAGCCAATCTAGTACGTGTTCGAGTCCCGCTGAAGGCATAGGTTTTTGTAAACGTCCCATAGTTTTCTTGTTACACAAATTGCATACAATAATGTATTTACATCTAGTCTGAGATTGCGCATCTCAGACAGTAGAGGGACGAGGCACTGATTTTAATTCTGTAGCCAATCTAGTACGTGTTCGAGTCCCGCTGAAGGCATAGGTTTTTGTAAACGTCCCATAGTTTTCTTGTTACACAAATTGCATACAATAATGTATTTACATCTAGTTTGAGATTGCGCATCTCAGACAGTAGAGGGACGAGGCACTGATTTTAATTCTGTAGCCAATCTAGTACGTGTTCGAGTCCCGCTGAAGGCATAGGTTTTTGTAAACGTCCCATAGTTTTCTTGTTACACAAATTGCATACAATAATTTATTTACATCTAGCCTTGACAGACCTTGTATAGCTTCTATTTTTGATGATCTGTTGAGCTTATTGATGCGATTGATTACAAAATTTGGATAGTAATAATCCTAATGACAATAATATAAACAAAATAATAATAATGGAAATAATAATAATTTGATGGTTACATTTTTTTACAACCGTTTTCCTACTTGGATGTTCTAAACGTAACTTGCCCATAATTTTTTTTTCAGAGGTAGGCCATAGATAGAGGTATATTCCTTCTGAATTTTCAAGTTGATTACAGTCGTCTTTCAACGTATGGAGCACAGCACGAAACAAATCACGCACATTACGAACGACCTTTTTTCCATTAGGCCTATATGAAATGAAAGAATTCCTTGTTTACAATCAGCTTATATTTTCATTTTCAACAGACCGTTTATTCAGTTGTTGGGAGATTTGGAAGAATTGAAGAAAAAACAATATCCTCTCAGTTCCAAACCATCAGCTGATGAGTCTCAGAGTGCACAAATTACTTCAGGTGAGGTCAACGTTCATTTAACCTTTTAATTCCACTTACCATTAATTTAATGTAACGACTTGCGTATATTTAATTAAAAAGAAGACGATTACGCCACAAATAGTTTGTCAGAAGCGTTCTCTTTGACTTTTCTCTTGTACCTGTGGAGAATTAAAATATAAACAACCGGTAATACTTCTCTTGCCTTCACCAGATATTAGTAACTAATACAAGTCAGTTAATTGTAACTTGAGAAGTCAAGAGAAATATTGTTTATAGTTTGACTCTTGATAATTACCAGATAAAAGTTCGTTTTCCGTTAAGAGTATAAAAATTAGCATACACTTATGATTTAGTTGGAAACAACGGAATGGATAACGTTAGTGGAGGAGCCAGAATTTCATTTTAGATATAATGAAATAATAGGATGTTCTACACGGGAAACGTTAAATATAATTGTTATCAGTGATTAGGTTTATTATAAAACTATGTATAATGTTCAAACGCTTTTGTTAAGGGTATATTCAGTATGCATATATAATTTAGTTGAAACGAACGGAATGGATAATGTTAGTGGAGGAGCCAGAATTTCATTTTAGATGGAATAAAAGAATAGGTTGTATTAAATGTTTAATACAATCGTTATCAGTGATTATAATCATTATGAAACCATTCATTATATTTCATATTATACGAAGCGATTAATTGTATTTTAGACTATAGAATATGTCTTGGATTATAGATATCGTATCGGTACGACAGCTATAATCCAAGAATATTTTCTGTAAAACATACATTTTACCTTGATAGTTTTGTAATATTTGTTTTAAAATCAATCACATATCAATCAAAATTAAATCAGTTTTGAAATCTCACAAATATCTTGAAATAGTAGTGGGTCTACTTATAAAATATTTGAAAGTGAAAATAGTTCTTCAAAGCAAATTGACTCTAATAATTTTTTAAATTACTTTGTGTTTTTGATAAGTTGATGCTATACAACAAATAAAAAAAAACATGTTTGGATAAGAAGAATCTGTTAATATAAGTGTTTTCAACTCTTTTTCTTTTAATGTTTCAGTGAAATCATGTATTTCAATTATTATGTATTATATGTACCGGTATATCATTATGTATACGCATATTAATAATTTATTATTCATTTTGATTATGTATTTCCATAGTACATAGGCCTATCCACGAGAGACAAAATTGTACACAATTCGGTGAATGTAGATGAATGAATAATAAATTAATGATATATTCATGATTTATTATATGTTTATATTTCTGATATATCATCATATAGGCCTACATTCATTCATATTTATGATTATATCATGAATATCATCCTGAAAAATTATTGACCCTCAAAATGCCCTTGCTATCCAAATATAACCGAGATTTTTTTTATTCTTACGTTGATGTACTGTATACAATCACCGATACACGCTTGTCCTTAGTTTTACCAGTGTTTGATTCGCTAGAACATGCATGCTCTTAGTGTTACGACAAACAAAGCTCGCCATATTTTAATATTCATAAATCATATATCATATTCATATATTTCAATAATCAATAGTGCCAGCCATATATTCATATTTGGGGTGTTAAGATCGCCCTTGTGGTACCCTGTCCAAACGAATCTACTTCTCATTTTTGACCTTGATTGAGAAAAAATAATCATCAATCAAGTTCTGATGTTGACGAAGAAAAAAAAAAAAAAAAAAAAAAAAAAAAAAAAAAAAATATATATATATATATATATATATATATATATATATATATATATATATTGATTCGTGTAGGCTTTCACAAGTGTTGGTTATATAGATATTTATTTTATTCTCGGATCATTCTTGTGTAAATAACTTTATTTATTGAATAAATTAGGTTATTCACACAAGAATAATCCGAGAATAAAATGAATATATATATATATATATATATATATATATATATATATATATATATATATATATATATATATATATATATCAAGTTTTCAACAACGACATACCGCACTAAATATTTGACATTGTTGATAGTTTTTTTAAAACCATTCTTCGACCAAACTGCATTCAGATCTTAGAAGAGCATTCTATCATTATCTTGCATCGTTTTAAAATCAATAATCTCAAACTTGTTTCAGAATACGATTACATAAAACTGGAAGAACTTGATCCAATCGCAACACTCGGTGTAGGTGGTTTCGGTCGAGTCGAGCTCGTCCAATACATCAAAGACAAAAAACTGACATTCGCTCTGAAAAAACTGAAAAAGGTGTACGTTGTTGAACAGCAACAAGAAGAACATGCTTACAACGAGAAAGCTGTTATGTTACAATGTAAAGCTTGCCCGTTCATTTGCAAGCTTTTCAGAACTTACCGGGACACGCGTTATGTTTATTTCCTGATGGAGCCTTGCCTCGGAGGCGATGTGTTTACGGTATTGCAGAATAATCGGTTCTTCGACGATCGGACCGGTCGATTTATGACGGCTTGCGTCGTGGAGGCACTGGAATATCTTCATGAACATGGATTTATATTCAGAGATCTAAAGCCGGAGAATTTGATGCTGGACGCCCGAGGATACATAAAGATGGTAGGTTTTTTTTATTTGAATTTGAATTTTATTTTTTATTTACCAGCACAGTGCCCATGTCACTGTCGTAATGTCCATCTGTCAGAATTTCACACAAAATTATTCGGATATACTTGACTGATAGTATTGTCTTCAAGTGTTATGTGAAAAAAAAAAAATTGTTAGAGGAGATTGGTTAGGTCAAGTTTAGGTCGAGTGAGGTTTTATAAGCTTTGAACAACGTTGACAGAATGACAATGGGCACCGTGTGTTAGCTTGTTAGATGAGCGTAGCGAAGACGTTCATTTCACGTACCGAAACAAATCGAGCTTCGATTTATGTTTTTTTTTTTCTTCTAATTTTGTACATGGCGTACAGGTCTGGAGAAGTAACCAATGGTCTTGAAGCTTTTTATGGATAGATTAGTATAGATAGTATAGATGGCATGTATTTTTGAAATCGATTCGACGATTATTTCGAAAAATATTCGTGAATTATGAAAAATTCCCAAAGAATAACAGAAAAATATTGGAGTATTTTAAAAATCCTCAAGTTTTACTAAATGTAAAAACAACAACTGTACACATTATTATCAATTCGTCCATCAGTCGGATGGGAAATGATTGAGAAAACGCATTAGAAGGATAATTTAAAATTAAGAATGTACGCATTTTAAATTGGAAAAAAATCAGACTCCGTTTTTTAGCTCCAATATATTTTTTTACCATCATTCGTGATCTCAAAATGTATCATATCCAATGTTCATTATATCAATTTTAAGTTTATGTTTGTCTCAAGTTTGTTTGGGGTTGTTTGGGGTGGCTTCCTATGTTCTGCTTGTTTATAATTAGTGCACTATATATTTAATGGAGCCGATAATTGTGATGCTTGGGTGAGTGCTTTTTTAAATCCCATGAAACTAGGTCAAAAATTGATTTTAGACCACAACATTGTTCAATTCCAGTAGGCCTAATTTATTTGAAATATCACAAATATTATTTATATATTTTTTTTCATTTTTTGAATCATTTTATTATTGCTTTTGAACATAATTTACATACATTTTTCACATTACATCACATTTTGAATCATTTTATTCTTGTTAAGTGATAATAGTGGAACAAAATAAAATTTGAAATAGAAGTTTTATTTCATCGTTCACAAACAATATATTCAGTTGAAAACAATAGTAAATATCAGAACTAAATTGGATTAATTAATTTCTCCTCGTCTTCTGAAATCAGCTGATTTTCCTGAATACGTTCTAAACATTTTGTGCTTTTATCACTCAATCCCGAAAACCTCTATCATTCCCATCTAAACCACCCAGCTATATTTAATTATTATCTTGATCACAGAATTTTTTTTCGTAATTTGAATACATTTATTTCATTATTCATGAAGTACAAGTCAAAGCCAACCACAATAATCTGTCAATCATCTGTTATTTTTACTTTATTTTGAAATATTAATATTGAAATATCAATTATTATACCAATAATTTTGTTTAAACTATATGCTGAAATTATATACAATTACCATCTGGCTAATGATAATCAATTCATGTTCCCAGATTGATTTTGGTTTCGCGAAAAGTTTAGGAACGAGCGGTAAAACGTGGACGTTTGCAGGGACACCCGAATATGTAGCACCCGAGATAATACTCAATAAGGGTCACGATCGAGCTGTCGATTATTGGGCACTTGGTGTACTCATGCACGAGTTCCTCACAGGAAGGTAATATATAGCAAAGTGGCTATTAAGTGGTTTTAGATAAGTTTTAATTTAGATTAAATTAGTTTAGGTTAATTTTTCTGTCGGGTTAGTATAGGTTAAGTTAGTTTGGATATAGGTTCGGTTGATCAAGTTGGTTAGATTGGGATAATTTAGGGTGCGCAACAACAACAACAACAACAACAACAACAACAACAACAACAACAGCAGCAGCAGCAGCAACAACAACAATAACATCAACGTCCGCACGTTGTGACACACACCGATGGTAGAGTGAATAGAGGCTGCCAAAGCTTTCTATTGTTTTCAAATTGCTGTCACATATTGTCGTAATGATAAGTGTACAACAATATCAGTCACATCTTTTTCTCCCATCAGAACTTTGGTATTAGATTGTTTGCTCCCAAATATTTCGGCTGCCATGGCAAACTGACAAACTTGCTATCGTCGATCGTATATACTGATATCTTAATAAATACTTTGATGTGCTTATTGCAATTTGCAAAAGGTCGATTTTGGAGCAGATGATCTATATTTTAATGGGTATACGAAATACATATAACTTATTTGCAATTTTCTCTCCATTTACATCGAAACATATTGCAAAATCATATAACAATTGGGTCTTACCCAAGTTAATATACGTAGATTTAAGTTATAGGTTTCAGATTACATAGGTCAATAAATAGGTATGGTTATAAGGTCTTACTACCCCAGAAAAATAAATTGAATTCATTAGGTAATATTATATTGAATATCATTATACGAATATAATGATAAAATTTGTATTCTTAATGAATTGAAAACAGATTTCTCTTTACCCCAAGATTGTGAAAATAAGTATGCTTTCAGTTTTAAGTTTCAAGTTTTCATTTTTTGGAGTGGTAAAATCGCCCTTGTGATGCCCCGTCCAAACGATCCCATCTTTCATCCATAGCCTAAATTGACCAATGTAGATGGGCGTGACTTATATGAAGCAGGGGAAATTTTAGATACCCTGATTGGTTATTTCCCTATTTTCCCCTGCTTCACTGTCCACTTGATTGGTTTTTATATTTTGTGACATCACGAGGGCGGACGATCTACAATGGTCAAAAATCAAGTTTCAATGTGATTTAAAAAAAAAAGTTTCAAGAGGAAGTATACGAGAGCAAGGAAAAGAGCTCTCTAGTCAAGATCCTACACTCAATATATAAAATGACGGTATTCAATGTTTTTTTTTCGCAGACCTCCATTCCGTGGCAGCGACCACATGAAAACGTATAATTTGATCCTGAAGGGTATTGATGCTGTCGATTTTCCTAAGTATGTCCAAAGAGCGGCGTCTCATCTAATCCGACGTCTTTGCCGTGCTGTTGCTACAGAAAGACTAGGATACCAGAAAGCGGGTGTCAAAGACATAAAAAATCACAAGTAAGTGTACCTAAGAGTCCATGGGAGTCGATTTAGTGAAATTTCAGTTTTTTGGTGATAACTATTGAACGGTATGCGATATCAAAATTCGAATGCGGATGAAACACAGATGATCTTAATTAGACGAGCTTTAGCGAGGATTCAATTTGACATACTGTAGAAAATTGGTGTTCGTTTTCATGTTTTTTTTTATGTTTTTTTGTCGGTTCTCCACAGGTCAAACGGCTACAGCTATCAACTTCAAACTTTTTTAAATTATGGTTCCTCATCTAACTTAGATTTGTATAGTTTCGTGGCATTATCGGATGTCAACTTTTTTTTATGATTGTTAGAAATTTCAAAAATACCCTTTAGAATAACACAGCGGAAAAAAAAGAAAATATTTTTATTTTCCAAAAAAATGAAATTTTGCGTGAAGTTGAGTTATATTTTGATACACATCTATGAAAACTTTCAGCTTGATCGGGTGAGCCATTTCGAAGAAAAACCATAAATTGTGCTAAATTGGTACCAGTAGAAGCAGTTTTTACCCAATTCTAACTTAAATGGCACCCAATTGGCGAATGTAGGCAAAAGTTTAGCAAAAAAGTCGACATACCATTACTATCCGCTCGTCCAAAAACGCATATATAGCGTTTTCCTAGTACTTTCAAAATGGTATATATTATAATTACATAACCCATATCCCATAGTTTTCAAGCGTAGGCCTAATAGGCCTACAGCTAAAAACAACATTTTTAGCCGTACAGGCTACGCTTGACTGTTATGCTACATGACTTGAATAGTTATAAATTATACCATCTTGAAGGTATTATAATTAACTGTGTTTACTTTATATAAGCATTTTTATATCTTATACCGTTCAGAAGTTGTCACCGAAAAACTGTTATTTAGCTAAATCGACAGCCATAGTCTCAGGTGATTTTCGTTTCGTTATCACATCATCACTTGAGATATTTACATTATATGACTGCCATCAATGTATGTCACACGAATATTTATTTTTGGGCTCGATTCCCGCCTTGGTCGACCATCCTGATGAGAGGTTTCACGTGGTTTCTCTCTGTCGTTCAGGTCAATACTGGGATAACAGGCCACGACCGACTCCTCCCCACTATCCAAAAACAATAATAAAATAACCTTTCATCTCATCATCCTATCATATCATATATGATTCACCGACGCCAATAGATCGTATAGTAATCAGTGTCGTTAAGCCCAATATAAATAAATGCATTTTTTATTTCCAGGTGGTTCCAAGGTTTTGATTGGGTAGCGTTGAAGAATAGGACTTTGAAAGCTCCTATTGTACAACCGGTAAGTCGAACAATTTGATTGTCAAATTAGTAATGATTTTAGGATGTAAAAATAATTCTAGGGCTTTTGTCTGGCTCAATCAGTTGAGGCACTCCTTTGTTCGCTTTTTTTTGTAAATATCGTTAATTTTTCCCCACGCCATTCATATTCTCAAATAACCTAGCAGTCCTAGCTGATGGTATAGGGTCGTTAAGCCAACTACTTAATAGTAGGACAGCTAGGTTACACAAAAACAATTCATCTCCAAAAACGTTTTATATTACAATTAGTTTGAAAGCTATATACATATCCTAATTTAATATAATCGTCGGGTGAAAAACATATAGGTTGGTAAGTTTTTCATGAGAGTTTTATGGCTTCCTTGATGTCAAGTTTTATTTCTTAAAATGCCAACGACAAAGGTAACACAACGCAAATCAATCCGAGATGAAATCTATGACTGGTTAAATGATTAATGGACTTCTTTCACTATCATGCAATTATCATTATTTCAATAATTGGATTTTAGTTAGTTGAATTCATTTGTCAACACAATATTTAGTTTTCTTCGTTTTTCAAATTTTTCTAACTTTTTTTCGATTGATTGATTGATCGATTGATCGATTGATTGACCTCTTCTGTTCTCAAATATGCTTGAAAAACTTGATGAATATTTCTGAAGTTGAAATAAACAATTTTAATTTTCAAATAAATGTACACCTACCGAAAATTACCCTATCTATTCATCACCCTATACTCATATCTGAGACTTGTTTTCAAAACTCTAATTGAGAATTAGAATTCTCATTTGTACTGTCAACTGAATATCTGAAATATGCTGAGTAAAAACCTATCAGTCCATCATTCTTGTACATTTTACAGATAAACGGGCCCACGGATACTTCCAATTTTGACAAATATAAGAAGAATAACGAAACGACGCCCGAAGAATTATCTGGATGGGATAAAGACTTCTGAAGAAACTTGTTGGAAGTCGATTACTATTATTCAAGAAATAGCAAAAATAACAATTCTATATACTCAAAATTGCAATAAACGTCATTTTAAGATTTTAATCGATAGTGATTATGCAGTTCCCAATTTGTATTTCATTGTCGTTTTGATTTTCGCTCCCTTTCCATTCGTTATGTTTATTGTTACACATGCGTCTTAAAATATTACAAATTATATTTGTGTGAGTAGGCCTATAGTAGGACCTAGCTCCCAAAAATGTTGAATGGATTTTGTAATGGATTTTGCAGAGATTTTGTATATTTTTTAATTATAATTTCCCATTTACTTGAAACTCACTACCATTTATCAAAAATCTTTGTACTACATACGTACTACTACAATGGTAGAGAAACTCAGCAGTGTGCTAAACGCTTGCTTCATGTGGCCGGGAATATAATGGCTAAGATCCCTGCCAAAGTCCATCTCACAGCTGTTGGTTTTTGGTATTTTTCCTCTGTAGCCCAGGCCTGGATAGTTCACTTAATATAGGCCACAACCGATTCCTTCTTACCATCCTCCCCATTACCAGAGAAACCTTCTTCTCATGCATCCCATTTTCTCATTGAGGAGAGACCGCACAGAAAAATGTGTCAACATTTTCGTTATTTATTGATGTGACATTGTTGAAATGGTATACTGAGAATTAAAAATTGAAAAAAAGTCGAAAATTGCAAAAAAAATTTGGAAAAACTAGTTGGCAAATATGTTGAACCTTTACATACAACAAAACCAGAATAGATAGTTAGCATGAAGATAACAATTGATACATTAGTTGAGTAAACCTTCCTCTATCAGATGAACTACATTTCATCAGCACACCTTTAACCGTTTCTATACAAATGAATAGTTCTTGTTACCCTGATATACAACAACAGAAATGGCGTGACTTTCTCTGGTTTTGAATGCCAAGCGCATTCGGTTGAAGTGTTTATTTTTAGTTTCGCCCAAAGGCAGTTGTTTTACGAACACATCGGTACACCGGCAAATACGATAAAATATCTCAAGTAGTAATCAAATCATATATGTATCGCGAGATGTATGTTTTGTGACCATTCTCAGTGTCAACTAAAGTATAAACAATCGTAGTGGCTTTCCGGATGAACTTATTGTTGTGAAACTTCTTCACACCGTGCAAAGAAAATATTGCACCTTTGAAAATATTGTCGATCCATAATGAACATTCACATGTTCAGAAATACCACCCTGGTGGGAACTTTTCGCCCTATGGAGATTGGTGACGCCTTGGATTCATCCGACGCCAATAGATGTTACATTACATATCGTTAATATTACAGTGAGTCGTTGAAGCCCCGAAATAAGTAAAAATAGAGCGCTGTACATGATTCGTGTCTAACAGCATACAACAATAATCTAATTTAACAGGAAAAGAGAAATTGAAATTGAGTTATGACTTATAGTGTTTATAGTGTTTATATAGTTTATTTTACCTAGCTTTTACAGAAATAATTTTCACGCGACCAACAAGACTAATATATTTGAGCATTTTTTCATATTCTTATAATTTGTATTATTCTATTATGTGTGATTCATCACAAGTTCAACTATTGATGGTGATTATTGTTTGCTCAACGACCCCACCAACAGCTATTTCATTTGGCGGTACGAATGAGCTATGAAGTGATCATTTATAAGCGAAAAGACACAGAAATCCATGCCTTATGTGAGCTTTCGTACCCTTCGAAGTTTTTACTCCATTTACTATTTACCCAATGGATTTACTAATGGTAGCAATAGAAATACAAATGCAAATACAAATTTAAAAATAGATCCATGTATATATTAGTTTGTGAATAAAGATGTTAATAAATTTGGGAGGGGGGCTGCATCCACATTGTTTCCACGAGATCTTTGAAAGGATGTATTTTGGAGTAAATGGTCGACTCAAGATCTCATCAAAAGATCATGCTCAAGATCTTCGCTCAAGATCTTGCTCAAGATACTGCTCATGATCTTGACAAACAGAAGTAGACCATCAAATAGTTTGCGCAGTTTCCGCTAGCTAGCGCTACCAGTACCGTATCTAACGGGATAGGTTGTGTAATGCCGTTCGTGTTGTTTTGATAGCTGATACGTCATAATAATTTCTGCTCTGCTCTTGTAAACATGGCGACAGTAATTGGCAAGAGTGCGTTGGAAAGGTCGAAGTAACCCAACTTTATTTTCGTACTTATTTGTAATGTGACAGTGACATACTTCTATAATTTTTAAAATGCAGTGTAGTAAACTAATTACCATCATGACACAAGGGACAGGTACTGTTGACAGTAGTATGAGGAAAAAAACTGAAAAAGAAACTATTCACTCTGGTCATTTTATGGTATCGGATTTTAATGCTGAAGCACAAGATGACGAATATGAAGTAGCAGTACCAGTCCCAGCACAGGCAGGGACAGAATCAACATTTACTGTGAAGAGCAAGAAGGACTCGAAAGAAGAATCAACACAACAAAGTCTGTCAATTGAAACATCACTCAACAAACTTTTCCAGTGTATGTCCTTGGCTTACAGGTGAGTCCTCAGGCCTTATGTAAATACATTTGCTCAGGCCTCCACAAATTTGAAGTATATACCTAGGTTTACTTCCCTAGTCAGCTGGATACTAATTACTATTAAAGATCAAACATTCTCCTAAAAAATGTGATGTGCACAACAGCAGCAGCCTATTGAATCCTAATGCTGTCAGTTGTCAAAATGTCAGGGCTTAGGCTTTACCCTTTGGCCGAACTAGTGTGGACTAGTGATACAAAGTGGTAACAGTTATTTATATAAACGAAAGACCTAGGCCTATGCATCATCTAACCAGTGGTAACTAGGTATTTTGATTCTATAACCATACTAGAGCCAACCAATGACACTAATTGTAACCTAACCTAGAGTGTCCTACTATTGTTCTCCCAAGACACTTGTCATCAGATTGCCAACATTACAGTGTTGAAGTGTTTTGGTGGAACTTATTTTCAAGAACATCAAAATGAATGTTAGTAAGGTCTCTGTTTGGTGTCTAAAAAATTACATCAAATTTTCCAATTTTCCGTGATAATCGATTGATTGATAGTCGATTATTTCACGATTAAAAAATGATGGATTATTTGGTGAGTCAAAGACGTGATTGACAAAAATACTAAACTTTTTAATAAGGCCTAGGCCTAAATTTTGTTTCAGAAATTTATGTGAATTACCGGTATGTTTTAAACTGGTTAAATGTAAGAACGGCCCTACCGAATTTCGCCAGCAATAAAGATCCTATGATAATAATAATATAGAGCTGTCCCTTGTTTGAATAATTTTGTAGAAACGAAGGAATATGGGAGGCGCTTAGACGCTTAACTACATGTGCTACATTGATACACTGCAGCGTAACTCTAAACCATTTGTCTTGAAATCACAATGAAAATTTTCAACATAGTTTTAAAACATCAATATTTATCATTGTTAATCGATCGATTTTAATCGATTACTTGCTTACACAAATCGGTGGCAAACCTAGTGAATAGTAAGTATTAAAGCTGAAGACGCTATCCACCTAATCGTAGATCGCAAAATGTACTGTTTATTCGTATCACTTCATTATGAAGTAGGCCTGTATAGTAACAACTGTTACGTGAAGTAAAATGTTCCGGTGAACTGTTTTTCGTAGGAAAGAACCGGAATCGTTATTGAAAACCAAGCAATCATGAGATTTCAACCTAGTGATACAGTCATTAAAAATAATAGCCTACAATATTGTGCCTATTAGAGTTCACACATTTCCCTTATAAGCCCATCCAAATTAAAAACATAAATAGGCCTTTAAAGTGTATAAATATGCTCGCTCTTTTCAAGTTGAAAAAATTGACAAGTTCAGAGGGTCACTTTGGAATTGATTTCTGCCATCTATTCAAGATTTTACTGATGGCAGTAGGCTATTGATGTGCATACCTACATACTAGAAATATTTTAGTGAACAAAAATTCTCAAACCAACATGAAGCATTCAACGTCAGCCGCTGAAACGCCACTTACAACATGAACGTCATATGGCAACCAGAATTTTGAATGGGTTGAAAAAAACACAAATTTTGTCATGCAGTGAGCAGATGTCATCCCCTCAAAGATAAATTATCACTTACACCCCCACCCTTGCAAAACTTTGTTCTACATCTCTCAGGTCATATAAAATATTGTTTTTCCCAATTCATATCGAGTTTAACGACGTTTATCGACTTCCAATTTACAAATTGTAAAACTATTCATCATTCGTGTAATTTGATTTCAAACAGTGATCAATTTCGTACCAAAAAATTGGAACTAGCTAAGATAAGTAATATAACCAAGTGACAAAACCAAGTGAAAAAGTGAATGTTCAACGAAAAGAGAATAAAATTAAATAATAGAGCTTTCACGCACGGTTTCTCATTAGGCCTACTGTTAGTGCATGCTGTGTATGTCTACGTAAGAAAAGGGCACAAAGTGTTCGTAATGTGTTATTATAACTAGGCCTACCACTATACTTGATAATTACCATACCAGATTGCCAATCATTTTCTCCTTTGAAAAAAGAATTTATCATTTTAAGAGTCGATTATATAATTCTGTAAATTTTTGTAAAGTGGGTGGAAAATAAACTGAAACTGAAACAATAATAGGCCTACATGATCGAGAATCATGACTTCCAATCTTGTATTTTTCCCATTCCATATTTCTGATTCAATTCAATATCGATTGAAAATGGACAATTTCGATATATTCAGCCCGATCTTTAATATTCTCATGGTTACATGGAGCAAGCACGTAAGCACTGAGCTACATGTGCCGGTGGTAAGAAATGTACTGGTATTAGGAATTTAGGACTATTTTTCATGAATATAGTAGGGCCTACCATACAAGTTTTCACAAAATACTAAAGCGTATAGAACCTAACAGTATTTATTTTTCCCCTAATATATTATCTTGATAATTACTAGGAAAACGCGGGATTTGCGTTGTGAGATGAGCTTAGAAGTATGAAAATCTAGAATAGAAAATATTCTCTTATCTCAATCCACATCTACGGACCTTGGATTACTTCAAGCGATCAAAAACCTTACCTACAACTTGTTGATATTTATGAAGCTGCAACTTGTTGCATATACACTTCGCAAAATCAATTGATATTCAATGAAATATTCAATATTCAATTATTGCGTTTTCTATGTTATTTCTCATCCGATTGTTGTGAAAGTCACTGAAAATATGCATGATAGTGTTTTCCATATTCAGTAAAAATTCTAAAGCTTTTAAAAAATGTTCATATTTCAAGTATTTTCCATTCGGGTTATTCTTATGAGGATTTTCCAAACTTTCCGATTTTTTTCTAGAAAAATCGTTTAAACAGTTTTTCTGAAAAACAATCGCAACCTATTCTGATACGACATCAATATGCGGAAAAAATTTCGTGTTGATTAGATTGTACTGACCTGTATGCCGCGCACAAAATTACAAAAAAACAAACATAAAAACGAAGCCCATTTTTTTTCGGTATGTGAAATGAAATCTTCGCTACGCTCATCTAATTACAAGTATTATTGACAATATATCTTGGTCATTAGTACAGTGTATCGTAAAACCCAGTGTATAAGTATTATCTAATTAACTGAACGATAGCTGAAATGTTGTCATATTAGGCCTACTCAGTGTATTAGGCATATAGGCCTACACAAACATATTCATGATATTTATCAAGATCAGCATAATTTTCTGTACTAATAATTATTTGAATGAACTGAATAACTCAGTACCGTACTGGACTTTCAAAACTTATAGACACGATTGAGCATGATTTCAACTTTTTACTTGTAGGGCTATGTGCCCCACATATATAACAAAAATGAAAAAAAAAGAAGATATATATATATATATATATATATATATTATATATATAAATTTGTTACTTGAGTTACCCTCCCACCCAATGAGATTTTTCCCAATTCGACCGCTGAGCATTGGAGTCGGTCCCTCTTATTGTGGCTAGATATACGAGCTATAGCTACATATTTCAAATTTTCTTATTTCATTTGTCTTATTTCAGTAGGCCATATTAAAACCTTTTTTGTAATTAATTTGCCTCTGCTAGAATATGCCCAGGTCAAAATGTAATTTTAAGGAATGTTAAGGAATATTATGTCATAGCTATATACAGTAGGTCTATCAATGTCCTATTGATTATAGCCCTAGTCAAACATGTAATAATACAGTACTTGCCATCTTTTTAGCTAAGGTGTTGATCTTTCATCAACATTTCTTGTTCAAGTGTTCTGCATGCCACACTTTTTTCTATAGACCGGTATTTGTAATTCATATTTTTAATTAAACATTGTATTTTCAAAATTTTAACATTGTATATAGGCCTACTTCTAAGTTTTAATACAAGATGAAAAAATTATTGCATCAATCAACTTGAAATATTTAGTTATTGTTGACAACATCATTTGTTGTGGCACAAACTAAAAAAAAATGTATATCCATATGCTAAGATAATTAGTTCACCGTTTTTTTAGTGTTGCTAATCGAAAATGTAGATTTTCAGTACATTTTCATAGTTGGTAATATTTATATTTAAATAACAATTGAGTTCACATTAATAATTGTAGTTTGCGCAATAAGCAGCGTAAGTTGAACATGCTGTGAAAATTCCATGCAAATCTGTCCAGGTAGGGCCTACCGGTAGTTCATGAAATATCTTGTAGGCCTATTAATGATATTTGAATATCGATTTTGATAAAAGAGCATTCAAATTTCATAAGTCAAATTTCGTTCATATGTTGGTAATATCTCACTTCTTTGCTGAAATTTGATTGTTGCAATAATAGATTTTTTATCCTATATTAAAGAGGGCAATATTTGAAATTTTGGAAATACAATGTTTAATTTTAACATTAGTTATACCAACAACATTCAAACATTAACTACAAATATATATTGCAAAACAAATGTGGCATGTAGAACACTAGCAAAACTCAAATTTAAACTTTCGCAGAGGCCAAAGTATTTGAGTGGAACAACTCGACCTTGAAATAATTCTAATGAATAAAATAAACAATATAATTCAATAAACTATTCGCAATATAACAAAAAAAAACATAATAAAGAACATATAAAAAACGACTACATGGCTACCCCCTTGAATTGTTTCAAAATATTGATATCCAGTAATTATATTCGAAAGTAATTCTTTGGGCAGCCACATTTCCAGAGTACAATTATTAATTCACGATGATGTAATTATTTTGAATATTTCGCTATCCATATTTTAAAGCAAGTTCTTTCAACTTTCAGTTGAGCCTGTAGTAACTATTTGTCACTGACCTTTTGCTGGAATAGTGCCAACATCATTGGTGGATATACCCACTCCATTTTAGAGGTAAATTAAATAACTTTGAGTTAAATTCAGTGAAAATATCAACAGTTCAATTCAAATAACGATTCAAAAAATTGAAATAATTATTAAAATTCATTTTACCAGTCACATTATCAAGGGATTGTTCTTCTAGTTATTAGTGACGAGGTGAAGCTAATAATAAATCAAAGAATTCCCTTTTTATCTTTCAAATGTTGGAACTGAGCGTGATACTTCACCTTATGAACTTTCACCTCTTCAGATTTTACTTTTACATTTCATTTTACCTGTATAACTGTACAACTGTATAAACTTGTATAAACATACTGACTGTGTTACTACTTACTGTAATTATAGATCAACAGATCATTACATCAAACAAGTTTAATAAAGTGACCAGAGCGTAAGATCTTATGCTCAACACATTTAGAGCGGCAGATAGCAGAGCTTGTTTATCATACTGAGAGATCATCCTGTCAATGAACGATCAGTAGGCCTACAAATCATTTCATTTTTCTGGTATTAGGAGGAAATTGATCGAATCACTTCGCAGAGAAAAGACAGGCAATTGTTTGTTTGAAACTAGTATTTTGCGAGGTATTTTTGTTGTAATCGGCGAAAGTCTGTATACAGGATAAATAATGCTGAGGCCATTGTTTTAGCGTAATTTGGAAAATACTGTAATGAAAATTCTTGCATCACACACCGGGCCTGGTATTGAGTTTTTGCCCTTTTCTACAGTATCATACATTTGTAGGTTGTACGTGAATTACTTATACCGGTATAGGAATATCATTATTTGCTGGATGTATGGTGCATCAGAGGTCTCCCCTCAATCTTTATACGACCGCTTCCTCCACACAGTCCCCAAAACCTGATGAAAACCTCTCATCTCATCATCTTATTCATCATTCATCGATCGAGATCTTATCAGTATCACAGAGCGTCGCTGCTCCATCAACTAACGCATTGCTTTAGAAACTATAGTCAGGTCGGGCGTGGGTGGGTGGTTTCGAGTTTTGCATAAGGCACGAATTTTCTGTGAATGTTAACTACATCTCATAACTTTTTTTTTTCAATTTATCAATACTTCACAGACAATATTGGTGGTCAAGATCTCAAGAACTAATCAACAATACTTTATAAAATCGATATAGAACGTATTCATAACGAGGTTGAACGTATTATAACGTTTAAGAATAGAATCAGTCATACCAAAACACTATTTGTAATGGAATATCAATCCGACATTTTCGTAATTCCTGCCACAATCAATTTTTCGATTTTAAACATTTTTTCATTGAACGTACTTCCTCCTTTTTTTGTTCCAGTTAACAGTTAGAATCTCTCTTTTTCATCTATGCTATTACTTCCACGCTTTAGCTACCTCCACCTCTTTAATTATTGTTAGTCTCTCAATCTAATTGTGCGTTGTTAAAATGTGTCAATACCAACTGGGACTAGAATTTTGAATATCTTCGACTGTAAGCTGTGAAGAATGCACTGGTCACAGTGTGCCATTATCAACAACGGTTTGCCCGAGTTCATAGACCTCATGCGTTGTTAGTCGGCTATTCTTAATGGCTCACCTATGTATAAGAATGTAGACCTGTGAGAAAAACAAAGTATGGACCAAGCGGAATGATGATAAGGTGCAGATGATGCAACTTAACGCGTGTCGTATGTCGCCTGAACGAGTCTTGATGTATACGATCGTATACTAATTAGTTACAATTACCAGTACTGAATTATGTAGGAACTGGGAATGTAGGCCAAAACACCACTAACAATACAATCAAGACTTTCACACACTTCGAACTAAAATTTTAATTAGTTAGATCGTTTGTATATTGTACAGAAATAACGAGAAATAATCATACATCTTGGTTGGAATATGGATGTGGGCTTATTTATATTTTTTAAAAGTCTTTTGATAACTTTGTAATTTTAGAAATATAGCTACACCCTACTTTTCAGTGCCATTCAATATTTTTACTCCATATCCAGCGCATAAAATTCCGTTACCGATTTACTATAATAATAATAATATTTTTTTTTTCTTCATTAGATTTAAATAATACATACCGTACATACAAGATTAATTAATTAATTCGCTCTTCCACAAAGTCAAAAAGGCTTATCTGTGGGATGAAAAATAAAATTAATAGCTTGGCCAAAAATCGGGTTTATATCATAAAACAATGAAACAAATAATGATAATAATAATAATAATTTTTTTACTGTCCCGAAGATACCAAGGATTTACAGACAGTCATGATAAGTTGTTACATACAGTTATTACATGCCGTACATATATACTTTGAAAATAACATTCAAAATAACATTTAAAAAAACAATTGAAATTCATTCAAAATAATAATCTGTCATTATATATGAGAAAAATACATACACATGGGACAGA
Source organism: Brachyptera risi (assembly GCA_964007535.1). Lineage (NCBI taxonomy): Eukaryota > Metazoa > Arthropoda > Insecta > Plecoptera > Taeniopterygidae > Brachyptera > Brachyptera risi. The sequence continues at coordinate 25,636,072 of OZ023332.1, read as the reverse complement.
CAATAATCTCTATATGAGTAAAAACACTTGTCTATCAAGTATGTCTTGAGGCATTTTCTGAAGTCATCTCTTTTTTCTTTTTCAAGAATAGCGGAAGTGCATTTAAAAATTTTGAGCCCATGTGAACGGGATCTTTCAGATATATATTATTTTTGAAGCGTTCCAATAATATGTTCGTTTTGTTACGTGTGTGATACTATCATCGTAATCGTTATAGATAACACCATGGTGATATATTCCTTTCGCAGACCATGATTGGAGGTAGCTGTATTTATTTATTTATTTATTTTATTTATTTATTTTCACACTCACAATTGCACTAAAGTGCGGTGGCAAGGCCTTTGAACTAAATTAATGAAACTCTTCTACAGGAACAAGATGAAGAAAACAAATAATAATTATAAAAAACAAACCCAACAAACAAAATGAGTTACAATATAAAAATAAGTTGAAATTTATATATATATATATATATATATATATATATATATATATATATATATATATATATATATATATATATATATATATGTGAAGTGTGAAACTTGTAAAAGTTCGATTAGTATAGGAAAATGAGTAAAATATATTTACAAACCATGAATTTACCAAACAGATAATGAACGTAGGCCTATGTATAATTGATAACTCTCGTCTTCTCGACCTCTTAATGTCACTTTCATTTTTATTCAGATTGGGTTTAACGACGTACTGTACAATCAATTGGCGTCGGTGAATGATATATGAGATTAGGATGATGAGATGAAGGGCCATTTTATTAAGTGTTTTTGGATAGTGGGAAGGGCCGGTCGTGACCTGTAGTTGGGAACCATCCCATTATTCACCTGAATGACGAAGGGAAACCACAAAAAAAACTCTGTCAGGATGGTCAACTATGGCGGGAATCGAACCCCGGTCGCCTGCATGATGATTCAGTGTGATTCAGTTCACTCGACCACTCGTCTCATGTTTGACATCACAAAACATAACATCCAATCAAGTGAGTTGTTTATTAGGTGTAGATTTCGAAATCTCCAATCAGGGTAGGCTTATCTCACGTTGTTTAGATCCAGGCGGTCGTTTGGGAAACCACGCCTATCCCTATAGTCGTTAATTAATCAAAACATTCTTGTTGAGGAAAAGGAATCGGCATTCTCCGTATTGATCTTCATCTTCTCTTTCGTCGCTTCTTCTTTATCTTCTTTCTTTCCAAATCTTCCTCTCTTCTACCTTGGATTAAAGCTATCGTGCCATTGGATAGGGAACAGCGTTCCAGAGCTGCGCAACTACGAAAAAACATAAATGTGCTGTTACCGCGGTACAAATTACAACAATACACTCTCGTATACTGCATGTGACATTCTACGTGTAGAAATTATATCCTTCATTACTTTTTTAAACATATAAACAGAAAGGCAAATATACGTGTGCACATAATTTTCTCGCGATGCATTTCTGCTTTTTTCATTGTAGTCTTCTTTGTAGAAAATATCTCGTTTTCTCGTACAAATCGAAAATAAAACAGTACACTACTCAATCAAGTATAAACGTCGAGGATCATATTAAAACAATTCACAATATAATTTGAACTTTATTCATTATGTAATACTGAAATAATATTATGTTTTTATTCCGTCTCTGCTACGAGCTACAATATGTATAAATATTCTTTCTTTTGACAGCCCGCACTCAACAACTTGTGTTCTTACGCGGGCTTCTGTCAATGTTATAATTTTATAATCCTCACTTATATTTGTATAAGCTATTATATTGGCAGAATAAAATGAAATGAAAATGAATGAAAGATCCAACAATTAACCCTCATGTTTCTAAGCTCTGGAAAATGTCTGTATTGGTAATAAGCATGAGTTGCGTATCCGTATAGCTATAACCCAAGCTTCCACTCATATAATTAGTCTTATTCCTTCAGTTTTGTTTATTAGCCTTTATTCATGTATTCGTTCATAAAATGGGCTGATTCTACATCCATCCCACTATTCACTCCATCGTATTCACTACCGGTAATGATTCAATGAACGTGGATTTGTGTGTTATGCCTGCTGGAAATTACCTATTGCTGAAGAACGCGTTATAGGATGTGTGTGGAGAGGAAATGTGGACCGTCACAGGTAGCTGAGTGGTTAACGCACTTGCTCCATTATTATTTTATTATTATTTAACTCTTGCAAATGCACATAAATGCGCGGTGGCAAGTTCCCTAAGTACCCCTATCCCACCATCTCCTTAACCCTCTGACGGAATAACTTTAACCTGATTTCATCCCCTTCAAAAACATTTCTACTAAGCCCATTCCAGTCCCTACCTGTCCTTGTGACCCGGGAGGTAGTGGGCATGTCGGACCCGGTTCGATCCGGTATACTATGTACGGTAAGAGAATATTGTACAATTACATAGCACTCCATAAATGATATATTTTATTTATATCGGGTTTAACGACGCACTGTACTGATGACTAAGAACTGATGATTAAGATGTATTGGCGTCGGTGAATGGTGAAGGGAAGATGAGATAATGGGCTATTTGACGATTATTGTTTGCTTAACGACCCCACCAACAGCTAGGTTATAGGCCTACGGGGGTATTTTTTATTAGGTGTTTTTGGATAGTGTGAAGGAGTTGGTCGTGGCCTGTTATTAAAGAACTATCCCAGTATTGACCTAAGCGAATGAGGGAAACCACGAAAAAAAAACGTCAGAATGGTCGACCATGGCGGGAATCGAATCCGGGCCTCCTGAATGACGGTACATTGTGCTAGCCATTCGGCGACTCGTCTCCTTCCATTAATGATATTATGTATAATTACAGTACGGTATAGTACAATTCCTGTCGAATTGACATTAGTGTGTACTGTGTGCAGTCGATAGTGTGATATGAAGTGAATGTGGGTGTAAATCACAATAATCTTGTCAGTTGTTATCCATGTGGGACATGTAGGAAATTGAATGCCAACAAATTATTTATTCTAAGCAAACACAGATTCCAAACCAACTTTTTTTCAATATTGAAAACTTGTTATAATTACATAATTACATAATTTGTTATTGTTATAATTTTTTCCTGATCAAGGCTTAGGATACCACCATAAGTTTGATCTTTTATTTATTTATAATGGTGCTTATAGCGACTCCGCCAACAACTAGTTTATACGGGGTTACGAATGGGCCTACAAATAAAATGAATGAACCTATGAATCGAGGATGAAACTATAAAGTGATAAGTGAAAGGACGTTTACAAAAGCCATGCCGTATGCGGGACTCTAACCTGAGCTACGGAAAGCGCCAAGAGTGATCTATCATGACCATAAGTCAATCCCGTTCGTAAATCAATCATAGACTCACTCATTTTCAATATTTCAAGTAGAATCAGGCCTATCCGTACAATGTATCACTTATCACTTGTTAGTTCAGTCTTTGGATGGTTTAAAAATGCTTGGGTTTTCAAACTACTTGCCACACATCGCCAATAGACCATTTCCGAAATGAATGAGCCATCTAGCGGCGATCGTTTGAACTAGAACGGGATGTTATTACCCGAGTTTGAAAGTCCTATGCTGCCAATGCAATTTAGCACGTTTGATTCATATTATTGTGCGTTACAGCGAAGGTATGTTAAGTTATAATATGATAGTAGTTTCATCATTTATATGTTTACTATATACTGAGAGATTTACACACTGTCAGAGTGAGTAATATGAGAGATAATGCAAGTTATATATCCTAATGTTTTGCTATGTATAAGAGAACCGACTTTTTGAACAGTACTAAAACTCTCAGCGATCTCGGCTGCTAGAAGGCGGGACGTGCCTGCGCATTAAATAATGAAAATGGTCTGTTTGTGTGACTTGATCGTGGTGTGAAATCTCTGTTGTTGTCAGTTTATTGATGTTCATGACTCATTTGAAATTTAAAATGCAGCTCGATATCCCTGTGTGTGATCAGGCCCGTATCAAGAAATTTTGCGCCCCTAGGCCCGAAATCTCCCTCCCTCCCCCGTCCCCCCTTGAAGCGCATCAATTCAGAAATATGACAAGCACTAGGTTTTATTCAGAATCACATTTCAAATGATTGTGTTGGGCTATTACTAGGGCCTACGACCTATCAATGAGAAGGATAATTTTTATAAACTTTGATCGTTACTGAATGATATGTTGAAATGATAATATTGAAATGTGCTGAATGGCAATTCTTGACAAAAAATCACAAAGACTAGATTGTACACTGGAAGAAAACTGTTGCAATACCGAAGATTGTTTTTAATGCTCTCTGTACATTAGTTGGTATCTCAAATCGTGGATATGGGCCCTTATATCATATGCAAATTTACGATTTTTGAAAATGTATATACTTATTTGGGATTTTTTTTTTGGGGGGGGAGGGGTGACGCCCCTTGAAAATGTGCCGCCCTAAGCCCGGGCTTCGTGGGCCTAGGCCTTAGAGTCCACGGGAGTCAATTTAGCGAAATATCAGTTTTTGGTGATAACTTTTGAACGGTATGAGATATCAAAATTCCAATACGCGAGAAACACAGTTAATTATGTTCGCTACAAGGTGATATAAGGTATAACTATCCAAGTCATGTTGCATAACTTTCAAGCGTATATACAACTGAATTTTTTTTGTTTAGCTGTATGCGCTTGACAGTTATGCGACATGATTTAGTTACCGTAGTTATAACTTATATCATCTTGAAGCTTTTATAATCATCCGTGTTCCTCGCGTAATAGAATCTCGATATCTCATACCGCTCAAAAGTTATCACCGAAAATCTGATATTTCGCTAAATCGACTCCCGTGAACTCTTGATCGGCCCTGTGTGTGATGCAATTTGAGATCACACTTGCATGGCGTAGGTCAACTAGTCTTATATAGGCCGCTTATCGTAGTATAGGCCCATTGTGCCAGTTTTCAATTGTTTTACTAGACATTTCATTTTGTCGTTGTCGTTCGTATTATTTTAGGTAAAGGCTATATATATATATATATATATATATATATATATATATATATATATATATATATATATATATATATATATATATATATATATATATATATATATATATATATATATATATATATATATATATATATATATATATATATATATATATATATATATATATATATATATATATATATATATATATATATATATATATATATATATATATATATATATATATATATATATATATATATATATATATATATATATATATATATATATATATATATATATATATATATATATATATATATATATATATATATATATATATATATATATATATATATATATATATATATATATATATATATATATATATATATATATATATATATATATATATATATATATATATATATATATATATATATATATATATATATATATATATATATATATATATATATATATATATATATATATATATATATATATATATATATATATATATATATATATATATATATATATATATATATATATATATATATATATATATATATATATATATATATATATATATATATATATATATATATATATATATATATATATATATATATATATATATATATATATATATATATATATATATATATATATATATATATATATATATATATATATATATATATATATATATATATATATATATATATATATATATATATATATATATATATATATATATATATATATATATATATATATATATATATATATATATATATATATATATATATATATATATATATATATATATATATATATATATATATATATATATATATATATATATATATATATATATATATATATATATATATATATATATATATATATATATATATATATATATATATATATATATATATATATATATATAAACACTATTAATGTACAGTACATTCGTAGCGAGATCCCACTTTATAAGATGTATATATATCTCTTGACCCCTTGGAGGTGAAGGTGGTCACTACTGATATCATACACACATATTTTGATTATGTTTATTAATTTATGATCAAAGTCTTCATGCACCACAATTCTATACCCGCGCCTTCAGTTACTTGATGTTTGATTAAATTATTATTAAATGCAAGCTCTTTAATTAAGGCCACAAATTATTGATGTCATTAATACAAAAATATATTATTGAGTTCAGCAGTTTTTATCATTTCGTTGAACATTTCTACACCTATAATGTTTTTTCATGTTATATATGGTACCCGAGCCATACCCGAGCCACTTGTATCTGTTCTCTCAAAAGAACTCAAAAGATTACTCAAATTTCGTATGGATTCTTTGAGTAGGCCTACCGGTATATATAGGGACATATCCATTCGATAGTTTTAATTTTAATCAAAAATTTACAAAAGTCACTTGATACTTATTTAACGGATAGTTACACTGTACTTCAGTTTGCATCCTCCGAGCGTGTACGGAAACGGGAAAGCAATGTATAAGATTTGTAATATATTTATATAATATGTAGTATGTATCTAACTTGAAGTAGGCCTATGTTTCTTCTAATCTCTTTTTGTTGTAAGATTGTAGGAGATCAGAATGAGTATCGGTTGCAGGGTCAATGGTAAATGAACTGCAATTCATTTTTTTTTCTGCAAGCTTCAGCCTTTATATGCTATACTTTCAGTCCGTAGTGTAACCGCAGTTGTGTAACAATCGAACATTTATTTATACATTTATTTGTTCTTCACAAAATACATTGTTTGAATATCAGTCACAGTTTTAGTTTTAGCAACAAGTCTTAATTATTTCTCACCTAATGTAATATCGTTTTGGTTACTTATAGATAAGTACTTATAGATGGTACTTATAGTATATATTTCAAGTACATGAACAAGAAAAAGTATAAGAACTGACATTACATACTTATATACTTTTGGCTCATCACAGTAGTAGAGATTATTACATATAGGCCTAATTTATTCAAAAGATGACTACATTCCTAAGAATTCTTCAACATTATAAGATGCATTTTCTATCAGGTAACCCCGAACAAAAAAGCTGAACAAACAAAAACGATTACAATTATTCAAGTGAATCTGTGAGGAATTTTAAATTTCACAGCGTTGTAATTGCTCTAAATATAGGCCCATACTGTTAGAAAGGGACAATAGCATTTTTCACTGTAAACGTTTAATGAAAAATAATATCGAGCTATCCTGGTTTTGAAACTGAAATAATGTCTATGAAAGTAAATAAGCTATGTAGATTTGTGTGATGACATTTAATGAAAGGTCGATCGACTACAACGGCTGTTGCTAGTTTTGTTAAAAACATTCAGGACGCATGGGATAATCGACAAAATGCGACAGGTATATTTTACGATTTCTCTAAAGCCTTCGACGTTGTCAATCATCATAAACTTTTAGATAAACTTAAATTCATGGGTATTGTGGGAATACCAAACAATTGGATTGCATCATTTTTGAGTAACAGGAGGCAAGTAGTTAAAATTACAGATAGTATGGGAAATAAACATTTTTCTAATGAATTTACGCTCAATACTGGCGTTCCACAAGGTTCCACGATATCACCGATCTTATTCATAATTTTCACGTCAGATTTGACCGATCACGTTCAATTAGGTAAACTAATATTATATGCTGATGACACAAGCCATTTAATTTGCAAAGAAAAAATGATTGAAAGCAACATTACGCTGAAGAGTAATGAATATAATAATACAATAGAAAATGCTGCGGTTTATGAACTAGTAAAATGGGCTAGTGCAAATGAGTTATTTTTGAATACTAACAAAACTGTCTTAATAAACTTTACATGTAGGACTAGTAACGACACAAATATAAATAATGTTAACAATATTACTTCGCCTCTTATTTATTTGCAAGGAAAAAGCATAATTAAACAAGAAGAAACTAAATTCCTAGGTATGATCATAGATGAAAAATTAACATGGGTAAACCATATTAAAGGGGTAGGAAAAATAATTGCGAGTGGTTGCTATCTTGTGAAACGTATTATGGATATATGTGGGTTCAACACGGCTAAATTAGTTTACTTTGCACATATAGAATCACATATTCAATACGGCATTATTTTATGGGGGTATTCTACAAAATCAAATAGATTGTTCACTTTACAAAAAAGAGCGATTCGATATTTAGCAAAAGTAAGTTTTAATCCCGTATCAGAAGTATTTTATAAGGACTCGTGTAAACCACTTTTTAGAAAATATAATATTCTTACCTTACCTTGCATATACATTTTTAATACAATTTTATATGTTTTGGAAAACAAATATTTAATTCAAGATTTTGACATTGAAAATGGCCATAATACTAGGAAAAATAATATAAAAGTAGTAAAGTGCAATTTATCCATTCTTAAAACTGGACCCATACATGCTGGTATCCAATTCTACAATATATTACCTCTTACATTAAAAAGAAAGAAACTAGATTCATTCAAAATATGCCTTAAAATTTACCTGATCAATAAATGCTATTACAGTGTGAAGGAATTTTTAGAAGATAAAATTTAGTAGTTTGATTGAATTATAGTTTCCGTTTAGATAAATCAAAATATATGTGTGTCTTACATAATTTCCTGAATGTAATTTCTTATTGTATTATTTATCATTCTTTTTGACATTCAAAAGACCGCTTTACTGTAACGGTAATTATAATTTATATGTGATCATTTGTTTACCAATCATTTTCATCATTTTTTAAGGCCTACTCTGTAATTTATTTAGGAACCATTATTATTATTTTATATGTTATATTGTTGTCTTGTGATATTCCTTTCATATGTAATAATGTAATAATGACTTGTCTAATATCGTTGTGAACGATCAATCTAGATGAAAAATAAATCTATTCTATTCTATTCTATTCTAATTTAATTTTTAATTTTCGACATTTTATGGACTAAAAAACACGTAAAATGTAAGACTCGATCAATGATTTCAATTTTAAATGGTATTTTTTTTTTATATAGTTGCACCATGTTCTTATGGCATTTTAATTTTTCAGGACGAATTTTATAATAAGAAAGACAACTGTGTCTTATCATATGTGTAAAATCCTTCAAGTTGCATTGAGATTATTCAACTACCGAAGTTTTTATTTACAATTATTTCGTTTGGTAGTTTGATTTTCTTCTTTTGTGGATTCAAGTAGACAGACTATAGCAATGCCAATCTTTCTAATGCTTCAAAATTTACTTTGGAAATAAATGCAGTTACCGGTACCAGTACTGGTATGCATTATAAAATATTATGTACACTGTATATATTATTATTTTTTTTTTTTTAATATCTCAAAACTTGATACATAATCATTGTGAATCATGAATATAGAACAACATATACAACAAGACAATAGATGAACTGAACATTCAAAATATTATTAATTGCACTATATTTTCATATCCATGCATGTTGTAAATGAATTGTATGGTACTGGTACTATTTATTTTAATCCATGTCGCACAATGACTATTTACAAAGTGATATGCTAATTATGGCCAACATTAAATTATGTGTGATTATTATTATTATTATGATGAATGGTTATTATATAATAAAATGTTGATAAGGAGAGAGACTGTAGAGCCTCCTGATAAGAATAGAGTTTTATCTAACGAAGAGGTGTGTCCTATTATAGAACAAAAAGGAAGGAATTGACATTTTTCATGTGACCTAGCTCAACTGTAAATTCGCATTGGCTCATTATGATTATTTTAATATTATATTTAAGCACAGATTATCACAGGTTTATCTGGCTGTAGAATGTAGATAGTTACAAATTGAAATTGTGGAATTAAAATAATTATATGCAACTGATTGCTTAAAACATTGTAACCATTTCTGATATTGAATTTCGAAAGAAGATCTATCATTTATCAATACGTTTGTGGATACAAAAGAGTATTGTAGGCCCATATATGATCTATACTGTTGGGCCTTGCCACTTATATTCTGAAAAAGCTTATCAAACAAGTTATATAATCTATACAGATGGAATTTGATAACATTTGCGTAATGTGCAAGTTACTGTACTGAATTCTGCACGTTTTTTTTTTATTGGACCACCAAGGGTTACTTATTCAAATAATCTGGCTTTATAGGCCTCCATAACAATAGGTTTTATCTGTGTTATCTCTGTAATCATGGAGATTATTAATTCTCCTACCCATGATACTGAGAGCAAAAGACAATTTTAATCGAAATATATAATGCTGAATATAGCTATGGTTATCATTATAGCTTGAACATATTCTTTTTTTTAGATGTAAATCACTGGGCATAAGATAGCGATTCTTACTTTTCATGCACATCATTTTATAGGTTTAAGAGATCTCTTCTTTTCATACATTAACATTTGAATATTACTAATCGTTGATAAAAGTTATTATCAGACAAAAGGTTTTGAACTAAATCTAACAGAGACCATTTATAATTTAGGTGACAAAAGAGTAATAAATTGGATCTATCTATGGGTGTACTTGATCAAATTGATAGGCAGAGCAAAACATGCTATTATATACTCATTAACTTTTACATTACTGGATGAGCGAGAAGACTCGTTTCCACCATACTCGAAAAAAATCTTTGTTTGCTCTCCAAAGGACAAATGAAAGTACAAATTCAGTTTAAATTTGGCATACACAAGTGTCCTCATCTAATTTGGTACTGAATAGTAAGTACGGTTTCTGTATAGTGTATATATATATAAATATATATATATATATATATATATATATATATATATATATATATATATATATATATAAATATATATATAATATATATATATATATATATATATATATATATATATATATATATATATATATATATATATAAAGGGATGTCGGCGGGTAGCAATTTTTGGAGTCGGGTACCCGTCATCATTACCCGGGTATTACGCGGGTAATCACATTTTTCTTAATCTTGACTACGCTCATCTACTTCCCATTTAAATGTACTTTATCGTCTTATTTACCTTCTTTAGGTTACCATTATTAATGTTGCAACTATACGCAGTCTGCTCATATCATATCACTGACCCTCTCAGCACAACATAATCTACCCGAACACATTGGTTGAGTCAACTTGAGTGAACGTGGCATGACCCTCTTTTTTTTAAAACAAAGGGCCATTTGTTTAAGCAGTGTGCAGAAGTGTTAGAACTGTAGTCGCTACGAGTGCCAGAGTGTTGGAGAAGGGGGGGAGGGGAAGTAGCACGTGCGAGCCAGATGCGACTGGTGATATGTATGGTAAGGAGTAGTCAAGGTGGCCTAAATTCTTTTGTTTTTCCCGCCACACAAGCGCGCTTTGTTTAAAAGTTATCTGTCAGTGAAAATGAAGAATAAAAGCTCGCATTGTAAAAAGTGGCGAGTACCCAAGTAAGAAATATTGGAGTCGGGTAGTGGTGTACCCGTACCCGGCCCGGGTAGTCGGATACCCGGCGACACCCCTAATATATATATATATATATATATATATATATATATATATATATATATATATATATATATATATATATATATATATATATATATATATGTAGTATACTCTATAGCATAGAGTATACTATAGTCTATAGTATATGTTTGAGGTGCGATCGATTGCACCACTTCTGAGAAGACCCCAGAAGAATTCAAATCATTTCAATTTTAAATCATTTTATTCTTACATCTTTATACATGGTGATGCATCACTAATCAATTATTAAAATAATCATTACAATATACAGTAATGGAGAATCCATATAATAATAAATAAGAATGATAGAGATAGTATGAAAATAGTAGTTGTCTTTTTATATACATTACTTATATACATTTTGCAATTCTATTTCAAATATTCCGAATAAAATTCTAAATTTGAGTGTATAGAAAATTCAGGAAACCCGCGTAAGACAATGTCTTGTGTGCGAATATCTAGGAGAAAATTTGGGAAAAATATTTCACTAATATAGGCCTATTTCCGAATTTTCTCAAGAATCCGATCAGCTGTTTTGATGAAAAAAAATATATATAATTTTTAACATCAATCAAAGCCAAATCTATAATCCTAGGCTAAATTGAGAAACCGATTACTTGGTAATCCAAGCAACAAGTGTCATCAATTATTTTGAAATGAATAAAATGAGTGATGAATTGAACAGGAAGGTACTGACAATTGTTTGGAATTCAAGGTGCATATATATATATATATATATATATATATATATATATATATATATATATATATATATATATATATATATATATATATATATATATATATATATATATATATATATATATATATATATATATATATATATATATATATATATATATATATATATATATATAAGCCTTCCATTAAATTTCATATAAATATGTCTACATCGCTCATCCAACAACGCATATGTCGCGTTTTCCTAGTTTTTACACTAACCCAACTAACAACTCTGTTGGAAACGCGGTTTCCAAAATGTATAAACTTGCAGATAAATAATATATCATTGGTGGAGGTGCCGTGTTATGTCTTACAAATGGAATTATCTCAAAGTCAGATAATCTGTAAATAAGTGTAAATAAATGCTGGGTAGTTTTGGTTCACTTCACTCTCGGGTATCGCATCCACTGTGATGGATATATACTACTGGCATATTTAATTCAGTTGCCAACGCACCCACTTCACGTGATCTGGGAGGTTAGAGCCATATCAGGCCTTGGTTTGATCCCTGCCACCGTCCATCTTTGCAGGGATTTTTTCGTGGTTCCCCTCTGTAGACTAAGCTAATGCCGGGTTGGTTCCTACAATTTAGGCCACAACCACTATGTCTTTTAACAATGCATTTTTTTTTTATACTTCGATCTGGCTGTTCTGAATTATATTTTTTAATAAATCATCACCCTACGCTTGTGCATATCTCTCAGTCGTATGATATTTTATTTGGGTTGTCTTTCGATTCCAATATTTTATCATGATATTCAATAGCAGGTTTTTGATTGATATGGAAATCAATTCGTTCAATTTACGTTTGTTTCGATATCAAAAATGAAAATGAAATTTCATCAAATAATTGAACAGAGTGCCCTGCCATTTATTGCATGCTAGACTGACCATATCTCACATTTTTGCTCAAACTCTTCTTCTCCTGCCCTACCCTTGAATTAAAAAGCAATGAGCTGTTTCATCACAAAATAATCATATAATTAATATGGAAATGGAATAATTTCGATCAATATTTGATATCATCAATTCGATTCGATATTGAACGGGACTTCTTAATTTTCGATATTTTCGATCGATTTTCAATTTGGCAATGTCATAATAGTTTTCAAATTCTTGATCAAATAAATGGCTACCCTTTATTTCATACATTTGCTTTGTTCTTAATTTCCAGACAGAAGTTGACTTCACCAAAGTGGAACCGGTTCAAGGGGATTCGTTTACGATGGAAGGACAAGATTCGACTGAACAATGTTATTTGGCGATGCTGGCACATGCAATGTATGTATCCAATATGCTGTAGTAACATGTTTCGTCGTGTTATGAATATGTTGATATTCTTGCAGATATGCGTGATGCATGGTAGCAAGATTCCTTAATTATCTGGGTGTATCTATTCGTACAACACTTTCTTGAATTCTTGAATTTTCTTTGCATTTCTTCCCTTATCCTCCAGTTTGTTCCAGTTTGTTCGGGGCTTTTGTTATCGAATGAAGTAGAACCCATATGTATTCAATTGATGCTTTTAGATTGTAAATTGTTTGATTGGTTTTTCAATCAATGCAAACATTTGTGGGATTTCACGGGACTTTCATACTCTTAATGAACATGTAGAATAGTCATATACACTTGAATCTTTTTGAGAAGACCAGAGAATTTCAGACTGAAACTCTCAATCGTCAATGTTGAATAAGGGATAGGCACGGCAGTGAAAGAGACGGCATTCTTTTAGAATCCTTGTTTGGCCTCTACGGTGTGAATTTAGAACTCACCACTCTCTTAGTTGCTATTTAAGTAGCCGTATGTCATTTCGTTTCAAGATTTTCTCGACCTACTTGAATGCAATTTATAAGGAAGAATTGATTTTATTTTTCATGCCGAATTTTTTGCTTTTCAATTTGAAAGAGATATTTGCCCTTTAATATTATAGATGTACAGTAATACAAAGATTTACATCTGACATCTTGTGAATTACAACTATATAGTGCCGTGTATTGTTGTGTGCTAGTCTGTGGAAGGAGGCAAAAATAATCAACTGATTCACCCTATATTCGTTTCTCTGTAGGGTTTCTTTCTTTTGGTCTCATGAATTGCTTTATTTATGACAATTGATTGGTTCTTTAGATGCAAGCTCCTTCAAAAGAGAATAACATTACAAAACATGAAGCCAAAAGAATTGATAAAATGGCATAATGAAAAATCATTCAGGTCATGAAGATGGCTCATTAAAGAACAAAACAAGATTTTAAAATATAAATGTTTATGTAGGGCTCATGTACACTAACTGAAAAAGTGACTGTACTTCTTTTTTGAATGTTTATTCAGAATTTAATCCAAGTCATCACATAAATATTTTTTCCATATCAATTTTGTACTTGTACTTGACTACAAAGTACCAACTGGTCTCCACATCTTCTTTCCTTCAAGTGTGATTGGTATGTACGTATGTATATGCACGTATATGTATGTGCTGTGTTGGTTGGCTAGTCTCTCATGGTGCTTCAACTTTCATTTCAAAATTATTACATTTCACGACTACTGTCCTTGAACCTACAGACCGCTGCTCTACCTAGCGTAGAACTTTACCTACCTAGTGTGTATATTGCGTTATATTGATGGATATATATTATTATAAAAATTGCTCGATATGTGTTATGTGAAAATTGTATCAACATGTATGGAAATATTAAATAGCTTCTTTGCTAATAAATGAATTACTACTACTATTACTACTACTACTTGACTAGATGGCTTGCCTTCAACATATCAAATGTTGGCATTTCAGATTTCTGTTGCGCTGACAGCTGAGCAATTTTCCGTTCATTTGGAAACGAAGTTAGTTCCTTGTATCACCAGTAGATGAGTCTCAATCGGTAGGCACAAATATTTGGACTATATGTAGGTATATTTTTTCAACATTGTTAGTATGGGAAGTTGAATCATTAAAAGAGACCGGCTGACCAATGCAACCCTCAATACATTACCACTCCCTACCACATGTATCATTCATGATTCATGTAGCATGTACGTGCATTTCTGTACTGTGTTTATATTGTTAATATTTTTTAATGATTCAAATATTTTGTCCTTTTGCAGTTATTATGAAACAAAACACGTTAGTGTGCCAGTTTGCATCTCCGTTAGACGTCGATACTCACAACAAACCTGAGGTAGAGTTTCATTTGATCACGATTTACTTGTGCATATTACATATGTACATTGTATAGTTCCAATAGTTATGTAGTCATTTTATTAATAGGTCAAGCTACACAAGAGTCACAATAGAGATTTGTACAGAGAAATTTGATGTGAATAACTGATTTCAATTGATATCTTAGGCTGTTGTCCTCGAAGGAAAATACTGGAAAAGGAAACTTGCTGCGGTTACTGCTGAATACAAGAAATGGAGAATGTTCTACCGGAATCGAGTAATGGGATGGGCGGTGAAAGATGGGTCCGAAATGGTAAGATATATCCCTGAAGAGTAATCGATTTCTGTAAATGAAATGAATTGGTCAATGAACGATTAGTGATAGGTGTGGCTTATTAATCGACCACCTAGAACTATATAACCTGAGGTACCCTGATTGGCAATTTTGAAGATTCTCCCCTAATAAATAGCCCACTTCTTTAAATGTTATCTTTTGTGAAGTCAACGGGTAAAAGGAAAGTGGCCAATTACTAATATAATTTATATTGTACGTTTGTGTGTGTGAACCACTGAATGGAAAATTGGAAATACTTTATTTCTGGCAACCTCTTCCTGGCGCCAATATTAATTTAATTATTTTCATTTGAATCTCTTACTCTTATATTGTTTACTTTGTGTGGTTTCAGTGCAAATCTGTGAAGTGAATACGGTGATTCAGTTCTTAGCTCTTTTGATCTCCGTTCAAAGTTCATTTGAAAAACACTCGATATGTATTACTGGAAACATAATCATTTTCACAGTAGTTGTGATTAAATAATTTTATAGATGAGATTATTCATTATTGTTTCTTTGATGACCCCATCAACTGCTAGGTTATTATGGGGTTAGATTGTCATGGCTAGTCATACGCTATATTCTATTTATATATTTTTGTTGTTGTTGGGCTCTGCTAGATATTCAAGCTCAACTAAGTCAACATGATTATTATAAATTAAATGTAAAGCATATCTCATAAAGTAGAGAATATTATTACAGGGCCTTCAATGATGAAATACAAGAATAACTTGACTTTTTATTGTAACAATGGCAAAAATAGCAAAACTGTGAATAACATTTGTAGGTCTATTAATGTTTTCATTGTTATTACCATCATTAAGACTCTTCATTATTATTATTATTATTATTATTATTATTATTTTTTTTTTTTCTCAATGATCATCTCACTGATACCAATGTAAAATTGTAATTTCAACCACTCTCGAACCTAGCTATATCAAGTTATTCTCATCTGAGCTAAAAAAAAAAACATAACTTTTACAACTTGGGTGAAGCAGAATCAGGTGTATTATCAACGAATTTGATTCTTTGTAAAAATGTATTGGCTATTTATGATTGACATGATTGTTTTTTATGTAGGACTGCATTTGAATGAATGTTTGGGTTTGATGGCACGTCAACAGCTAGGTCATTTTGTGTCTGAGGACCATATTTATATGCCAGTTGCCATATTTAAATTACTTTGAAGGTAGAGTTACCATTCGATATCGACACTTTAGAACAGGGCTTTCCAACTGAATATCTCAAGAGGGCAATTTTTGGGGGGTAAAAGTGAGGTGAGTCACCCAGTTAACTGTCCAATGATTTTTATTTATTTTTCACTTGTTTTTAAATATTGGACGCACCGGCACATGTAGCTGAGTGGTTAACTCACTTGCTTCATGTGACCCGGGAGGCAGTGGGCATATCGGACCCGGTTTGATCCCCGCTACCGTCCATCTTTACAGGGGTTTTTCGTGGTTTCCCTCTGTAGTCTAGGCTAATGCCGGGATGATTCTCACAATATAGGCCACGACTGCTTCCTTCCTACTATCCTTCCCACTGCCCATAAATACCTTCATCTCACCATCCCATCATCTCATTAATCATTCATCCGACACCAATAGATCTCAGTTATCATTACAGTGCGTCGTTAAACCCTATATAATAATTTTTAACACTCACATATCAAGCTTTACTGCTTTTCAAACTTAAGCTTTAGCTTACTGGATATTTTGTTTTTAAATCAAAATTAAATAACCAGTGCTTAAATTGCACTTCTCGTCTTCATGTGTTCGGTCTATATTACTGATATGGCGCAAGTGGGGAAGCTCACATATTGCCAAATGGGTGCGCCTGCTCTCACAAGCCAAACGGTAGGGTAAAATACGAATATTTTGTCGGAAATTATCAACTGTAATGTCAGTTCAAATGCCACCTCTACCGTTTGGCTTGTTACAACAGTTCAACCCTTGCCAAATAATTCTCAATTTGACTACACAGAATGTTATATTGAATTGCTGTGATTTTATGTTGGTTCATAATATCATGCTGCGGGCCGTTTGATAAGGTCCCGCAAGCCGCCAGTTGGGAAGCCCTGTTTTAGGACTTCGATTCGATATCAAACTGGAATATTCAATATCGAAACAATGAACGATGTCGATTGAAAAATTTTAAGAAATAACCAAGCTACACCTACTCTAATATGAATAAAATGAAAACAAATTTTTAAAAAGTGGTTACATTATTACCCCTCGAATCAGTTGGCTGCAGTCCAAAGACACGGCAAAGAGCTCGATCTTGGCCCCAACGTTTATTTATTATTACCCAAGCCATAAGACACGTTCAAGACTCGTGAATTCCAATGATGCATTTTGTTTAATTCAATTGGATATCGATTGAAAAATGTTTTTCCATATATATTTCAATCAACATTTCTATATCGAAGTTTTGATATCGTGAATGAATGAATATTTGAATATCGCTTTCGATTTTTTATATCAAACGACAACCCTAGTTGAAAGTCTAGTTTCAATTGATCAGGTGTTGTTCTCACTATACCGTACATGTTACAGCTGACAGACATGGATATGTTTGACTGGCAGCCTCATAGCAACGAGAGTATCATGGGTAATATGATGGCTGACGAGGACTACATGGAGTTTATGAGTGATACACTTTTCTCCACAATCACTGCCAACCAACCTTTTGCATTCCCTGATACAAGGGAAATTGGTATGTGCATTTCTAGCATTTCTAGCATTTTAATTATTGCAATTGCCTGGCGATTGGTCCGTTTAGCATGTGAAATGCCTGGGTAACAAAATGCAGTGGAACTTCTTTAGTATGTTTTTCAGGGGACTAGACAAAAAACTTACTAAAGTGAAAAACTTACTAAAGAACTATGGTATTTAACATATAGAAGCATATAGAGGGGATCAAAAAATAAAACTTACTGAAGTGAAAAATGTACTACAGAAAAACTTGGTGATACTACTGTGGTTTGATTGTCTTGAAAAATTGAACTACATAATACTGTAGCCAAGTGTAAGAAAGCCATAGCTTTACCATGTCATAGAAATAAAGCTCTTATTATCATCATAATTTTTATTATTTATTATGATCATTATTATAAAAATCAATTTCTTATTTCACTTGAGACTACAATTCAGTAATGTGCATCCAGCATTAAAGAATGCTGTATTTCTTTCAACATTCTCACATTTAGCTTCAGAGAAACAGATCTCAATATAAACAAACATTTTATCAAGAATATTTAAACAGTAAAAATATTGATAATACGAATGAAAATGCATCAATGTTGTGAGCAGCTCTTTGGTTAAACGTTGGTATTTTGCTGTAATGAATTCTGTAGGGGCCTAATTTAATCAGATAAAAAAGAATAATATAATCAGTGTCACTGTTTTGTTGTAGCTCGTGGTGTTAGCATAGCAGATTTCATTCAGCCCAGTCTTGTTCAGCTGCAGCCAAATTTAGATGACTTCATGGATACCTTGGAACCATTACAAGGTAATAATTGTTGTTGCGTATATGTTTGGTTTCTTTCGAGAAGAAATGGATAACAATCTAATCGTAAATATATCAATATATTGAATTATAGAACTGACAAAGGTTCTTAATGTTTAATATCAATTGACACCTCGAAATAGGCGTGGCTTTACCAGTCAGCCAGTTGGATCATATCATTTGTAGTCATTTCAAGATAGGCCTACCCTGATTGGATATTTGAATTTGACTACAGTTCTAACGCCTTGTTGATTGCACGGTGTGATTTCTGATGTTATGGGGGTGGAGACTGTGAGTCGTCAATTGAGATTTACTGTTGTCAGTCTCTTTTAACTAGGGTTGCTAATTGAATATTTTGATTGATTTTCAATATCTAGGTTCCGGTAATATCAAAATCAATTTATTAAATTTCGATCATTTTGATATCGAAAGTGAATTCGATATCGAATAAATAAACAGCGGGCTATCAGTCATTTGTCAGATTGACCAGATTGCCAACACGTGTTTGTTTGCACTCGGTCCTCTGTTTCCAGGACCGGTCTTTTTATCTGCTGGCACAGTTATTTTTAATGTGGGGAAGGGGGGGGGGGGAGCCACATCTCTCTAGCGTCGATATTGCGAGATAAACAATTATACTGTTGTAAGGTTTTTTTTTCTGAGGTCGGCCTGAATCCTAATGCTGGAATATAAATCTTAATTCTATGTTGTATATCATTATTCATTAAACTCTTCATATCTCAAAAAAGTATTGATGTGTTTGTATATCAATTAGTTACTTGACAGTATGAGTGATTGCTAGGTTAGATCCGCGGTTAGATCACCATATTCATTTAGGTCTAGCATTTAGTCAGGACTCCAAGAAACTCAGAATTAGTAGAGCGCTGTTTACTTCATCAAAGTGTTAATATTTTCATCAATACAACCCCAATAATGAAAACTCCAACTGAAAAAATTGAAGTGGTGAAAACGTTTCTTACATTTTGGTTTGTAAAGTACAGCATAGCACAGCCGCCTCACATATTGTATTCGCTCTCTCCCTCTCCTACCCCACTTCAATACCTTCTCACTGAGCATTATGATATGTGGTTAGTCAGAACGACCGTTGTCGAAACTTTGAATAGCTCTCGATGGCTTACTTCAGATCGGAATAATATCATTGTAATATTATGTCATTAGGAAATACACGTTTTATTATGAATAGTCAAATTAGATGGGAAACTATTGAAAACTATACAGAACAATTACAGAATAAACTCATAAATATAGCTACTAGCCACCCTTGGTAGCTCGGTCAGCTGAGGCACCGCTTCAGAAACTGAAGTTACCGTTGGGCGTGGGTTCAAATCCCACATAAGGCATGGGTTTTTGTAAATGTCCTATCACTAATCATCACTTCATAGTTTCATTCATAGTCACCTGCTCATTTGTACCCCCGTATAACCTAGCTGTTGGTGGGGTCGTTGAGCAAACAATAATCATCATCATCCATTTGCTACTATGTAAATATTTATTATGCAATGCATTGCCGACACTACCGAAAAATGTTATAAGAAAACACAGTTGCCTGTCTCAAGATATTTACATACGCGTAATAATATATAAGCAATAATGATAATTTCCTTATCACTCAACAGTTTCATGAATGCTATCTCTAACATCTTTCATAATAGTTAAAGAGAGAACAGAGAACAGAAAAACCCTTGTCCCTTATGAGAAAGAGAGAAAGAGAAAAAGAGAGAGAGAAAAGGAGAGAGAGAGAGAGAGAGAGAGAGAGAGAGAGAGAGAGAGAGAGAGAGAGAGAACACTCGCAGTGACAGTCGTGTCAAGTTTATAACCTTGGATGTGATATATCACTACAATGAAAGCCCGCCTGCTAATGTTGAGAATAGGAAAAACAGAAGAGAGCCAATTTTATCTAATAAAATTAATTACGTAGTTGTGACAAATTTTGTGTGCAATTGCTTTTGAAATTCGAAATGAAATAATTAAACAAAAACACCAAACATGTTCGCAAGTTTCGTACTTTCACTTCTTTTTTTTGTAGATAATGACAGGTCTTACCCGCTCTTTACAATCGAGTACTCAGTCTTCAAACCTCAGGACCGATGTCAACACTAGTTACGAATCAATTGGAGAACTGATACTGCTAACATAAACAGTCTTGTCAAATATTATAAACACTACTGAATTGAATGAATGAATGGTGTTGTTTTACGGCTCTTCAATGACAGGGTCATTAGCACTTTATATTACTTGCGTATTCTGTCTGGGCGATCGTGTGTTTGCCCTATGGTCAATACTGACAACCAACAGAGTGACCATTGCTGTGACCATTCCTTGTAGTTCTCCAGTCGTCAGTTGACACTCGGAAGTGTCAGGGCATGATTACAGACGACTAAAAGAACATTAACTCGGACCTAAAAAAGTCTAAATTTTCGATCGATGTTTGATATCATCATTTTGATTCGATATCGATTGGCATTTCTAATATTTCAATACTTTTTATTGATTTTCAATATAGTACATTTCGGTATCGTTTGCGTTTTCTTGATCGATTGGCAACCCTACATTTAACACTTGAGTTACAATGTTACAATGCTTGTGAGAAGCATTACTAGATTTTCCATGTGAACACTTATTCTAAGACTAGGGTAATATTGCATTTAGTGAAATATGTATCTTTTTTTGATGAAGTAACTTGTTCATGAAGGAATTGAGAGATATATATTGAACTTCTGTTACAAGAGAAGAACAGATGTTTTAAACACCAATTATTAAATCAAGTTCATATAATTTTTGCTTATCATTTGCAATTTTTTGCATTTTGCAATTCAAAATGATGTGTTTAGTATGTTCTGTACAGACTGGTATTCACAGTAGTTGGAAACTCCAAGTACCATGATTGTTGATTCTTTTATTCTTATTGCCAGAAAGAAGTATACATTACAAAGCTGATCATCAAAAGATTCATTCACTTTGGCAGCATGAGTTAATCCTAATCAGATTTTGTTTCAGATATGTTATGTTCAAAGTTACCGTCAGTACCTGAAGAGAGCATTGTTGACAGTGTATTCCGAACGTGTGCCATAAACAATTATCAAGGAATGTTGACGATGGGTAATTCAAGTAATTTAGGCCAGTTGCCGCAGAATTCATTGTCAAGTCAACATCAGCAACAAAACCTACAGTACACAGGAACGATATTTGCTCAATCGGAACCAGCCGGAAACTTTCAGAGACCTGCGAATGTTGCTCCAGTCTCGGAGGACTTTATTCAAGGTATGTAGTGTATTTACCGTACCGTTTATAATTTTCTCGACCAGAGAAAAACAGTGTATTCATTGATGACTAGCATAATAAGCCAGCTTAGGCCTACTAAAGTGAAACATGGAAATGAAAAAAAAAATGAAACAATGAGTACAAAATACAGTAGAACGTCAGTTATACGATTCTCGTTTATACGATTTTTACATTTATACGACTTTTCCAGGTGGTCCCAATCATTCTCCATAAGACTGCATGTTAAATTTCTTCTATTATACAACTCATTTATTCACGACTTTTCGTATATACAACTGAATTTCTTGTCTCCTTCCAACATTTTCAATAATTCCAGTCAGGTGTTCATCATAAAGTCGTAAAAACCCCAAAACGTAAACAACACATGCGTAAGCACACCTGTTTTCCCTTGTAAAAATATCACCTTATCATGACTTCTTCACTCCTACCCAGGTTTTTCCCACCCCCAAAAATATTTATAGATATTGTCTAGTCCTAAATCACTTATATTCATGAAGAGACGCATCATTTTCCTAAACCAATCATCACTCTTTAGAGCAACAGGACCTCCAACCTCAAGGTTTGGAAGCACACTGCCAAAAATGTTGCAATCACACTGGCACATTTGCCCAGCCAGTGACAGCTGATAATGTGTGGAAGGGGGGTAGGGGGGGGGGAGGGGGTATACAAGGCGTGTGCAGGAGCCCATTTCTTTCATGTCAACGAAAAGTGATTTCAAAATCGAAGTATTTTAAAAAGGCAATGATGATCGCTTTTCATTGTTTGAAGTCAAATGTAATTTCAATAATATTCCCTTTCTAACAGGGACAGAAAAACAAAAAAATGTAATTCTGTCAATGTCATGTCAAACATTTGAAGTAAATGCCACACTAGGAGTCGTCTGGACAGTGTTAATTGGTTGCTATGAGCATTGGTAAATGTCTGCGTCTTTCTCTCACAAAGCACATGTCATCTGAGAGCTGTCAAGGACATAATGGCATGCTGTAGTGGCTTGATGGTTGGTGAGGGGGCGGAGGGGAGAGCTGTGACGCGTCTTTACTTACAGACCAGACCAAAAACATCGTACACACGAAAATAAAGACCATTAAAAAACATTGATTATGCAGTGGGTAAATGTTTGAACCCAGATTCATTGATAAATCATTTATACGTTTATACAATTATACAATTTTTTTTCTCAGTCCCCTGAAAGTCGTATAAACGACGTTCTACTGTACAATGAAAATATAGTTCCTCCAGCCTCCTTATCCACCCCTTCTGCATGGTGGTTTCTCCTCTTTTCAGAGCTAATTGTTTTTTTTTTTTTAGCTAATGCAAGATACCAAGATGTGCCTATGAGGCTGCCAGGAAAGAGTATATCGCCTCAAACAACACAACGGGTCAATCGGGTAGTTCCACAACAACAGCAACAACAACAACAACAGCAACAACAACAACAACAGCAGCAACAACAACAACAACAACAGCAGCAGCAACAACTGCAACAGCAACAACTCCAGTCCAACACATTATACCAACAGTCACATCAAACGCCATCTGCACAAGCTTCTCCATTCGGTGGCTACGTCCTTGGAGATGTTCAGAGTTCACCGCATATGTCCGCTCGTTCTCAGCACCCTTACCCTACCCCACCTTCTCCGTCGCAAGGCTACAAGTTTCCTGCGCCGAGTTTCGTGCGTTTTTCTCCATCCCCTTCTCAGGGATATAAAAGTTTTCGCCTTCCGTCACCGCCCCCTATGGTTGACATAGCCACCTCTTCATCTAGTAGTGTGACACCATTAGTAAAAACACCCCGCTCAAATAGTTTACCTGGGCCAGAAGAGGATATGTTCATTCTGCCAAAGGTAAGATATAATCTAAGTGGTATAATTGATTTGAATGCATTGGCCTATTATGGTAAATTGTTCTTACATAATCATGCATAATTGTATATTGTGAGCTCTTACTTATTTTATTGACGAGCCCTATCGACATGTCATGGGAGTTATGCTATCAATACATCTAAAGTAAGACATCGATGGTATACTCTGACGAGACAGAAAGACCGGGAAGATATCGTAATATACTTTGCTAAATTTTGTTAAATTGGTGTGAAAATCTAAATGCTCGATGTGGGGAGGGGGGGGGGGTATTTACTAGAAAACAATTGTTCCTAGCTGTGGTGGGGTCATTGAACAAACAATAATCATTCAGTCAGAATCATATCACGCCTATTTATTGAAAAAATATCGTTTTCACTTTCCAGCTCTACCGTATATGATATCAATTTTTTGTTTTGTTTTTTTAGCTTCAATTGATTCTCGAATTTAGTAAACTGTGCATACCAAATGTTATGACATCAAGAATATTAAATGTTGAGAACCATTATTAAATAGATTTTTCAACCAAGTAGCATTGCCAAAAACGATATAAAATATAAATGGATCCATTGTGATCGATGAAACTAAAAATGATAATTCCGTTTATTTCAGTACAATAAGCTAACGAAACGGAATCGTTCAAGAAGCGGTCCATTGCACGTGCCTAGCAGTATCAGTAACCAACGTCAACATCCGCCACCGCTGCTGTCAGCTGCTAGTGATCCCTCCTTGCCCACGCTCAACTCTCTTCAACCGTTGCTAGCACAACTTCTCACAAACCGTAAGATACTAGCCTAAAATATGAATACTAATTTAAAATCCATTTCAAATTTAAATAGGCTACTGCATAGGAAAATTAAATTTTGTATCGAATTCAAATCAACACAAGTTTTTGACTTGATGTTGTAGTCAGTCTATACATTCTGTAATATTTTCAAGTTTTAGATAACACGTTCATTAAATGAAATTTAATTATTCAACATCGAATAAATTATACCTGCCCTATAGTCCATATTATTTAACAATTAACTTTTCCGTACGCCTATGTTTAAACCTTTTCTGTAAAAATACGGTTTACCGTGTTACATTCTGTACCATAAATCTTAATAATATTGTATTATTGTACAATTGAATAATCTCGACCACTAAAAAGTCTCATTGTGGACTTTGTGAAAATACTTTAGCAAATACAGTGAAACCTCTACGTATCGTTGCCGGATCCATTGTTTTCCTGCTTGTACCATTCATTTTTTCTCACCCCACTCTCATTTGATCAAAGTTAAATTTCCCTGGATGGATCGTTTTCCTGCATGGATGGTTTCATTTTCCTGGTCTCTTAAAGAACGATGGATAGAGGTTTCACTGTACAACATTTTTTGCAATTACTTGAATGTCTAAAGCTCAATTCATCATAGAGCGGTAATTGCTATTAGGTACATTGGTCAATCAGAAGCTTGCTGCTTTCACCGCGAGGCAAGACCTTGAGATTTGGATAATGTTCAACTCTTGCTGCTGCAGCAGTAAGGTGGCAAGATTTACCACCTTCCTATGAATGAAGCTTAAGAGGCGTGCTTTCAATCCAGGCTCGATTCCACTGAATTCAAAGTTTTCTCTTCTTTGTTCACTAGATGCCCCTGTTGTTTACAACTTTAGTGCCACAGATGGTAAGTTGGGAGCGTCGTCTGGTCAGCTGAAAGGCACACCGGTCGTGCCGATCCTACCGATGCCGGCTCGTAATCAACTCCCACAAACCACCACGGCTCTTCTCATTACAACACCAGTCAATTTGAATCATCAGTCAAACGTTACTTCTAGACAGGTGTGCATACTATGATGTAAATAATTGAGATTGAATAATACTTTTAACCTAAAAAAAAAAAAATAATTACCTCTTGGAAAAAATTCGTGCTAGAGGGCTCTAGATATACTCAACACTCGGTCTGCTATTATTAGAAATAGACCTGAATAAAAGAATATGATAGAAGTGAACAAAAATGGTATGTATGAACCTATACACAATATTGTTGATAATTTATTATTATTTATTATAATATAAATACTCATCTTTAAAAGAAATGCAATTTACTATTTATTTAGCTTGATTCACATTGAATTGGTCTTCTGTTAAAAACTCGGATGTAATTCTAGTAGGCCAGTGGTTGATTCTTAGTTTCAAACCTTCCAACACTTGTACAGTACAATGACATACCAAAGATGTTAACAATACAAATTGAAGATTATTTCTTGTTTTGTTTTATTAAAAAATAATTTCTTGTTTTTTTCTGTCTTAGCTTTTTAATAATATGCTTGGTAGTCCAAGTAAATCAGTCGATTCACCAGGCTCAGATCATTCAACAGTGCCATCACCACTTAGCATTAGTATGTCCCCATTATCATCACCAAAGCCAGTTGAAAGTCCAAGTTCGCCTTCCAAACCAGGCTACTCAAAGAATGATCTGGAAAGTGGTGGAAAACCAGGAACCTCTCGTATGCGAAGGGTGGAACCTCCGTCAATTCAGGTATGTAGAACTCTCGAATTCTTGTGTGATCGATAAGTATCACTTGACCTATCGTCCATCGATTATTTTATGATTCCTGTATAAATGTTTATTATCGTCTTAGGCCAGACATGAATATTACATTACTAATTGGATTTGTTGTGCATGGTCTGGCCAAGGGAAATTGTAAATTGGGTTCTTCTAGAATATTCTTTTAGTTTTTCTAGAAAAATTATGACACCAAGTTTATTTTATTCAACGTGAAACAGGCGCTAAATGACCTCGCTGTCGATGCGCCTTAAAACCCTAATATTCATTCATTCATTTATTCAACGTGAAATTCCTAACTTGTATGTGCTTGCTCTGTTACACTTATAGGAAAACTGGCGACACATAATGGCAGAACAGAAAAGAAGATGTAATATCAAGAATGGTTTTGATATGCTTCATAAACTTATTCCACAATTACATCAAAACCCAAATGCCAAGGTATGAGTTTGATTTACTCCATAAGTAATATATAGGCTGCTACTCAGGCCTGCCTATTGTTATATTTGGTTCAACCATAACAAATTATCAATAGGTATCTTATACTGTAAATTTATATACAATATGCCTATAGTAGGTCTATTTAGTATTAATAATTACAGTGAAACCTTCATCCATCGTTTCTCGAGGGACCAGGAACATAAAACCATCCATCCAGGAAAATTTAGCATTGATTATATGAGAGTGGGGTTGGAAAAAATGAATGATACAAGCAGGAAAACGATGGATCCGGGAACGATGCATAGAGGTATCACTGTAGTCAATAATACAGGTTATAGGGAATATATCCTAATGTCATTAAAATATATACCGGTAGTATTGATTTTATCTAATTATTCTTTAGTTTTAAACAGAAAAATAATATAGACATCCTTGTGTGGTTTATATTAATCACATGTGTTCGTCCAAAAAGTCGAAAACAGTCGAGAGTCCTGAAACCGTACTTTGATCATGTTTCATTTCAAAGAAGTAAAGTAACATCTAACATAGGCATAAAACAATAATTGGCCTGTAATTGAACTTTACAATTGGAGACTGTTGTTTACGTATTCATTTTTTAGCCACGACAAACTCAATTACGTAATTTACGCTAATGTTATTAACTTGACATATTTAATGTGACACGACCAACAAAAAGTGACCCATTCAAACAAAACCCCTATAACATGTCTTAAAGTATGCCTGATCATTATGTTTAGCTAAGTAAAGCCGCTATGCTTCAAAAGGGAGCGGATTATATTCGGCAGCTGCAGTCCGAGAGAGTTCAGCTTCGAGATGAGATGGACAGCCTTCGGCAGCAGATTGAATGCCTTAACACGTCAATTAGGTATAGTATTAGTCGTGTTAGTAGATTACTAAGATTAGTATTAGATTAGTATTGGTCAAGTGTTAGGTAATAGGTATTTGTTGGGACTTTTAGAGGAACATTCAAAAGCCACTTGTTTTTATCTTTACTACTCACATTCGTGGGACAACAATGATAGGCCTAGTATACCGATACATAATATGTACATTAATTCATATTTTGGGAAGGTGGGCATTGAATTATAATCAAGGTTTATGGATGGCTTACAAAATGTTCATAAATCATAATGAATTAATGTTAATGTGTGACACTTTTCTACCATTTGGAGTACCTTGTGACTCGATAACATGATTGACTAGATTCATAATTTTTGCGAACATAATTAATCATAATTACATTACTGGTACATTTCTATTCATTTTGCGTTCATTTTGAATCCAGAGATTGGAACCGAGTGAAATAAAAACGTATCCATGAAAGAGGGATGATGAATAATTATAAAATTGCAACTTGAAAAACAATTGTTCCAGTTATAAGTGCAGAGGTGGAATCGAATTACAATAGACATTGCCACTCAATTAGGTGTAATATTTTTACTTTCAACACATACGTACCCCTTTAAGTAGGCCTATTGTGTAATGCAGGACCCTTGACACAACTGCCCTGTGAAATAACTTGAAGTAAAACATCAACCTATCAAAGTCTTAGCCCTCAATTATTTATTTTTTGAATACTGCTTCAACAACCCCACGAACAGCTAGGTTATACGGGGGTACAAATGAGCGGGTTATAATGAAACGATGAAGGTGACTGATAGGTAAAAGAATGTTTACAATAACTCATACCTTATGCTTGACTCGAACCCTTGCCCTTCCTGACTTCAGTTCTACCCCAGTGTGATGATAGGTGACTTGAGCCGAGTGGGCTACTTCCTAGACTAAAAATATGTATTAATGTGAAAAACTTATTATTAATGGAACTATTCAGCATATGGGTTGGGTCAAGAAATGAAACTTATAAATGTGAGAAATGTAGAAACGAGAAACTTATAAATGTGAGAAATGTAGAAACGAGAAACTTATAAATGTGAGAAATGTAGAAACGAGAAACTTATAAATCAGGTTCCACTCAACAATCCCACCATTTAACCACCAATTTAATTTCACACATTTAGCTCATTTCATTTAAACTTGAAGGCAAGTTACAAACGTGAAACAATAATATGATTAATATCTTATGTTACAGTAACTGTCAGTCCATGTTGCCTGCGACTGGTGCACCAGTGTCACGACAAAGAGCCAGCAAAATGAGGGAGATGTTTGATGATTACGTCCGGAGACGTACGCTCGAAAACTGGAGATTCTGGATTGTATCCTTCTTGAATTAACATCGTATTCGTATATTTATTCTGCTTTTCATGTTTGGTTGATTTTTGTTTTGGGATTCAGTGAACGTAATAGTCTGATAAGAGTTTGAACATGTAAGGTTTGTAAGTGCGGGTCCGATGACATCAGCAATTTACAGCGTGCATCCTTTTTTTCAATTCATCCAAGTTGAAGAGACAAAAGCATGAATACAAACAAAACTTTCAAAATTACCTTGTCTTTTTTCATTTTTATTCAAATATTAAAATAAATTACTAATCCATTTTGAAATTACTTAGAGTTTTGTTGAAATCGTAACACTTTATTTTACTTACATTTTAGACTGTAGGTTTCAAAGGTCAAATACCTCAGTAAAATATAAGAAATGCATCCACTACCAACAGTGTGTTTGTATGTGTGTGGCACTTATTGTATCGATAGTTTTATTCACAAAGCTTCTGACCAATACAGGAGAACTCTGATAGTACGACCTCGAGAGAGAGGCTAGTCGTCAATATATCCCGATCGACGTACAGTCAAATTTCACAGTAAAACTTTCTTTGCCTGCTGGTTTTACAAGTCAGAAAAAAATAGTTCGCTAGAGATTGCCCCGGTCGTCAATGTCCATTGAGCGGACCTTCGATCACCAATACGCAATATCGCTGATTCATCATTTTAAAATCATTGTTCAATTCAAAGTGTTCCAATAATTACAAAATCAATGTGGTGTTTACTAGTTTAATCTTTTTTTCATCTTTGCGATGACACCTTGTATCTCGTCTGTTCCAAACAAAGTTGTCGCTTGCAACTTGCAATCAGCTGATAGATGGCCCCACGGCACTAGACCACCATTACAACGTTGAAAATGAAAGTTGAAAGGTTGAAATGCTGTACGGTTGTACCAAGAATAATGTCTTCCCAAGATTACAAACTGCGTTTGTTTGAAACTTCAATTTCAATTTTTTCCTTGTCTCAACTTCTCATTCATGCATCCATGCATGGATGGATGCATCTTTTGCAGTCCATGCATGTTTTATTGAGAAATTTTTAACGCCCAAAGTGAATAATAAAATTGTTGGTACGCGCCCGTATATTGCGCAGTCTATTGAAATAGTGTCTGGCGCCCCCGATTCTTCAGGTCACTTTGGTTACGTTTGGCACTCGCTTGACATTGAACAGGCTTGCTTTGTCGTGATCGATTGGTTGACGGTCTGTGTAGCTACTAGCTAGTGCCCGGTATAATCTGTATTAAAATCCTTTTTGGCGATCATTACCACTTTATTATGATCAATGAAGAAGATTTTAAATAACTTCGTCGTACTACTCAATACTCATAGCTTTTCTTGCATGGGAACCCAAAAGAGCAGCATATTCTCGGGATGAGAATAGGAGTCGTATTAACAAGGAAAAAGTCTCATGTCTTATGGGAATTGGCCGGGAATTTCTGAAAACTACGATATTTCGCAAAGGTCGCCATAATGAGGAAAGGACTAGAGGTTCTACTGTATCAATATGTTGTGTACTTGCCGTTTTTACTCGATAAAACTTTTTTCTTTTTTTATACAGTGATTTATTGCAACTGTTGAGATGACTGGAACTAGTACCGGTACTTGATTTGAGAAGTATGTGTCTGTTTCAATGTGTAATTGTAAATTACCATTTATAGCGTGCTCTAATGATTATCCTTACCTCTCTATCAGTTCAGCATCTTGTTCGAGCCTTTGCTGTTATCGTACAACACTTCTGTTTCCACTTCTAGCTTAGATGATCTCTATAGGACCACGCTGTTATGGACGGATCAACATTGTTCATTGGTTGACCTTCGGCCAGGTATTCATTTGTGTTTAAACTGTGACTTGATATGTCGGACTACTCGGGTTTAAACTACCGGTAATTGACACCAGTAGATCTTGGTTATCATTAGAGTACTTCATTAATTGACTGAATTCTCAAGATAAATTAATCAAAATTAATTTAAAATTATTGTTACAGGCACCTGCTTAAACAATGTCTTCATAAAAAAATGAACTTTGAAAAGCTTATTTGAAATACATTTAAGTAGAATAGGCCTACTCATCAATTTAATTGCTTCCTATTACTGGAAATATCTGTTGAGCCATGTCCATAGCACAGCTTACTATATTAATAATAATCATGAGAGATCATGACTGTTTTGTAATTTTTTATTCTTTTTTTTTCTGAATGTATACTACTGTACCTTTATATCAAATTGGCTTGATATAGGCCTATCCTCTACAGGCAAAAACAGACCTTTGTTGATTGTTTTACATAAAATTGTTTGGTGTTGATCTAATTTTTTGAGGGAATCAATCTTGAACATTACAGTTAAATGGAGATTTCATGAAAATTCAAAATAATTACACATACGGTAGTACTAATAATTAGTAATTAGTAATAAACATAGTATTTAACATAGTAGGCATAGCATTCCTCAGCACAAAACAACAAAATATAAAACGGTATTTATATATAATGCTGCAATATCATACATGTAGTATCTGCCTAATTCTAGACAATATAAAATCGCTCAGCCAACAACATTTCAAAAGAGTCCTTGAAAACATGACTACCGTAGTATATCAGAGCAATTAGCCGAGGCGATTATTCAAACATGATGCATCATAGTTCGAAGTATGAGGGCCTAATACGTAATACGTACTGTCATTATCTTATAATTATTTTTTGTTCAGTGTTTTTCTGTTGATGATTTTAATGTTAATGATTGCGTACATAATTTCAAAGTTACTATGTAACTTTTCATAAGGTCATATGGAAGATCATTGTATACTGCGTACATCCTGAACAATGAGTATCGGTTCCCTTTTTTACGGTCATGATTCAAATAAATATACCGGTGATTTAAATTTAAATAGATTCTATTATACTATGATCAAATCATTTCTCCTTTTCTTGATTGCATTATCAGGAAGTACTGATTGTTTTGTTCTTCAAATTGCAATTCAACCAAAGAAAAGTTGGAATAAATATCGTCTAGATCTACTAGTTTTTTTCAACCCGGTCTCAGAAGGGGTTTTTCTTGGGTATCTCTGAATCAGCACTCATCTGCCATGCATGATGCTGGGCTTGGAAGTTATTCAAAATCTTGACCTCATATTATTATTTGAATAAAAATAATTGCTTTATTCATTTCAATCCCACTCAACAACACCAACAGCTAGGTTATACAGGGGTACGAATGAGCGGGTGATAAAACCCCATGCCTTATGTGGGACTCGAACCCACGCCCGACTTCAGTTTCTAACGCAGTACGATAGTTGACTGAGCCACGGGGGCCGCAAAATAAGATTGGTAATTTATTACAAATAATGTAAATAGTCTTTTTGGTACTAGTATATACTAGTTCATTCGTACAGCTTTTAGAAAGTACAGACTAGAGTAACGCCTTAAGGTGCGTGCATATTGTCACGACATTTTTACCAGTCGGCAATCTTGTCGGGTGCCGTAAGACGTCAAATGATTTGCACCGTTCATAGTACCACTGCAAACAATCGATTATTTCGTGGACTCGAGGCAATTATATATCAAATCGAAGTGAGAACCATGGCAATAATCATGGCAACGTCGATAGTGATCAAGCTTGACAGTCGATAGTCCATACACAAAACAAACAGTTTGAGTATAAATGTGGCCGTAATATTGTCTACATCATCACAAGTCTGTCGGCCGGCAAAAAGTTCAACTTCGACCAACTTTCAAGGCCACAATGTCGAACCCGGCGAGCCTATGATTGGCTCATTCATTTTGACGGCCCGACAAATTCGTGCTGCCATGGCTCTGTGAACGTACCTTGACTTGCTCGCTCGTCCAACATCGCATAAATAGCGTATTAGGCCTACTACTTTTATTTTCGTGTTTCAGCGGTGCTCAACTCACTACGGTACCTGTGTACATCAACGGATATTCTGTCCGACCCTTCCAAACTACCTGAAGAGGCGAGGAAAGCTGCGAGCAAGCCTGACCGACAAACTCAGTGACCCAGTTGTTACCCTTTACCTGGCAGCCTTATACCAGCTTGTTGATCAATGGATCAATTTTATTGGTATTTATTTGTTGCTTAGGCTTATAAGTTTTGTTTTTATATCTTTTTAGACTAAAGAAATGTATACATTATATTATATAATATTTTATATTTCTAGCGTGACATCTGTGCCATGTTATCAAAAGGTACATTCTTAAATCCAATGTATTGTAATTTGTAAAGCTTGTAAGATATTTTTATCAAACATAACTCTCTTCTTAGGTAACTCATTTTGAAACTTCAAATAAAATATACTAGAACTAACTCACGCAAACTACAAATTAAAAATAAGTTTTAAAAAGTTGAATACGTGGTTTTGGTTGTGGTTTTCTTAATTATATGTTGCCTTTCTAAGAGCTTACCTGCCATTCTTTTTGAATGAATGAAGTTGGTATTGAATCATCATGTCCTAAACAATCAATAACAGTACCCAAAACTTGAGCAGGCTTTACATTTGTGCGGAATGTGTGTGGATGCGCGTAAGCAGGAGCGTATCTTATGTGGATTCTATTTAAGTGCTATCTAGCACTATAATATTAATAGTCCGAATATTATAGCCTACTCCATTTTTACTGGGAAAACAGATACGTCAAAGTGAAGGCAGATGACTACTGTATTAATGAAAACAGAAAACTATCTACTGGACTCTTGTTTCAAACTAAACAACTTATGCCGATCCTCACGTGAAGATCTCCGCGTAACTCTCGTCCGCGTGTCCACAGGTCTACCTTGATTGGCTTATATTCCAATATGGTTGATCCACAAACGCGAATCTGCACAGTTTCCACGTCATTTAAAGACTGCTTCAACCCTACCTGAACATGATTTTTCAATCTTGGACCTGGAGAAGACTAAATTCAAATGAAATACTCTCTCGATCACGTTTTCTACACTTCTACTGCTATCGCTAAAGAATAAATGTATTCCAAGTGGAGTAACCTTTTTTTTTTAATTGACATCAAAACTTGATACATAATCATTGTTCCCCAATTAAAGCTGTGGATGAAAGGTAGGATCCTTTGGACGGGGCATCACAAGGGCAATCCTAACACTCCATTTTATTTATTTAAAAACAAAGATCTTGACACCAGCACTGTGCTGTCTGTGACTATTGAACTAAGTTACTACCTATTTTACATGGGTGAGTTCGAGAATTAAAATTTGAGTCAAGTTAGAGTTCGAGTTTGAGAGAAAATAGCAATTTTTGAGTTCAAGTTTGAGCTCAGAAAAAAAGTGAGTCCATATGAAATAATGATATTTTAATTGGTTTTGAGTATTTAAAGTAATTACAGTAATTCAAATTGACTGCAAAAAAAAAGGGGAAAAAATAATGTTTTTGGTTTGTATCAAGATGCATTGAGGGTTGGGTTTGCATTACCAACGCAATTCTCATTGCATCTTGGTTTGTATAGTAGAGTAAACCCTCGCTAATTCGAATTCCCAAAAATCAGAGTTTGAATTAAAAAGATTCGAATAATAGAAAAATGTTATTTGTTTGTCTTTCCCCTCGCCCATACTAAGCACTCTCTGACAGCCATGTACGTATTCATCTTCAAGTGAAGTATTTTCTCAACAGTTTTACACCATAACAAAGAGTTGGCTGAATACTATATATAGGCTTACTGTATTATCATGGCACTCAGGAAATACTCACCACAGTGTTAAGAGTCAAATTACCAAACGTAAGGATTAAGAACCCGTTCTGGGACTACTACCTTAACGGGGTGAACGGATTTGCGTGCTTTCATGATCCTTAGAGCTATGCCGGTGGAATTGTAAACTTCTGGTAGGGTCACCCATGCCGGACAGGTCGGAGGGGAGAAGCCAGACGAAAGGTAGTCCAACCCAACTTTGTTGGAAGTGTGAAGTCCTCAACGGTAGTGATGGCGGAGAACATGTGGTTCGGTACGGCAAAGCTGACTGAAGAGGCATCCCTGTCGGGGCTAATATGGCGAACCCACAGCCCTGTGGGTAGGGGAGGAATCCCCAAGGGTTCACCCAAACAGAAATGGGCAGCCCCGTATCAGGTTGGATGTGGGGCTAACCACTCCACTTTGAAAAAAAAAATGTCGGTTACGAAACAATCACTACAAATAATAAGCCAGACTGATTAAAGGGAACGACTCAAGCGAGAAAATAGCCATAAGTTTTGGATAGGAACATGAAATCTATTAAGCCTGTATAGGGGGGAGGCACTTGCGAGCCTGGTGGGAGAGCTGGACCAAGGACGCTCTCAATGCCTGGGAGCGCAAGATCCTCCGCCAGATCTACGAGCCTACCTAGGATAACGGGAATTGGAGGATCCGCAGGAACGATGAGCTCTACGCCATATACAAAGAACCTTCCATCTCGACAGAAGTAAGAAACGGAAGATTACGTTGGGCCGGCCACATGGAGCGAATGCCTGAGAAAAGGGGAGTTCAGAGAGTATATCGACAAAAACCGGAAGGAAGGCGACTCCCAGAAGACCACTCAAGAAGTGACTAGACGACGTAGGGGAGGATCTATGTAGGCGTGGCGTGCGAGGATGGAGGAGGCGTGCACTGGATCAGGATGTGTGGAGATGAGTAGTGGAAGAGGCCAGGACCCTACAAGGGCCGTTGTGTCAAGGGATTAAGAAAGGGTAAGGATTAAGAAGTAAAAAGCAATGTGGAGACCTGATAAAGCAATAAATATAAATTTTGGGGTCTAGAATGAAATGAACGAATTATTATCTCTTCGTGCACTAGCTGGCTGATTTATTCACAGTTGATTAACTACTTACACCCAATCAGAATAATATTCACTCTGTCAATAAAATAATTTTAATTGAGTAATAAAGATGTGGTCTCAAATATATTATCTGGAAAGTCATTTTTCTTCAACAGCAACACGAAACATAGTTGACTTTTCAAAGGACCAGAGCAAATCTTGACTGATGCCATGCGCTCCATAGGAAGCCCTTCGTTGTCATGTCTCAAGTGAGAATAACTTGCCCGTCCCATTAACGCTCAAGAGTTTCAACCTGCCAGACCCACTGCTTTGCGCCCATCTGCTAGCATGCGCTGACTTAGCAGTGTCGTGTGCTTGTCAGTTGTCGGGACGCCAGACAGCTAATGTTAAAGTGACAAGGAATAGGAATTTCAAAGGATTTTCATATCCGTAGGGACTTCTGGACCCTAAAAATCACATAGGGAGCCTAGTTTATTTTGAAAATAATAGAACTCCAAATTTTCGACTTCAGCTGAATTTGAGCTCGAACTCAAACTCGAAAATTTGAGTGCCTGCACACCACTACTATTTTATATTTTAGAAAATTTCCAATACAATCTATTTTGTGTTATCGATTGCAACATTAAGTAGGTAGGTTGATTATCACTATGCATCTTCACAGATCAACTGTTATGGGTTTATTTTGAAAGGTTATTTTCAAAAAAAAATTCTTTTGTTCGCGCACAGGTCAAACGAAAGAACATATTCAGTTGAAACTTGTCATACACAAGTTTCCTCATCTAATTTGATTCCATGTAGTTTTGAGACGCAATCAGTTGCACTACTTCCGAGATAAACCCATTCTGAAGTTTTCAAAACCCCATAAAATTAACCAGAGCCCAGAGGAGAAAACTTGGAAAAAATATTTCCTTTAAAAAAATTCAAATTTTCACGTAATTTTAATATAATGATGATGCACACTATTCTGAATATTCACTTGAATCGAATAAGTTATTATAATGAAACAAAATTATAATATTCTTTTTTTATATCAACCAAAGCTATCAAGAAACCTATCAATCAGGATTAAGCAACAGCCAACAAGTGTCACCAATTATTTCAATTGATTATATGAGTAATGAATAGAATATTTGTGTCTGACGAGACCAAACAATTCCCGGTGTGTAATTGCTTGGAACTTAAGGTGCATAAATAGCTTTCCATTACATTTCATAAAATGTGCCTTAATTGCTCATCCAACAACGCATATGTTGCGTTCTCCTAGTATTAAAATGAATATTCATACTGATCCTATGATTCTTTTAAAAGAAACTTGCCTCTTCCCAACTGGAGAGCACGAGCCACCACTGACCGGCACTGTAGCCACTCAAATCTACATCTAGTTCTCAAGGGAGTCGCTAAATCGTGATCAGCGATCAGGACCTTTGACCTTGATTTGTCTACAAGAAAGGACAAATACCGGCCATGTTATTAGTATAGGAGTGGGTACACCGTCTTAAAATTATGATATAGTCTTGAGACTGTTGGTATAACTACATTGTGCCAGTATGTACTGTAATTGCACAAAACATCCAATGGATTGTCGTTATATGGATTTTTGTAGAAATCAGAAATCTTCAAATTCCCACGGCCGCATGGTGAAAAGATCCAAGTGGCTGCCTTACAAGCCTAGGTATTACTCAGTGGTCATTAATTCAAATTTGATTTCCAAAAAGAGATGAATTATCAATTATATGAATAGGCCTAGTGAGAAAATTGACATTTTAGTCTTGGCCGCACCATCTATCACAGTTTATGGGACTGGGCCTACTTTAAACCAGACCCAATGTTACATGCTACAGTTGAATGAAACTTCCATAAATTGAACTAAATTGAAGA
Source organism: Brachyptera risi (assembly GCA_964007535.1). NCBI lineage: Eukaryota > Metazoa > Arthropoda > Insecta > Plecoptera > Taeniopterygidae > Brachyptera > Brachyptera risi. The sequence goes on along the minus strand of OZ023332.1, from coordinate 25,597,805 downwards.
GTTTTTGAAGAATTTACGGGGTAGTATTTGCAAAATATCTCTCATATTGCACTGCAATTACCAAATGAAAGATAGAATCAGGAAAATGAAATCTAGCTATAGTAGCCCATTTACCGGTGTATACAAATTTGGATGGAATAGCAAATAGCTATAACGTTGCGTTACAGTACGATCCACTAATAAATCATTATATGAGCGTAGCGAAGATTTCATTTCACATACCGAAAAAAACGGGCTTGGTTTTTATGTTTTAATTTTTTTTTTCAATTTTGTGCGCGGCATACAGGTCAGGAAGAAGAACCTATCGACTTGAAACTTTTTCTCCATATTTCTGTCATACCAGAATAGGCTGAGATTGTTTTTCAGAAAAATCGTTCGGAAGGTTTTTCCAGAAAAAAATCGAAAAGTTTGAGAAATCTTCATAAGAATAACACGGATGGAAAATACTTGAAATGTGGACAATTTTCAAAAACTTCAAAATTTCTACTGAATGTGGAAAACATGATTACGGGTATTTTCAGTGACTTTCACAACAATCGGATGAGAAATAACAAAGAAAACGCAATAAAAGTGTACATTTTGTTGAATATTTGGATCAATTGGTTTTGCAAAGTGTATATGCGACAGGTTGCAGTTATACACAAGTAAATATCAAAAAGTTGCATGTAAGGTTTTTGAACGTTTGAAGTAATCCAAGGTCCGTAAATGTGGATTGAGCCGACAGAATATTATTCATCATTCTAGATTTTCATACTTCTAAGCTCATCTCACAATGCACATCCCGCGCCTTCCTAGTAAATAATAATACCGATTATTGAAGTATGCATATTTTATTCTCCAAGAAAAACTGACATATTTTTGTATCTAGTTTACATAAAATAAAATTGAGTAGGTTTTGTGATTTTTAGTTATTTTTATGCACATGCATGGTTCACATGTTGATGAAGAGGCACATGCGATTTCAAGCTACAGTACCAACACTAGAAAATAACTTGAGTTATCAACACTAGAACTTATAAAAATTAGAAACCAATTAAATCAATGAAAAAAAAAATTATACTCTAGTAAAAACAATGTTGCATAATACGCATACCCAAGACAAATGTAAACCTACGAAAATGTATAGTCATAGAATTAAAGTATTACTTTTTTGTTTTAACAATAGTTTCAACAATATCAATATGTTGTACGTTTTTTGTTAAATGTAAATTACGTAGTTTGTAGCTTCTACGCGAAGCAGTTATATTATGCTAAGATAGGAACATTGTGGACATATCATATACAGGTTCGTACCATCTTCTTCAGATACAATAGAGAAAAGTGGTTTCTGGAGGCATTGTTTACTATGGTCTTCAACGCTCAAACTAATATTTCGTCCAAACACTTCAAGAGTGGTTCTAGAATGCAAAGTTGCTTCACAAGAGCCACATGATATTAGTGAATGGTTAAAATTGTTCTGCATTTTATCTTTCTGACATATAGGGCATATAACTTCTGGCTCAACATTGGATTTCATTACAGATGTATACAAGGTGTCATCTGATAGAATGTTGTCATATTCTTGCATTATCCATTCTTCTTCAGCTGAAAGAGCCTCCATTTTCATATCTTCTAATGTGTGCAGTGCTTCTTCAAAAAAATTATCCTTCAATTGATCTTCTTGAGATAAACACATCATCTCTTCATACATGGTATTACACAGAACTTCTTGCACGTCAGCCCGCGATGATAGCTTCCTCAATTGTTCAATGAATTTCCCTCTATTTTCTCGTAACCTTGCTTTACAGCGCTGAAACACGATAAGATATTTTAGGGTTTAACCAAAAGTATTGCATTACATAATTCACACTTTGCTCGCTAGATAACTTCAGCGAAAGTCCCTGTCCAACTTTGAAACAAAGTAGGCCTATTTGTTATTTTATGAATAGAAATGTTAATGTTCACATGTTCACACAAGTGCCTGTCTTCTAAGCCTGTGATGGCATTGGGCGTATCGGAAGCGGCGCATGCCGTACCGTACAGCGGTCAAGCGGTCTGGCTAGGTATACACTGTGTATATGTGTAGATTGTTAAAATCATATGCATTGTTCATGTAGGCTACCATCCCCAATATTAAATCTTTTTCCCCCTACTACAAAGTACAAACTAGAAATGTGAAATTCATACATTTGTACCTGTACTTTTCTGAATAATTACTATTTTACTATTAATTATTATTAATAATTACTATTAACCACTGAGTCAACCAATCGTACAAACTTTTGGCTCCGTAGCCCTCATAGTTCTCGAGTTACACCATGTAGAAAACGCCAAATTTGGCGCGCTTTGCGCCGTTCCTAAATTTGATACCTCGGTACTTCTGAACCGTTCAATGTGGAGACTTTTTTTCTTTCTATAATCAAGCTCTGATTTGTAGTTAATTAGTGGCATCAGATTTGACACTATTCTGTGCAATGGACATCAAGATATCTGTGTTTATATTTTTGGTTCCACCCCACATAAAAAAGGTGTTTTGAAAAAAAAACCATCAAATTGTACGTCATGCTAGAAATTGGTAAAATGATGGTATTAGGAGATATAACAAGGTATGATTGTGTATGAAACTCTCAGTATGAGTAGACGAGATTCAAAACTCGAAAGAATGATAATTAGGATTGTAGACAAAAGGCCTAGATCTACCGGTACTCAAAATATTGCTTTTTTCACACAATCATAGCGTGACCCTGTTATATCTCCTAACACCATAATTTTACCACTTTCTAGCATAACTTTTCATGTGTTGAATATACATACAATTTGATGGGTATTTTTTCAACACATCTTTTTTATGGGGGGTAAAACCAAAAATGTAAACAGATATCTTGATGTCCATTGCACAGAATAGTGTCAAATCTGGTGCCATTAATTTGCAACAAATCAGAGCTTGATTATAGAAAAAAAAAGTCTCCACGTTGAATGGTTTAGAAGAAGCAAATTTTGAAACGGCACAAAGCGCGCTAAATTTGGCGTTTTCCACATGGCGTAACTCGAGAACTATAATGGCTGGCTATAATGACAATTTGTACAATTGGTTGACTCAGTGGTGTGTAGGTCTACAACTGGTATAAATTTCATCAAAATCAGAGATGTGAGGGAAATAATGATGCTCGGTTCAGTTGATTTCATGTGGAATGACCCCGCAATCAAGTTGTGTATCCGATTGATTTCACATTTTTGTACTAACTACTAAATGAATGTATGCATCATATCAAGAGTGGATTCGACAATGTCAGATCATTGCTTCAAGCTATGGTAGGCCTACAGTTAACTAAAATTACAATTTGAATGTACAGTAGGCCTAGGCCAAGTTTGGGTTATGAGTTTTATCGTAGCCTAGGCCTAGAGGGAAACAAAAAAAAACTGTCAGGATGGTCAGCCATTGGCAGCACCATTGAGTGTATAGAAAGTCAATGGTCAAGCAGCACTGAGTGTAATGGCAGGAATTGAACCCTGGTCTCCTGAATATGGTGTTCGGTGTGCTAGCCACTCGACCACTCGTCTCAGTACAACTCAACGGTAGTGGGCCTGCTATCGAGTTTCTATTTTACCGTATCTTATAGGCTAGACCTACTTTTTACTTTCATACCTGGAATAAATATTGTGATAAGGAGCCTAGGCCTACGCTTAACCTAGCATTCTATCTCCATCTTACAACCACGGTCTAGGCATATACAAAGAATAGGCCTTGTATCGGGCTCCGTTCGCTGGGAGGCTGATACCATTGAGTTTGTAGTTATAAGAGAGTACCTCCAATGTTAAAGTTCTATAATAGCAACCGTGATCGGCCGGCTTGAGCTTCACCCCAAAAGCATGGTGTTTTGCTTCAGTTTTGTCCAGGTGGTGCTAGTGTCGGCGTTACTAGTCAACCGGCGACACTAGCACCACCTGGACAAAACACCTTGTTTTTTGGGTGAAGCTCGAACTGTCAGAATTATAGAGCCACCCATAAGAATGTCCAGTCTTTCTAACATAGTTAGTATAAAGTCAATGCTGATACCAACCGTGCTGCTAGTTCCACCAAAATACATGCTGAAGGCTAGGTGAAAAGAGGCCAGTCACGTGGTCTAGTTGACGTTTGACAGCTGAATAGCTGGTCAATGTCTTGCCGCCAACAATGACATAGGCCTACATTCAGTGCGCGCATGCGTAGAGTGTGGTCTCTTTTCACCTATCGTTCCGCATAGGTTTTGGTGGAACTAGGTCTAACAGAACTGTTGAAACGTGCAAAATAGCTTCGATTCAAGACCTATAGGCCTATATCCTAGTCCGTGGTTACAACCAAATTATTGAATTCATACCTCACGGTGGACATCTCGAAAAGTAGGTGATTGGTGCTTCAGTCTCGTAACAGCATTTCGGTTCTTCATAACGTTATGCGGTGAATTCGCCATTTCTTTATAATGCATAAAAAACTTTAGGTCATATCCACGGTAAATGTTTCACAAGGTACTGCTCCAAGCCAATGACCACCGTTTTGTTTATAATTTACAGAGGTAAGAGTATTATTCACATGCTAGCTTAGGCCTAAAGCAATAATAAATATCTTGTGCTAGGCCTAGCCTAGGCCTAACCCCAATTTCCCACAAATTTACTGAAGATCCCGCATTGTCTTGATGTCAGTGTCACCTGTTTTTGACAGCACTCTTGATTGTTGTCGTTATACAATCACGGCCTTCCTTTCCCTAATTGGCAACGGATAAAGGAAGCCGTGACTTGGTAGCAGAGCTACTAGAATCCCTACTGGAACGGTCGTTGAAGGTCCCGATGAAGCGTCTTTGTTATGCATTGGCACTAACGACTAGAAGTGTCGACTCACCACTATGGTATGAAATTAGTCGGTAAAGTAGCACTTGCTGAGTTCACTTGGGTAGGACCTTGGGCAACAAGGCGAGCAAGGCGGTGCTGTATACGCTCGGAGAAAATTGAAAGTGTTTGTCATTTGTGGAAAGCAACCGACTTTCACAAATCTATCTATCTATCTAGGTTCGCACCGATCACACGTAAAGCAGGTGGCCTAAGTGTGCAAAGTGAGTTTGATAAGTGAAGGCTCATTAAGAGCGCTAATTCTCTGAGATCATTATCCAATTACCTCTTCATTGATGTCATTTTGATTCCATCAGACTTGCTCGTATATGTTACAGTAGGACAGCCATCCATGTGACATCTTACAGAAACTATGGCAGGGGTTTTTGATATAGAACTACACGATGCAGATGTTGACCAAGATGATTCAGATGACGATGTTATTGAAATTGAAGAGGTGAGGCTTACAAATATAATATACATGCAGGTTTTATTCCCTTTGTTGTCAAGGCCTTTGGGTAGGGCTTGGGCTTGGAAATGAGTAAGAAATTGGCCTAGAATTGGGCCTAGTCCTAGTCTTCATACTTGAAAGCCTAGGCCTAGATCTTGGGTAGGCCTAGGCCTAGTGTGGGCTTAAACCTGCTAGGCCTAGATCTATTCTACCCATGACCCTGTTCCTAATGCATGCTGTAGGTTTTTAGGCCTATGCACTTGGACTTGACTAGGCCTAGATTTTGAGCCTTACTAGGCCTAGGCTAGACATTGAGACCTAATGAGCTAGGACCTAGGTCTAGCATCTGGTTGGCCCTGTAATGGCCTTCTAAGTCAAGCGTGTGTACTAGCTAGTCATCGGCAGCTTGGCGACAGTAGTGTTCATCAGTAGGCCATCGAGTTTGTAGCGCTATAAACTCAATGGTCATGGCACATCAAGTAAAAGTTTTTACCCATATGATTACACCATTGATTTTGTAACTTTAAGTACAAAATCTATGTTTGAGCCAAGTTTTCATGAATATTGCATGCAACGTGATAACTATATTTTCCGTGCATAAAATTCAAGATGTTAGGCCTTGTTGTTATGAAAATCAAAGGGCCAGCGTTTGAAAACGCGAGTCGGTAGGCCTATTATAATCAAGTAGGTCTATGTTGGTATCACTAGGCCTACATACTTTATGTATGCTTCTATATAGGCTACCGGTACATCAAATAGGCCTAGCATTGAGTGTATAGTGTTGCCTGTAGGCATCTAAGGGTGCAGTGCATAGGCCTAAAGGCATCAAAGATATATTGGAAATTAACAAAATAATAAGGGATATTTATTATGACAGTAATGTAGTATTGTAGGTAGGCCTATAGGCCTACCTACAATCATAAATAATTTAATAGAGTTTTAGATACTTATTTGTTTGGGTCATGCATACTTCTCACTTGATTTCGATTGCATAATTATATCAATCAAATCTGGGTGTACGTTACTTGCAATATAACTTGCGTTATTACGAATCACTTCACGAATTATATAATGCATAATGTAACCTCACTATCTCCATTTTCTATTATTGTAGAGACTGCTGAAAACAGCTGAGCAAACGTAAACGTAATTTTGCATAGGCCTACGGTATATATTTGTAAACAAAGTTGGTCTTCATATCACTACTAGATGATTCACGATCGGTGGGTTCGGAGATTTGGAAGGCAAATTGGTACATATGTCTAACATCCGTGGGATGGGGAGTTGTGTCACCATTAGAGAACAACAAACCAATGCAACCATTGATACATCTTGGGCCAAACCATTGCTTGAAAATGAAAAAAGTTGATAGGTCTGTGACATATCTGCAAGACTTATGGTAGGACTTCTAGGCCAATGTGAAAAAACATTTTCAAAGCCTTAACAATCTTGTTGTAAAACTCAGAAATGTCGGTAGTAAAGGCTGCTAGAGGCGATAGGCCTAGTATCGCGCGAGCTCACCACCACATCAATCACCGCTATACTCATGTGGGAATGGTACAAGTTCTTCCACATATGCATTGTGCAAGTGCACATGTATTACTGTTAGGTACATAGATAAAAGATGCATATAATATCAATAGATTGATACAGTGCTACAATACATATACATCCTCCTTTACTAGCAGCATCTAGATAGGATATGCCTACAATAGTCTTTTTTAAGTTATGAAAGTTTTGTGTATGAAGTTTTGGGTGACCAGCTTTGCAGATCTGTCACAACTAGGTTATTTTTTATTCAATGAGCCATTCTACTTATAGTGAGCTCCATATAGCAAGCTGCCTCTGTCAGTGCAAACGGCTTCCAGCTGTTTTGAAGTGAGTCAAGTTTGACGTTGCTCTTGATACGTAGGCATACAATACATAAAGATTTGTTTTTAACCGAACATGGGTAGGCCTAGATGTAGACATTGGACCTACCAGTATTCAGTTTCCTGAGAATATGTTCAATTTGACAAAATAATGAAAATTGAATTGAATAGGAATAAATGTTGGTTTATTATTCTTTTATCCCTAGTCACAACCTCTATGATAAAGCCTTCACTTAAGCCTATGTTCATCACCACTTGTTTAGAATGCGATAGTCCAAAACAACTCTCCTGGCTTATCTCGTGTTATATAGGGGCCTATTATAGTTTTCTGTGTAATCCCACATAGGGTCAATCTGTTATTAATGATTAATGGAGGTTCTACCATTTAGACCTACATAAATATATTCACTGAGGTTGTATGTTGAGCATATTCTTGAGCACTAGAAGCATGGTGTAGCGATGGTCAGAGTAGGCCTATTTCATTGCTGTAGGCCAGTCGCGGGCAGGCTGCGCGGCTCGCCATACCATTTATTGTAGCCTGCCAGCTAAAAGAAAAACGGACTGCTCAATATTTGTTGTTAAATTCTTAAATTATTCGTAGGTTATCAACTTGATTCATAAAATGTATTTTGTTCGGAAATATGTACCTACCTCTGGCTAACTTCCTCGTTTTATAAATTATTGTTTTATTCATCGTTTGATGAATGGTTTTCCGCGTTCTTCTGCCATTTTCCCCTAAAAATGGCTAGTCGATCATAGAACAGTTTTGCCTCACCTAAACAAAGGTTCCACTCGATTTTCGATAGAAATTGTACGTAGGCCTATCACAACATTGTGAGTGACAAAATTATCTAGTACCGGTATGTACTTTTTAATTTAAATGATGTAATTATTCGTCCAGCTTCGGCAGGAGATGTATATAATTTTCCGGTACTACTTGTACCCTGTGCGGCTTACGAATAATTGGAAAATCGATAAATTGGCCCTACCATTACAAATCCAATGGCTCGACTGACGTAAAAGTTCTGCACCACTGCTGTAGGCCACACCATACCAGAATGAGAAAGCTGCAGATCTACCGTGATCTGCATTACTGGTGCATGCCTTATGTCTCACTTTACAATTTTTCATTTCATGTGTCTAATTTAATTATTTTTTTTCTAGGGGGATTATGATCAAGATCCTAATGTAAATGCCATATTTGAGTAAGTATCAACAATCTGCATTTTTCTGTTTATTATTAGATACATGCAATCATTCGGATTGTCATTGCTCTTCTCATTGAATGAATAAATAATTGATGCCTTTAAATATAATACCAGCTACGCACCTGTGTAGGCTTATTTGTTGTAATATTCATTAGAATAATAGGCCTAGGCCTATGCTGATTGTTGAGCTATCGGGTTCACTCCCAAAAATCAATCACATAGGTATTTTGTTTGTAGACCCACCTAGTATAAAAACTAGAAGCAAGTAGGGTCTAACTTGAGTGAAAAAAAACATATTTTTTCATAGTTATAACCTTCATTTCGTAAACGTAGACCTATTCAATTTCAAATTGTATTCACTTTACGAATTTGCGTCTAATTTTAAATACGTAGGCCCTACTCAGTTTAGTCTTTTTTATTTATATACAAGAGTTTGTGTCTCATTTTGAGTACGCTACACAGACTTGCAAGTTTTTTTAAATCAAGATTCAAGATTTAGGGAGAATAAAATGCTCAAAAAGGTCAAACAATAAAAAATTCCATTGGAGACTTCCATTCTGCTCAAATGTCCTAAATGTACATCACTTTTTATAAAATGATTTAAATTTTTTCTTCAAGGTCAGAAGATGTAGAAACAGTTGATTTGTCAGAACAGAACGTCAACACTGGCAAGGAGAAGACCGGACCGCAAGACTTCGAACTACGCAAAGTTCTTGGTAAAGGTGGTTATGGAAAAGTGTTTCAAGTCCGCAAAGTAACCGGGCAAGATTCTGGCACAATATTCGCTATGAAGGTTTTACGTAAAGCATCAATTGTACGCAATCAGAAAGATACAGCACATACCAAAGCAGAGAGAAATATATTGGAAGCTGTCAAGGTTTGTATAGTTAATTTATCATCAATACTGTCACTACATTAGGACTTCACTTTGAATGCTAATGTTTGGTATATAGACCCTAGAGATGTTATAAAATTCTTAGCAGTTATAATATCTCAAATTATGTGACTTTTGGTTAGTAGGCGAGATATTGCCATCAAACTTTATTGTAATTCTATGGACTCGAGATTCACTAGGATTGAACTGGGATTGTTTAAAAGGAGCTGTCAAAGTGTCTCATCAGCTAACTTCGTGTAGGTCTAATGTCTTATAAGAGATCCTTGCATTATGTTGTGTATAATTTTGGAAAATAGGGTTTGATTTGAAGAATATCAATTTGTGATGGATGATTTGAGAGACGATGAGACAGAATACGAGAAGCAAGTGATATGAGAAATTATGTGATGAGTACAGGATAAAGGAAATACGTGAAATAACACAAAATAACAATTTAGTTGGCTGGACACCAGTACAGGAAGTCGGTTTGCATTTTGGTTTGCATTTTGTTTCTTTGAGTGAAGTGTTTTGAATAGCTTTGCCGCCACCTCACGAGATCCAGTACGACCGAAACATGTTGCGAGTTTTAGTCCATTATTAATAAATAATAATAAATAATAAATATCTTTCTCCCGGTTCCAACAAGTCAGGTCGGGGGGTGTCAAAACACCATCATCTAGGGCCTCTTAAATAATGCCGGCTGGCCAATCCTGTCGCATCTTCATCCTCTTCCTCTTCATCCTCTTCTTCACTTTCTTCTTCCATTTCTATTAATATTTGCCATGCTTTCCGTTCTTCCAACAATCTTCCCATATACCTCCTCTTCTCCTTACACTTTCACTTATCTGATCTCTCCATCTTCCTCGTGGTCTACCAGCTTTTCTTCTACCGTCTAATACTCTTTCGAATTCTCTGCTTGGTATTTGTTCTTGCTCCATTCCACGCATGTACCCGTACCATCGCAGTCTTTCTGTATCCAACTTATTTCCAATACTTCTGATGCACAACCTATCCCTAATCTCACTACTTCTCATTCTGTCCATCTTTGTTACGCCCATAATACTCCTTAAAAACTTCATCTGCGAGGCTGTAAGCTGACTCATTTCCTTTTCCGTTGCTGTCCATGTCACTGATGCATAAGCTAAAATAGGTAGAAAATACATTTTATATAAAAGAATTTTACATTTCTCAGGTATTTCTTCTGCCCATAGAAGTTTTCTCATAGTCTGATAAAAGTTTCCTGCTTGTTGCACTTGTCTGTTTATTTCTGTTGCAATTTTTCCATCTCTGCTTAAAATGCTTCCCAGATACTTAAACTCATTATGTACCTTGAGCTCTACCCCTCGAAGCGTCATTACCGGCTTTGTTACCTTCTTATTTCTTGTCATCATCATTACCTCGCTACCGGCACAGTAGCTGAGTGGTTAGCGCACTTGCTTCGTGTGACCCGGGAGGTGAAGGGACATATCGGACCCGGTTCGATCCCCGCCACCGTCCATCTTTACAGGGGTTTTTCGTGGTTTCCCTCTGTAGTCTAGGCTAATGCCGGGATGGTGCCCACAATATAGGCCACGACCGCTTCCTTCCCACTATCCTTCCCATTACCCATAAAACCTTCATCTCATCATCCCATCATCTCATTACTCAGTTATCCGACGCCAATAGATCTCAGTCATCATTACAGTGTGTCATTAAAACCCAATATAAAAAAATTACCTCGCTCTTCATCTGACTTATTGTCATTTGATGTAATTTTTGCCTGTTGGTTATTCCCTTCAGAGTCTGTGAAAAAAGTAGTGGGTAGTGGGAAACTGAGTTTGTTGATTCCAGTGGAACCTATCTCTCAAAACTCATTCATGTTCAATACATTTTGTGTTATTTTGTACCCTATCCATGTGTTATCTCCAACCTGTACCCACCTCATTATTTCTCATATCACTTTTTTCTCTTACGTTACTCTGGTCTGTATTCATCATCATCATCTAGCATCCATCATAAATTGACATTATATTATGTATATTAACTATCACATATATGATATACCTATTATGTATAACTTGCTTACAAATTATGTAACAAGATTTTCCTGTTCAGTGCCAATAGTTACATTGCACTTTGAAGCAATTAATATAACTTGTAATTTCTTTTCAGCATCCATTCATAGTGGACTTAATTTATGCCTTCCAAACTGGTGGGAAGCTATACCTCATACTTGAGTACTTGAGTGGAGGAGAGCTGTTCATGCACTTAGAGAGAGAAGGCATTTTCCTGGAAGACACAGCCTGCTTTTATCTCTCTGAAATCATCTTAGCCCTAGAGCATTTACATATACTAGGAATAATTTATAGAGATTTGAAACCAGAAAATATTCTTCTCGACGCATTCGGTCACGTAAAACTAACAGATTTCGGCCTGTGTAAGGAGCATATTCAAGAAGGTATTGTGACGCATACTTTCTGTGGAACTATTGAATACATGGCTCCTGAAATATTGACCAGGAGTGGTCATGGAAAAGCAGTCGATTGGTGGTCTCTAGGTGCCTTGATGTACGATATGTTAACTGGAGCAGTAAGTCTAATTGGTATTCTCTTTTCGATCATTAACTAAACAAAAATATATTTGAAAATAATATCCGCAAACTCTTCTTTGTTCACAAAGAGTTTTATACAGTATCACCTCTTTGGTTTAAATGTTTAATATTATCGCTTTGGTTTCAGCCACCATTCACAGCAGAAAATAGGAAGAAAACAATAGAAAAGATTCTCAAAGGGAAACTTAATTTGCCTCCGTATTTGACGCCCGATGCAAGGGACCTCATTAGAAAATTACTAAAGGTAGGCCCACTACTGGTTTTTGCATTACCGGTACATCTCATTATAAAAAGTAGTGTAGGAAATGATATTGATTTTGTCTTTGTTTGGGTTATGAAAGAGTCATTGAGTGACGAAAATAATCCAGACTAATTGTAAAAGTAAGTCGGCACTTTTTCTTGTGGTTATTTTGTTGCCAATTACCATTTTATTAATTACTATTAAATTGAATTCTAATTTTCTTCAACTTTGATGTCAAAAATTCAATTGACGACTCGAAATAGGTGTGGCTTCACCAGTAGGCCAGTTGGATCTATACCATTTGTGGTTATTTGAAGATACCCCAATTAGATATTTGAATTTCATTACAGTTTCAACAACCCTGTTGATTGGACGGTATGATTTGTGACGTCAAGGGGGCGGAGACTACGAGTCGTCAATTTTATTATGAAATTTTAAATTCTCATTTCATTTGAGATCATCCATCTATTATTTATTCAGAATGTCATCCCAAGTCAGCTTTACTGTCCCTTTATAAGTATGGTACATATTTGTTGCAGTTAATTAGCATGTGTTAGCACAGTAAGAATTTCACAACAATTTTCCCAGTGATGTTTAATTTGTTCAAGTTTATATAAATATAAGCTTAGGTGAGTGTAATGTGACCTATATGCTTATCAAAATATTTGAAATTCCATGCTTCTATTTAAAATGGAAATATATAACTGGACCTACTATAATCGTAAACCACACTAAAGCCCAGTTTTTCTGTGGTTCTTTGAAAATTAATCACCTGTCACCTTCAATCTCCTTTTGCTATGTTACATACTAATCTGTTGGATCAGCATAACAGACTCAGTAGGTATTTTAGTGTTTTAATCGAAAATTTAAAACCAAACAATTATTGTGAAAATGATGAAAAAAAAGGAATCCATGATTCCAACAGATTGTCTCCACTTTCGTAGTCAATTTCAATGGTAGTACGGTACTTATCACTGATGTTTAGTAGGCCTATAGTATAGGTAATTGTCATCAACCGTGTATAAATCATGATTCTCATAACATTTTAGGGTGGCATGTGGCAATCATGCTATCAGAATGATTCTGACTCTTGACTAGTCACAACCGCACTGTTTCTGTTGCTGTCGTTCATTTTTATCAGCCTTCACGTTACTTCTTGATAAAGCAAACTTGGGAGGTTGCTGCCTTCCAACAATGGGTTTTACATCTGTGCTCTTCTATTCATTTGAGTTTCAAAAACATCAAGTCATTCATAGCTCTACTATGCATACTACAAACCCTTCACATTAAGAACGTCGGTACAAAAACATGAGTGAATTTACATCACCGATAACTTGACAGCCGTTAAGTGAGAAAAACTATTGGAACTACACTTGACTGGAACCAGTAGACGAAAAGTCTTTTGCAGGCTCCATTTTGACTCGTGAACTTGACTTATGTTGTGTGCTTTCAGAGACAAGTCACACAAAGATTAGGATCTCTTCCTGGGGATGGAGAAGCAATAAAAATCCATCCATTCTTTAGACAAATCAACTGGGTTGAGGTAGTTGGAAGGAAAATGGATCCCCCGTTCAAACCTTCATTAACGGGCGAAGACGATGTTTCACAATTTGACACGAAGTTTACGAAACAGACACCAATAGATTCACCGGACGAGTCAACGCTGAGTGAAAGTGCAAATCTTGTTTTCCAGGTTAGTATTTGATGATTCAATTTAGGGGTGTGCGAGTCCATGTTTCTTGTTTTGAGCCCGAGGCGATCCTGAATGAGTTTTTTTTTTTACTTTGAAACTTTTAGAACACAATTACAAGATGCAAACAAAACCAAAAAGCAACGTCCCAGAATATTATTTATATAATGCATTTTTACAGAAGGCTTCCAATACCGTTACTTATACATTTATTATTGGTGTCATAAACTTAGGTCTTTGGGTTATTTCAAGTGCTGGAGATATAAATCTATATAGGCCTAGCTGTGTTTTTCAATCAAAAGTCAGTTTATAAGGCACATTTTTTCATAATAATTCTATTGATATATTTTGTTAGATATCTTGTTAGATTTCAAAAGATATCTATAAAAATAAAATTAATGTATTCATATAAATTTATGGTATCGTACAGATATCTTTGTATAAATTGGCGTGTGTGGAAGAACTGGTTATTCAGAAAGGAAGAGGGGGGGGGGCATAAAGATACTCCTTTTTCCCTTTCCAGATCTCAAGGGAGCAAGCGCCCCCTCTTCCCCCCCCCCCTTTGCCCCCCCAGTACTACTGGAGGAGACGAATCAAGTGCACTGGCTCCTTGAACATTTACAATTCATGTAGATTATAGTATTATAATTTTAATTAAAGATATAGGCCTATATTGAAATGGTGATGAATGCTTACACTAGAAATATAAAATATTTCAACTGAAATGGAAAATACACTTGATGTACGTAGGCACAAAATCGATACTACCGGTATATAAACTGGACAGCCAATAGTTGGTGCCAAAAATCTATTCACAAGTAATGTCCCTACTGCAACATAGGTCAATACAGTATGGTATCTGAAACTTGTAAAAAAATGTTATCTAAAAACGGGCGATCTAAGAAACTTCCCTGCGAGTCTGTGTGTTCTATACTGTGTTTATTCATATGATTTAGGGATTTGGTACTTGCTTCTTTCATAAATCATTAAAAACCAATCTGTTTTTCTTTTCCATGATTTAGGGTTTCACCTATGTTGCTCCATCAGTATTGGAGGAAATGTATAAGCCTCCTCGGATTGTGAAGGCTCGCTCACCACGAAAGTCTGCATTTCCTCTGCCTTCGTTGAGGAATCCGTTCAGTCCTCGTCATCACCTTGGCCCAGCAGGTTTCACGTTTGCGCATCACAATCGTGACTTTCCGATGGGAACTTCACTCGATGCCTCGAACTGTCCAGAGGAAATGATGGAAGTGCAGGCACATCCTCAAGTATAGTATGTACTCCATCTCGTGAATTTATTATAGATTTTGTTTTGCCAAATAGATGTTGTACGTTCTGTAAACAGTTCATGATGAAATAAATGGCATTACATAGATATAAATATTAACATAGCCCTGTGAAGGCAAAACAAATCTATAGTCTCATTTAAACACCCTTAGACGATCAATTTTAGTTGTATGAAATTTCACTAATAGCAGAGAAATAATTTTGATGACAGTGTAAAGGCGCTTGAAATTTTCATTCTAGTAGCAAGTTTTCGAGATTTGGGTATGATCGACTTTCGAGTTACGACCTTCCTGCGCGCTTCCAGTGTCAATGTATTGCAACTAGCACCTAAACCTAACCTTACTTTAAAAGCAAGTTTAGCTTTAGCTGCTCTTGCATCCATGAATTTATACCTACTTGACTTGGTTTTTGTCTTGACACTTGAACAATGAACAATAACATGACCTAAAAAGCCAATGTCAAATTGGCGGTCGTAGTTACGTTGACCGAACCTCTATTTTAGTGTGTTCAATGGTTTAATGACGCTGTATACGGTTTGTAGATCCTATGGAGTGAACGTAAATGCCTGTGACCGTAGGCTCGTCAGTCATTGGACAACTAGGTGAAAGATTTCAGTAAAGTTGAACGTAGTTGAACTTTTTGCAATTCCGGCATGCAATTGAAATTTTTCCGTTCTCGTGTGTAAGCAACATAGGAAACGTGGGTATTCTACTTCACTGAAAATGGTTCAAGAAATTAATTAAAGGAAAATATTGATCGTGTAAAGGGGGTATTAGTGTCATTTGTCAACTTGCCTCTACAGACATGTTGTCATGTTGACTTATTCCAGACGTACTTGAGACGCAGTACAGACGTATTTCTGCATGCACCAATAAACTCATTCACACAATGTAACAAATTATTTGGTCTATAAAGCTCACATATGAATATTAATATAATAATATGCATATTTCTGTTTTGTTTACAGGTGTAGGTTTGAATATAGCACCAATTTGAAGCAATTTTGACAGAGGATTTGTTGTTCAAAGCTTCAGTCATATTTTTAACGAGTGCGAGTTGAATTTTTCGTGCCGGAATTTGTTAAATGCTTACATTACGTAACTTAGCAATGACCGAAAGTGTTCAAGGTTTGCCATGGCCTAAATATGGGACTGAATGAGCAACTTGCTGATCCTTGCTTCAATACTAATAATAACAGGACACCATTTTTTCTACATTTTCATATTAGTTAGATTTAATTAACGGATTGTATTTGAGCTGAATTACAATGTTTTATATTGTTACTGCTTAGACGAGGAATTGCATAAAAGAAGTGATGGTGATCAAGATCTTTAGCAAAAAAATAAAATGTATACAGTCAGCATATCAGAGAATGTGAGTAACAATACTCAGTAAAAAGTAGGCTACTGTGTAGTAGGGAGGAAGGGGTGGGGGTAACATCTGTGAATTATTAAAAACATAGATGTCAAAATCCTACAGTGACCATTGCTTAAATTCTCACCAAAATATTTATAGTACTGGTAGTAATAATTATGGCTATGCAAACCTTGCTATTTGTTGGGTTGTTCTTGTTATTGAATGTTACAGTGAATTTGAGATTAGGATTCACAAAGTTTTTTTAAATTATGTAGATTTTTCAATGAGATATTAGCTTATATATATATATAAATACAAAAAATACCATAGGCTATGCACTTGGCTAAAATAAAACTAATTGAGGATATGTGCATAATGATAATTTATAGTAATAAATCAACGTTAATGTAGGCCTACTACTGATACTGTACTCGTTTTGTTTTCTATGTAGATAATGTACAAGTTCATATACATATTAGTATTACAATCATACACTGTACACGTGGTTTTATATTACCTATGGGGTCATCTGGACAAAAATTGTCATAGTTAAAGGTTCAGTGCATATTAGATTATAATATGCACTTATTAATTATTTATCAAATACATAATATGTTGTAGTCGTATCAATATTTAATAATCCCTTATGTTGACCTAGTTGTCTTCAACTTTCTGATGGGTACTTTTTACTGTGTGATATTGTTTTCTTGATAGGCTCATAGTCAGTGTTGGGGAAGTTAAGTTTGTTTTCATGGCTTTGCTGTAAAAATTCAAGTTCAAATTAAAAAAGAGTTTGTTCAAAAATTCACCTTGAAAAAAGGGATCTATTGGATCGTTCACATTGTTTTGTGCGTCATCTTACTCGGTGGTTTGACAACTACTTACAGCATCATCCATTTATGTTACAATTAATTAAAAACTATCAAATTGACCAAACACAGTTAACTATCATAATTTGTCAACACTTCAAATGCACGTCGCTTCCATATGCTAGAACAATACAATCAGTGTACACAGCCTATATACAACTACAAGTCACAACACGTCAACCTTGATCACACGTGGCTGCCGGCTCGCCTGGTGACAAGTGATCAATTGATGAAATCCCAAACAGGGAATATTATTAATTTGGGATAGACCGTAAAATAGTCGATCTCATTCGGACTTTGGGCAGGGAAGTACGGATAGTGCGATCGTGTCAAATAGGATTATGATACGTGATCTAAAATTATGAACTTTCAAATAAACGTTTCATTCCGTTAGAGATCAACGAAAAATTGAACGTGAAGAAAGTTCAAGATCGTCGACTGTAAATGTAACGCGTTCTTTGAAAAGTTGAGAAAACACGAACGTGTTCATTTTAAAAGTTCATTTCCCAACACTGTTCATAGTTTCATTTTGGCCTCCTTGGACATGATAAATACTCCTAGTTATGTAAATTATTTGACAATCTTCACATAAATGGCAGTTATCACCCAATTTTCAAGATACATTGTAATAATTTGCCACACTTCTCCACTTGGCCTATACTGGACTCATGGCAATGCAATAGTTGATGAGCATCATAGGGTGCAAAACTAGTGACTGGTAAATCTATTCTAGTGCTTCAAATCTTTAAATCGAATGTGCAGAAATGTACTCAAGGTATCGTAGACTAATACTACGAGTATGTATTTTTGACTGATTTTTATTTACGGTGAATATGATTACGAATGTGCAGTTGAATAATCAGTGTTAAATCTAACTATGTATACATTTGAAAAAACTATTGGCAATTATTTTTGTGGCATGTAGACTATTCATTCAGAAAATTTTTGAAAATTGTTTATTAAATACCAGTACCTTTATTTTCTTGTTTAATTCATTGACTGTAGTTAGAGTTGTATGACACTTATACTTATTGCAAATGTATTTACCATGGCACATAATGCTAACGGTGGGTGTATGTGTATGTATATATATAATTATATATATATATATATATATATATATATATATATATATATATATATATATATCCCCAAATTATATTTTATTATTTGGAGCAGTTAGCAATTTGACAAACATTGTTGTCGGTAAATAAATTCAACTTACCTTGATTTGTATGACTATACAAACAGCCAATTGATATTTGATACAGCCAATTATCTCAACGACTAGGTCAAGTTTCAGCTTTAAATTGTATCCAAGATAGCAAAATAAGTGGTTTTTACTGAATGGTACATAATTTCTCTTATCCAGTTTATAGACCCTTCCCAATTCATTTTGATATTAATCCTGGATAGATGGG